>OZ038374.1:57856578-58195367 GCA_964036015.1 Leptarthrus brevirostris
GGCTAGAAATAGACGTACGTTGTCATAAATGCGACGGTCCCGTAAACGGGACAAGAGGTATCGTCCATCGCTAGAATCAGCAGAGCGCAAAGTCAACTTAACTGTAGGTGGGAGAAGGGGATCGCTAAATGAATGATGTTCGGGTAAAGGAGTTTTGGCTAGCGGAATGGGCGGGTTAACGGAGGTAGAATTTGTTTGAGACGGGCGACAGTGTAGGAGGATGACGGCGTGGAATTAGGTGGGCATGCGGAGGAAGTAGCGGGTGCAACGTTTGGCGTATATAGAGGAGAGGTGGGACAGACGGAAATCGGAGCAGAGGTGGTGGAGTGGTCGGAAGAAGTTGGCTTGAGGTTAGAAGGGCATGCGGAAGAAGTTGGGAGTGCATGGTTAGGTGGGTGCGCTGGACATACGGAACTCAAAACAGTATTGGTTGGGTTGACGGTTGGAATGGACGTGTTCGAGGGCTTCGGTGTAACTGGAACAGGGGGGTTAAGGGTGTGAGAATATATAAAGTTGGGATACTTGACTGGAGTACTTAGATTAAAATTTGGAAATAGTCCCATTTTGAACTGCCAATTGGAGTTAGGATTACTAGATTTAGGATTAATGGTGAGATGTGCGGAAGAGTGAGGAGTGATTATGTTGTTACTAGTTCTAAGATTCTTATGGTTAGGGTGAATACTAAATTTAGGTATGGGAGAAGGTCGTTTGGGGTGGTTAGTGAGGTTAGGTTTTTTAGTATTTAATTTAGGGTTAGGTGCAGAGGGCTTAGGGTTAAACTTAACGTACTTCCTAGTCCACTTAGAAATTGTGATGTTCCCGAGAGTGAAGAATTTGCTGGAGGGGTTACTGATGAGCCAGATATATTTGTTTGGGATGAAGATCTTGAACTTGCTGGATTTCCCTGCGTCTGACGAGAGTAACTTCAGGCAGCTAACGGGTTTGAATCCAAAATTGCGGGAAATAAAACTGTGGGCCCAGGAATCGTTGGCGTTATGAGGTGCACCCTTTAGAAGGAATGGAGTTGTGCTTGATAAAGATGAATGTTTACTGCCTAGCCTTTTTAGTCTCTGCTCCCATTCCGATACTGTCCAGGTGGTGCCAAGTTTGTTGATCGTAAATGTGGTGGAAGTGGGTTGGGATGACACTCGCGGAGAGACATTGATGGCAACATCAGCAACCTTCTCTATATCGGGCTTGACCAAACCAGCAATAGCATCAACATCTGAGGCAGGCTGTACCAAGGAGGAATGCGGAGGAATCACATACACGGTGGATTGAGGCGGAACTGCGGAGGTTGCATCCCGGAGAGTGGAGCAGTCCCCATCAGAAGATGTAGGTCCAGAAGAAGAAGAATTCTCTATAACGGGCTTGACCGAACCAACAGGAGCATCACCATCTGAGGCAGGCAGCGCCGAGGAGGAATACGAAGGAATCACATTCACGGTGGATTGAGGCGGAACTGCGGAGGTAGCATCACCATCAGAAGCAGGCTGCAACAAGGAGGAATGCGGAGGAATCACTTTCACGGTAGATTGAGGCGGAACTGCGGAAATTGCTTCCCGGAGAGTGGAGCAGTCCCCTTCAGAAGATGCAGGTCCAGAAGAAGAAGAATTCAAACCAGAAGCATCTGTGGTGTCAGACCGAGGAAAAGAGGGGCCGAGATAGCTTCTTGTGGTTAAACTCTTAATATCAGAGCCGACTGAGCCAATTAATTCAAAGTTCTTCACAATGGCTGTTGAGCACGAATCCAGATCCCGCTTGACGTGCCGGACACCGCGCCGAATGTCGTCTAAGATTGGCATGATAGATTCCGCAGGTTGGCCGATGGAAGGCGATGGTGATCCAGCGCGGAGGTCATCCAAGGAAGCGACCAGGCCGCTCAGCTTTAAGGAAAGCTCACAAATCCTGCTTGAAAGAAGCGATGAGTCGTTGGTCAAACCCTCAGCGAGCTTAAGCAGCTTGTCCAGTTTTAAGTTTAGACTAGCGCAGTCATCGGACAAAATTTGCAGTCCAGCAAAGTTTGTGGAGATCTCGTTGACCTTATCTGCGATGTAGGATTGATCCGTGGAGAGCGTAGCAACGACCTCCTTTATGAGCCGTAAGACGTGACAGGGCTTAATGTTGGAGCACTCTTTACATGTAGAAAGACCACGTGAAAGACAGGTGCCATGAAAAACATCTCCACAGATGCCATCACAGGCAACACCATTGTTTAGCAACTCATTAGAGCATGCCTTGCAAAGGGCCATTTTGTGCGTAAAGATTAGTCGCAAATATTTAACAATAAAAAGTTAAACAAAAGGCTTTACACCAGGTTGCAGTAATACCAGATTAAAACAAAATAAACAAACTGAGTTACTTCCGCTTGAAAAACAAAAATATTTCCCGGCACTGTAAAAATGTTGCAAAATAGCGGCCCGTTGAAAATAAGGTCACTGACAAAAATGTAAATAAAGAAGAAACTGTGTCAGGTATGTTATTGACCGGGAAAGAGTGGCACTCACTTTGCTGAGACACGCACAAAACACACGAAACGAAAATAATGCGAAGAAATTGAACTGACTGAGGAGCGATCACGCAACGCGTCCGATCGATTAGGCGGTAATTGGAGAACTGAATGTAGAAGCTACTGTTTTTGCGTTAATGTTTTCGATGGGAATTGCCTCTGGCCAGCGAGTATATCGGTCGATGATTGTTAGACAATATTTGAATCCTTCTGAATTTGGCATAGGGCCTATTAAATCTATATGAATTGTGTTAAATCTTTCTGTTTCATGTTGAAAATCAGCGATGGGAGGATTAACATGTCTTGAGATTTTAGCTCTTTGACATGGTAAACAACTTCTGCTCCATTCTTTAACATCTTTCTTTATTGAAGACCAAATAACTCTATTGACCATAAGTTTAATTGATGCTTTTATCCCTGGATGGCTTAAGTTGTGAATAATTGAAAATATTTCCTTTCGAAAATTGATGGGGATATAAGGACGCATGTTTTTGGTCGAGGTATCACAACAAATTTCTTTTTCTGAATTGACTAATTTTACTTTAATCATTTTCAAAGAAGAATTTTGAATTAAATGTTGAAGTTCTGTGTCATCCACCTGTGCGTCTGCCACAGCTTCAAAATCTATTGCACCGACGATATTGATTTCATTAAGCCTTGATAACGTGTCAGCAACTACATTCTCTTTACCGGATATATGTTTGATATCCGTTGAAAATTGACCGATGAGGTCGAGGTGTCTGAACTATCTGGGTGAGGCTTTCTCAGGATTTTGTTGAAATGCAAAGACTAATGGTTTATGGTCGGTGTAAATAGTAAATTTTCTTCCTTCTAGAAGAAATCTAAAGTGTTTAATACCATTATAGATTGCTAACAGCTCTCGGTCGTAAGTGCTGTATTTCATCGGAGCGACTGATAATTTTGCAGAAAAGAAGCCTAATGGTTGCCAATCATTGTTGCATTTTTGTTGTACAACTGCTCCGATGCCATAATCCGAAGCGTCGACCACTAAAGCTAATGGTGCGTCTGTAGAATGAAATGCTAATAATGTAGCTTTGCATAATTGAGTTTTGGTTTCCTCGAATGCATTTATTGCTTCTTTCGACCAGGTAATTTTTTTCTTACCATCTTTTTTGTCACCCTTTAAGAATTTGTTTAATGGGATTTGAATCATTGCGGCATTTTTCAAAAATTTTCGATAAAAATTGATCATACCTAAATAATGTCGTAATTCTTTTACTGTCTCAGGAAGTTTTATAGAGTTGATTATTTCAACACGCTCTGATAAAGGTTTGATACCTTTACTTGAAACTGAATGTCCGAGAAATTTCACTTCTTCTGTCATAAAATTCCATTTGTCTAAATTGATGGCGAGACCATACTTTTCAAATTTAAAAAAGATTTGATTTAGATGGTCCAGGTGTTCAATAACAGATTTAGGAGCTATTAATATGTCGTCGAGGTAAACATAACAAAAGGGTAAATCGCGCAATACTGAGTGAATAAATCTTTGAAAAGTTTGGGCAGCATTACATAGGCCGAAAGTCATCCGTGTAAATTCAAAAAGACCGAAAGGTGTACAAATTGCTGTTTTAGGAATATCTGAAGGTGCTACTGGAATTTGGTGGTAAGCTTTTATCAAATCAATTGTTGAGAAGATTTTACTTCCTTCCAATTGATTTGCAAAGTCCTGAATATGTGGGATTGGATATCTATCCGGAGTCGTTTTAGCATTAAGCCTTCTGTAATCGCCACAAGGTCTCCATTCACCGTTCTTTTTCTTCACCAGGTGAAGTGGGGACGACCAAGGACTATCAGAAGAGCGACAGATCCCTTGATCCAATAAGAATTGGAATTCCTTTTTAGCTGCCATAAGTTTTTCTCCGGTTAGTCGGCGCACTTTCGAAGCTATGGATTGTCCTTCAACAGGAATATAATGTAAGACATCATGTTTGGCTTGTGTTGTGAAATTACTTTCGGTTGTAACTGATTTGAATTTTTGAAGTAATTTATATACCTTGGAATTTAGAGATGGATCAGTATAGATTGCTAATGATTCTGATGGACCAGTAACTGCTTTAGCGTTTGACCGTAATGAAGTAAGAGGATCGATAGGTACCTTATTCTTCAAGTCCACTAATAATCCGAACTTTTGCAGGAAATCTGCACCAATAATAGGTTTCGAAACGTCAGCAATGATAAAATTCCATTGAAAATTTCGACGTAAACCTAAATTCAAAGTTAATAATTTTGTTCCATAAGTATGTATTATTGTTGAATTGGCTGCTAACAGTTTAAGACTGTTAGAGCTACTGATTTTTGGATGAAAGTTCGGTATGACTGAAACGTCTGATCCAGTATCGATTAAGAAATGTCTTTTACTGTAAATGTCAAAAATGTGTAAGCGACTTTTTATTAAGTCAGATTCTCCCGTCGCTAATGGAGACTGACCTATTAGTTTGTTGAATTTTGAATACCGTATTTACATGGCTGGGTACATTTATTGGCTTTAATGCCGAATTTACTATGGTACCAGCATATTTCTCTATTTTTAGAAAGGTTTCGATTTCTCGAATGACTTCGAGAATTGGGCCTTGAATAATTTCTAGTTGAAGGCCGAAATGATGAACGAGAAATTCTTTTAACTTGTTCTGAAAGTTCGTTGACTTGATATGATGATAGAGAAATTCTTTTAACCTGTTCTGAAAGTTCACTGATTTGATTTTGAAGTGTTGATATTACCGAGTTACTTGGATTTTGATTCGTCGATACTGAATATACTTCAGTTCGACCAGTTGCTTCCGATATTTTATCAGCCATGGCTGATAGATCATCTAATGTACCTGGACTACAAGCTAGAATTGCTTGTACATTTCCAGGTAACCTCTGAAGCCATAAAGACTTTAATATTTCGTCGTTTAACTTTCCCGAATTCAACGTCTTCATTTCCCGTAATAAATATGAAGGACGAGAATCTCCTAAAGCCAACTCATTTAAGAGTTGCTTTAATTTAACGTTATCTGATTTAGAAAGCCGTGAAATTAACGTTTCTTTGAATTTTAAATATTTATTTTGCGTTGGAGAATTTGCAATGATATCACTGATGTCTTGGAATACACTTTCATCTAAAAAACTCAGTAAATGGTTAAGTTTTGTGCTATCTGGTGTAATTCCTGCAAGGTCGAATTGTGACTCAAGTTGAAAGAACCACGCCAATGGATTGGATCGTCAAAATGGTATGGTCTTAATGGAAACGGCGTTGACTGGTATAGACGCTGAAGACGGAGATAGTGGAGCAGACAATTGATTTGTGTCAGAAACACATGATTTAATAGTAGGTTCATCAAATAAATCGTTAAACCCGTTCATGTTATAAATGCTTTACAATTGAATAATTTTGAGATAAAGATAAAAGATTTTTATAGAAGTATATATATTGATCTAAATAAAATAAACTATGGTAAACTTATCTTTCCTGTTGTTGTCAATGTTCTTTCTTGTCTTGGTTGCTATTATGTTCTTTGCCGTAGCTTTTCTTTTGTTCCTTTTTCTTATGTTCCTTTTTCTTAAATTTTGCTCCCGTAGATAAAATTAAGGATGTTCGTTATCCTTTCTAGAATTTTTGTTATCCTATCCAGCTGTGTTGATAATACTTTGGTTTGGTTCTGATGAGAACTTAGGATATTTTCTTTAACAGAAGAGTACCTTACCACTGGTGGGGGGTATCTCTGTTAAAGAAAATGTTGTTCTTCGGTTAATTAGTTATGGGTTTGCTCTCTTTTAATAGAGCGTGCCTTACCACTGGTGGGGGGCACCTCTATTAAAAAAAAATAAATAAAGAAAAAAATCTTCGATTACAAGTGCCTTACCACTGGTGGGGGGCACTTGTATTGTAGGTACCAATGGTAATTTTTACAATGTTATGTTAGCGAGTGCCTTACCACTGGTGGGGGGCGACTCTGCTAAATATTCGTTGAGGCTTGTATAACGGTTTTGTGTTTTGATGGAAGTATGCCTTACCACTGGTGGGGGGCAACTTCATCAAGTTCACAAAAAGAATTGTAGTCTTCCAATCTCTTCAGATCACGCCGGGTCACCAATTGTGGGTACTTGGTTTAGTCTCAGTATCCACTGAAGTATTGTGATGGTGTCCTTCACTTTCAAAAAAGGGGCCTTGAGAGGACAGAACTCCAAAGGGCTTCGAGAGGGCAGAACTCCAAAAGTTGCTATTAAAAAATTGAAATTAATTTAATTAATTTTTTTATTTTATAATATTTTAAACAATATTCTTAGAGACTGACTGAAAGACTAAAGCTAAAGCTAAAATATTAAAATTCATTTTTTAATAAAAAATAATTTCTATATAGGTGAGTCCTTTAGATAGGAAAAGTTCGAGCGACTTTCTGGAGTTCTGTTCTCTCGAGGCCCCTTGGAGTTCTGCCCTCTAAAGGCCTCTTTTTGGAAGTAAAGGATTCCGAGAATATACTTTCGTGGATACTGCAAGTAAACCAGTACCCACAATTGGTGACCCCGACGTGATCTGAAGAGATTGGAAGACTACAATTCTTTTTGTGAACTTGATGAAGTTGCCCCCCACCAGTGGTAAGGCATACTTCCATCAAAACACAAAACCGTTATACAAGCCTCAACGAATATTTAGCAGAGTCGCCCCCCACCAGTGGTAAGGCACTCGCTAACATAACATTGTAAAAATTACCATTGGTACCTACAATACAAGTGCCCCCCACCAGTGGTAAGGCACTTGTAATCGAAGATTTTTTTCTTTATTTATTTTTTTTTTAATAGAGGTGCCCACCACCAGTGGTAAGGCACGCTCTATTAAAAGAGAGCAAACCCATAACTAATTAACCGAAGAACAACATTTTCTTTAACAGAGATACCCCCCACCAGTGGTAAGGTACTCTTCTATTAAAGAAAATATCCTAAGTTCTCATCAGAACCAAACCAAAGTATTATCAACACAGCTGGATAGGATAACAAAAATTCTAGAAAGGATAACGAACATCCTTAATTTTATCTACGGGAGCAAAATTTAAGAAAAAGGAACATAAAAAAAAGGAACAAAAGAAAAGCTACGGCAAAGAACATAACAGCAACCAAGACAAGAAAGAACATTGACTACAACAGGAAAGATAAGTTTACCATAGTTTATTTTATTTAGATCAATATATATACTTATATAAAAATCTTTTATCTTTATCTCAAAATTATTCAATTGTAAAGCATTTATAACATGAACGGGTTTAACGATTTATTTGATGAACCTACTATTAAATCATGTGTTTCTGACACAAATCAATTGTCTGCTCCACTATCTCCGTCTTCAGCGTCTATACCAGTCAACGCCGTTTCCATTAAGACCATACCATTTTGACGATCCAATCCATTGGCGTGGTTCTTTCAACTTGAGTCACAATTCGACCTTGCAGGAATTACACCAGATAGCACAAAACTTAACCATTTACTAAGTGCTTTAGATGAAAGTGTATTCCAAGACATCAGTGATATCATTGCAAATCCTCCAACACAAAATAAATATTTAAAATTCAAAGAAACGTTAATTTCACGGCTTTCTAAATCAAATAACGTTAAATTAAAGCAACTCTTAAATGAGTTGACTTTAGGAGATTCTCGTCCTTCATATTTATTACGGGAAATGAAGACGTTGAATTCGGGAAAGTTAAATGACGAAATATTAAAGTCTTTATGGCTTCAGAGGTTACCTGGAAATGTACAAGCAATTCTAGCTTGTAGTCCAGGTACATTAGATGATCTATCAGCCATGGCTGATAAAATATCGGAAGTAGCTGGTCGAACTGAAGTATATTCAGTATCGATGAATCAAAATCCAAGTAACTCGGTAATATCAACACTTCAAAATCAAATCAGTGAACTTTCAGAACAGGTTAAAAGAATTTCTCTATCATCATATCAAGTCAACGAACTTTCAGAACAAGTTAAAAGAATTTCTCGTTCATCATTTCGGCCTTCAACTAGAAATTATTCAAGGCCTAATTCTCGAAGTCATTCGAGAAATCGAAACCTTTCTAAAAATAGAGAAATATGCTGGTACCATAGTAAATTCGCCATTAAAGCCAATAAATGAACCCAGCCATGTAAATACGGTATTCAAAATTCAACAAACTAATAGGTCAGTCTCCATTAGCGACGGGAGAATCTGACTTAATAAAAAGTCGCTTACACATTTTTGACATTTACAGTAAAAGACATTTCTTAATCGATACTGGATCAGACGTTTCAGTCATACCGAACTTTCATCCAAAAATCAGTAGCTCTAACAGTCTTAAACTGTTAGCAGCCAATTCAACAATAATACATACTTATGGAACAAAATTATTAACTTTGAATTTAGGTTTACGTCGAAATTTTCAATGTCATTTTATCATTGCTGACGTTTCTAAACCTATTATCGGTGCAGATTTCCTACAAAAGTTCGGATTATTAGTGGACTTGAAGAATAAGGTACTTATCGATCCTCTTACTTCATTACGGTCAAACGCTAAAGCAGTTACTGGTCCATCAGAATCATTAGCAATCTATACTGATCCATCTCTAAATTCCAAGGTATATAAATTACTTCAAAAATTCAAATCAGTTACAACCGAAAGTAATTTCACAACACAAGCCAAACATGATGTCTTACATTATATTCCTGTTGAAGGACAATCCATAGCTTCGAAAGTGCGCCGACTAACCGGAGAAAGACTTATGGCAGCTAAAAAGGAATTCCAATTCTTATTGGATCAAGGGATCTGTCGCTCTTCTGATAGTCCTTGGTCGTCCCCACTTCACCTGGTGAAGAAAAAGAACGGTGAATGGAGACCTTGTGGCGATTACAGAAGGCTTAATGCTAAAACGACTCCGGATAGATATCCAATCCCACATATTCAGGACTTTGCAAATCAATTGGAAGGAAGTAAAATCTTCTCAACAATTGATTTGATAAAAGCTTACCACCAAATTCCAGTAGCACCTTCAGATATTCCTAAAACAGCAATTTGTACACCTTTCGGTCTTTTTGAATTTACACGGATGACTTTCGGCCTATGTAATGCTGCCCAAACTTTTCAAAGATTTATTCACTCAGTATTGCGCGATTTACCCTTTTGTTATGTTTACCTCGACGACATATTAATAGCTCCTAAATCTGATATTGAACACCTGGACCATCTAAATCAAATCTTTTTTAAATTTGAAAAGTATGGTCTCGCCATCAATTTAGACAAATGGAATTTTATGACAGAAGAAGTGAAATTTCTCGGACATTCAGTTTCAAGTAAAGGTATCAAACCTTTATCAGAGCGGTTTGAAATAATCAACTCTATAAAACTTCCTGAGACAGTAAAAGAATTACGACGTTATTTAGGTATGATCAATTTTTATCGAAAATTTTTGAAAAATGCCGCAATGATTCAAATGCCATTAAACAAATTCTTAAAGGGTGACAAAAAAGATGGTAAGAAAAAAATTACCTGGTCGAAAGAAGCAATAAATGCATTCGAGGAAACCAAAACTCAATTATGCAAAGCTACATTATTAGCATTTCATTCTACAGACGCACCATTAGCTTTAGTGGTCGACGCTTCGGATTATGGCATCGGAGCAGTTGTACAAAAAAAATGCAACAACGATTGGCAACCATTAGGCTTCTTTTCTGCAAAATTATCAGTCGCTCCGATGAAATACAGCACTTACGACCGAGAGCTGTTAGCAATCTATAATGGTATTAAACACTTTAGATTTCTTCTAGAAGGAAGAAAGTTTACTATTTACACCGACCATAAACCATTAGTCTTTGCATTTCAACAAAATCCTGAGAAAGCCTCACCCAGACAGTTCAGACACCTCGACCTCATCGGTCAATTTTCAACTGATATCAGACATATATCCGGTAAAGAGAATGTAGTTGCTGACACGTTATCTAGGCTTAATGAAATCAATACCGTCGGTGCAATAGATTTTGAAGCTGTGGCAGACGCACAGGTGGATGACACAGAACTTCAACATTTAATTCAAAATTCTTCTTTGAAAATGATTAAAGTAAAATTAGTCAATTCAGAAAAAGAAATTTGTTGTGATACCTCGACCAAAAACATGCGTCCTTATATCCCCATCAATTTTCGAAAGGAAATATTTTCAATTATTCACAACTTAAGCCATCCAGGGATAAAAGCATCAATTAAACTTATGGTCAATAGAGTTATTTGGTCTTCAATAAAGAAAGATGTTAAAGAATGGAGCAGAAGTTGTTTACCATGTCAAAGAGCTAAAATCTCAAGACATGTTAATCCTCCCATCGCTGATTTTCAACATGAAACAGAAAGATTTAACACAATACATATAGATTTAATAGGCCCTATGCCAAATTCAGAAGGATTCAAATATTGTCTAACAATCATCGACCGATATACACGCTGGCCAGAGGCAATTCCCATCGAAAACATTAACGCAAAAACAGTAGCTTCTGCATTATTAAAGAACTGGATATCTAGATTTGGCATTCCATCAAAAATCATTACGGACCAAGGTAGACAGTTCGATTCAACTTTATTCATGGAACTAGTCAGATTATTAGGTATTAAGCGTTGCCGAACAACGGCTTACCACCCTCAAGCTAACGGTTTTATAGAACGTTGGCACCGGTCGCTCAAAGCATCATTAATGTGGTACCAAAATTCAGAGTGGACAAAATATTTACCACTTATTCTCTTAGGTTTCAGGTCAATTAGTAGTGACGAATTCCGATTTTCTCGTGCAAAATTAGTCTATGGAGAAAATTTACGGTTACCCGGCGATTTTTTTAATAGCACGAATTCTTTAAATAACCAAGATGAATTCGTTAAACAACTCGAACATCAATTTCGAAATATACAACCGTCACCGGCATCTCGGCACACACTTCAAAAGGTTTTTATTTTCAAAGATTTGAAAAATTGTCCTTTCGTTTTTATGAGAGTTGATAGCACTCGACCTAGTTTACAACCTCCTTATGAAGGACCTTACGAGGTAATACATATTAAGAAACGAAAAATTGTACAAAATTATGATTAGAGGAATTTATTATTATTATTATTATAGGGGGGATTACCCATATGGTGGGCACTGCGACCATGGAGATGTTTTGTGCCAATGCACCATTACTGCAAAAGACACTCAGACACCCTGAGGTAAGTGAGGAGGTCTTTAACAGGGTAGGATCTAACGTCAGCCGGATTCAGAAGTTCACGACTGAAGGTCCTCCTTCTAAGCCATGCTAATGCAGGACAGGAGCACAAAATGTGTAATGTTGTTTCGTCGTCTTTCAAACAAAGCCGACATTCCGTCACGCTAGACAGACCTATTCGGTGTAGATGATACCTAAACCCATAATGGCCAGATAGGTAGCCTGAAAGCAGTTTGAGATCCGCCTTGCTAAGGGCGGCGATATCGTTATAAGCGTAGGGTCTGACAAGTGCCTTGGCCTGGCGAAGCCCAGAGACGTTCCTCCAGTACAGCAGTTGTTGACTCCTACCCCAATTTTCTACAACAGCTCTCGTCGAAGCCCAACTGAGGCTGCAGTAGGGTTCGGGACCTTGGAAGCGAGAGGATGAGCCTTTCCTGGCCAGTTCATCAGCGATCTCGTTGCCCTCGATACCAGAGTGACCTGGTATCCAACAGAGCGTGACCCTGTTGTGGGTGGCCAGTAGCTGGAGGGTGTCGAAGCACTCCTTAGTAATCCTCGACGAGAAACTCCATGAGGATAGGGCCTTAAGGGCCGCTTGGCTATCAGAAAAGATAGTAATGTCCGCACCTTTCAGACCTTTATTGACGTTGAGAATGGCGCAAGTTTCAATGGCATGGATTTCAGCTTGAAAAACGCTGGGCCAACTACCCAATGCGAGCGAAATCCTAGTGTTGGGTCCAAAGACGCCAGCACCGGCACCGTGTGCCATTTTAGAGCCATCAGTATACCATTTGAGGCATCTGGGATCCAGACTTGGACCACCTCCGTCCCAGTCTGCTCGTTCAGGGAAAATAGTCCTGAACCTTTTGCCAAAGCGCAGCTCCTTGGTCATGTGATCCGTTACGGAGCACACATCTAAGCCAGGGATGCGCTTGAGGATGCTCATGTGACCCTTGTCGTCAACCGGCATATTATTCAAGAGTTGCATTCTCAGGGCGCTGATAGCAGCAGATTTCATTATAGAGATGTGCAGTGGAGTAAGTCCTATCACCGCCTCCATGGCAGCAGTAGGACAAGTCCTCATTGCTCCTGTCATGGAGAGGCGGGCAAGCCGCTGCAGCTTGTTGCATTTGTCGATTGTCAACCGCTGCTGGACTTTAGGCCACCAGACCAGGGCGGCGTAAGAAACGATCGGCTTGACAATCGTATTGTACAGCCAGAAAATCATCTTCGGGGATAGACCCCAAGTCCTTCCGAAGAGTCTTCGACAGGCCCATAAGGCTCGTGTAGCCTTATTTAGGGTTGTGTTGAGATGAGTGTTCCAATTTAGTCTTTTGTCGAGCGTAATTCCCAAGTATTTGACTTCATTGGAGTACTCAATAGCCGTGCCTTGGATCAGTATTTGATCAAGGTCCAGATGGTGCCTTCTAGTGAATGGCACCAGAACAGCCTTGGCAGGGTTGATCGTAAGATCTTCGTTAGCACACCAATCAGTGACCGTGCGCAGAGCTGATCTCATTAGATCAGTGACAGTAGAGTCGAACTTCCCAGAGCACGGCGACAGTACACCGCCTTGTGGGCACCCCTTAGCTGCCCTGATACACACAGAGGTGTTGCCCAGGGTGGATATAATTTCTCGCTCTTTAAGCATCGCATCCACCCACTTCACAGTTTGCGAGTCCAAACCCCTCCGTACGAGAGCTCTAGATATGGACCTGTATCTAGTATTGTCGAAAGCACCTTCTATGTCAAGAAAAGCACATAATGCTATTTCTTTATGATGAAGAGCTTTCTCAATCTTGCTGACTAGATTGTGTAAGGCAGTCTCTGTTGATTTGCCTTTTGAGTAGGCAAACTGGGTGGGATGAAGGGGAGATACTTGGTCCAGTTTGTACCTGATGTGAAGGTCTAGCAGTCTCTCCATTGTCTTTAATAGAAAGGAGGTTAGACTGATTGGTCTATACGATTTAGGCAGCTCTAGGGGCCTATTGCCCTGTTTGGGGATAAACAACACCACTACTTTCCTCCATGAGAGTGGTATGTAGCCCCAATTATAGCTGGCTCTAAACAGGTTGACTAAAGGGTCAAGGATGGTATCCAGGCAGTTTTGGAGGAGTGCTGGAAAAATCCCATCACCCCCAGGGGCTTTAAAAGGTTGAAAAGAGGCCACTGCCCATCTAACCTTATCTTTGTCGAATATGACACCGGACCGGCTCAAGGCCCTACGGCACAAAGGAGACCCATCGTCGCAGTCGACGTAATGATCTGAGCCTGGTTCTAGAGTTGACCCGGGGAAGTGAACCTGTAATAGGTATTCTAGGGTTTCCCTTGGGTTTTCGGTGCAGGTATCATCCTGCTTCCTGAGAAGCCCTACTCCATTTGAGGTGTCCTTGGCTAGTACCTTTTGAAGACGAGCTGCTTCCGGCAAAGACTCTATGCTTTCGCAGCGTCTTCTCCAGGACTCGCGTTTGGAGCGTCTAATCTCCTTATTGTATTCAGTGAGTGCGAACCTATATCCGTCCCATTGCTTGGAGCGTTTAGCTCTGTTAAAAAGACGTCTCACCCGCCCACGCATTTCAGACAGCCGTTCGCTCCACCAAGGCACCTTACGTATCGCATTGGTTGGGACCGAGGCTGTACTATCTTGGTAGGAGGAGATGAAGACATCATTAAGCTGGTTAGCTGCCACTTCAAGTTCACCAATAGAACTGATTGAGGTGACCAACATGTCAGCCCTCGAGCACACAGCAGCCCTGAAGGTGTGCCAATTTGTTTTCTTGGGGACAGTGATATTGGAGATAATCTCAGATCGGCCCTGAATGTCAAATCGGATATGTTGGTGATCCGACAGCGATGCTTCATCTGAAACTCGCGGTTAGAGGAAAAGAAGTTAACGTTTCTATTAATCGATTGAAACCTTGTTTTACAAATTCTTATTTAAAAGACTATGAGGACACTTCACGTTTTGGAAATGCAAATTCACCAGAAGTTATACATAGGTCGCAGTTGCCAGTGTCAAACGACCATTCACCTAACAACCAAATTAATTCAAGGGCGTCTTTACAGCCAGCGCTCAAGAGCCCAGTAAATTTGGTAAACAACCAAATTTACTGGTCGATTCATAATCCATTACATAACTCACAAGACTTAAGTGATAACACTCCAACACAGAGAACATTAGAGCCAGTGAATGATGATCTACCACAAAATAGCCGAATAAACCAAAGGGTGTCTTTTCAGTAGTTTTGTAAGCAATTATACAATATCTTAAGATATACAACCTTTTGCAAACATTTTTTTTTTGTCAACCAAACCAGAAGCATTTTGTACTGTTTGCTTAATTAAGCAAACAGTACAAAATGCTTCTGGTTTGGTTGACCATCATCCAACAAAATTGACCAAAATATTTAGGACAACGGCTAATTCTCCGACTAGTGGTAGTAGCTTTAGTAATGATTAGTTAGATTAAATTTTATTGTATTGTAATTTATTGTATGATAGTATAATTTAAATATGTGTAGAGCTTTAACTTATTTATTATTATTGTAATGGTTGTTGTAAGTTGGTTATGTAATTTTCAAAATTGGATTGATTTTTGTACTCAGTTGAATTGTTGCACTTTGAAAATGAACACATAGTGTTCGAAACGCGCGTCGTGCTAAATAAATGAAAGTAAACAGGAAAATAAGGAGTTTCAATCATTCAATTTTTTAACAAAATATTTACAATCCCTTTGCAAACTCGTGAAGTATTGTTTTTAGCCTAAATTTGAGTCCAGTTAAAGACAGTGATGGCGATCACACCTTGAGTTAAGTGGTCAATTTCGGCCACATGATGCTTTCAGGGTGCTGTAAAGCCAAGGCTCGAATGCCAAATGTGCGCGGTGAGCACCAAGGTAACTTATTAAAGTAAAATTGGTTTAGTTTTTTTTCCAAATGTATTGAGTTTTAAAGTCGTATTGAGGTCAATTTTGTAGTAATATTTACTGCCATTTCAAGTTGTGTTGCAAAGTATATCCGATCATGATAAATATCGATTTTTTTTGATTTCGTATTGTTTTTGCTTTTCTTTTCTCAAGGGGTATTGACAGCGACGAGTTTATTATTCCATGGCGTACGATATTGTAGTTAAATTATCACCTATTATACTTGAAGAGTACTTAACCTCTTGTTGATATACGTATAAAAGGTGAACTCTATTTAAGTACAATAGTTTAACCAGTCAGTCTGTAAGAAGTCATTTTGTGTGGTCACAAATGAATTCCAGATTGTTGCTACTCCTAAACAGTGCGATTAGAATCGTGCAGCATAAGTCGTATCTTGCACTGGAAATTTTATTGAAGTGATTAGAATAATGATAGGTAGTCCTTTATTATTCTGACCTCATAGTTAAACAACAAGGAGGATAAGAAAGTACGGCAAGCATCATGAAGTAAAAAGGGGGTTGAAGAATTTAGATTATTCGAGTAATCAAGTCGAACCATCTTGATTACTCGAATAATCTAAATTCTTCAACCCCCACAACAACTGAATGGAACTTGGGAGCACTAATTATGATTGGAGTGTTTTAAACTTTAAACATTTATTGGTTGGTCAAAAGAATATATAGACATTTAGGTTAATAGTATTATTAGAGGATTGCACAATTGGGAAGGTTTAATTCAGCGTGCAACTTGGTTGAAATTGAAATTGTTAAATTTTTTTCCTTGACGATAAATTTACTTGAATTGAAGTACAAAGCATAAGTTGAGAATTAGACGGTGACAACAACTTTTTTGAGATATGGATCCCTTAGATTTACTGCCTGATGAGCTCGATTACGAGCTTAAATTAAGGAAACTAACCAAACTCAATCGGTCGCGAGCTATATCAGCATTACATCCGCAGGTAGATCAAGAAGAGAAGGGATTAAAACAGATATCGGTGGGGTTTCCTCCCATAGTTGACATAACAGATGAGCGCTTTGCGTGTGAAGATAAATTGTCTACATTACAAAAAATAATAAACATTGCTATAGCTACCAAGAATACGAGTGAATTAAAGGCAGCTCAGTCTCGACTTATTCATCTTAGCAGCAGACTCGATCTCTTAGCACTGGCCGAACCGTATACAGCAGACTTAGACACAGACTTAAGGGCGTCTATAATTGAAAATATAGGTTTTATAGAAAAGGAGTTAGTATTAATTACGGGAGCATCAGTGGAACTGTTGGAACGAGAAACGACTGCGATATCCGACCCTGTTCATGAATGACCAGTTGTTCCCGTTCTCATTCCAAGGTCGAGTGAGATGAGTTCTGAGTTCCAAACCGTAGCGGTGGATGCAAATAGTTCAAAACCAGAACTTATCTATACGACAGCAGCCCAGTACTGATTATTCGCAAGTAAGAGCTTTTGGTGCTCCCGGACGTTTAAATGAAAACCAGAAAATGGTAACTGGTGCAGTTCCTAAACAGCCGCGAAGCTCCTTCGATTAGTTGTTTTAACCCACCCCCAGTGACCCTTCCTGTAACGTACAGCCTCGAAGTAAATACATCAGTACCACTAATTCGACGTACTGACCCTGGGGAATGGTTCGAGAAATACCACCAGGAATGCAAATCAGTTGGTGGAATTGTTCCATCCGACTTTTAACTACGAGGTGGGTCAAGGTGGAAAATCGATAGGGGCACAGTCCTTGCTTTCGGGAATAGAGGAATATGACGTCCTTCGGCCGGAAAGGAAAGGTGTAAGTCCAGATAAAAGCAAGAGTAATTTCACTGTTCCTAACCGTAACAACTATCAAGCTCAGACCACTAACCCATCTAGACGTGATCGACAAAACTGGCCGAATTCCTTAACGCCTGCTGCTTCCGAATTAAATTTTCCCATTCAGGAGCAACGAGAGCTTCCCAGAGAACCTCGTCGGAGCCTAATTAATTCCGCATCGAACTGGCAAATCCGATTTGATGGCTCTCCTCGAGGTCTATCAGTCGATGGCTTCCTGTTTAGAGTGGAAACTTTAGCCGGCGCTGGTGGTGTTCCAAAGTCAACTGGTATTTGCCATCCACCAGTTATTAAGTGGACGTGCTGCCACTTGGTACTGGCAATTCTGCCGGAAGGTACCACGTCTAAATTGGCATCAGCTGTCGTACTCATTCCGCCGGGAGTTCGAAGATTCATCCACCGATTACGATATCAGGAAATTGATGGAATCTTGCAAACAGCGTCCTCTGGAAAGCTTTAGTGATTTTCGGTTGGAAGTGGAACCTATCAGCACAAATGACTTACTACAAATCATTAAACGTAATATGCATCCGGCTCTATGAAAACCAATAATCTTACGGGATTTCAACAACCTTGACGAGATGGATCAGTTGCGTCGGCAGGTTGAGAAGCTTTGATCGGAAGTTGGAGAAACAGCTGAAGATCAAATCAGGGTTCGAAGGTATCAGCTGCATGAAATGTCATCCGCATATAATGCGCCCTCAATGGACGAATTTCCCGAAAAGGCGGAAGAACATGAAATCCTTGTCACAGATTTGGTAAACCATCAAGATCATACCTATATCATATGCTGGAACTGTGATGATTTAGGGCACACCTTCGTAGACTGTCCTTCAAAAACCCACCGGATATTCTGCTACACTTGTGGTGCAAAGAATGTGGTTAGACCGAATTGCATCCGTTGTATGCAGGGAAACCGGAGGGCGGGTCAAGGGATGAGGGGTCACTTAAACCCGCCAAAAGTTCAGCCAACACCTCCTGCAAGACAAGTGAAGCTAGATCGTGCTACAATGACCAGACAAGAAGACGCCCAAGCGTATCAGACTCTCCGAGCATAACGACCTCTTCTCATCGCCAATCAGACCGAACTAAGAAATACTTCAACAACCGTCGACAAGCCAAACAAGTACTCTCTAAAACAATAATCAAAACCGAACCGGATGGAAGACCGGTAGTTGAAATCCGAGTGCAAGACAGAATGTTAAGGGGATTACTAGACACCGGTGCGAGTGTGAGCTGTCTGGGTAGTGGGGCCTTAAAATTACTTAGTGAGTTAAAAATTCCGTGGTCGACTTTCAACACAAATGCGAATATACAGGCATCAGATGGGGCTAAACAGGAAGTTATGGGATATGTTTACTTGCCTGTCAATTATAACAACTGCACGAGACATATAAAAATTTTCATTGTACCTAGTTTATCACGACAACTTATACTTGGAATCAATTTTTGGAAGACATTTCCCTTCATGCGCTAACTCTCGAACAAACACAAAAACTTGACGAGGTTGTAGCTGAATTTCCTTCATACACTAAGGAAGGCTTAGGCAGAGCCTCAATTCTAGAACATTCAATCGATATTGATAATAGTACGCCTATACGGCAACGGCACTACCCTCTATCACCTCCGATGCAGAGATCGACAGGATGCACGCTCTCGGGGTTGTAGAAGAAAGTAATAGTGATTGGTCATCGCCTTTGGTCATGGTAAAAAAACCGAATGAAAAGGGGGTATGCCTAGACTCGCGCAAAGTCAACGAAGCAACCAAGAAAGATGCCTATCGCCTTCCCCAAATCAATGGAATACTAGGTCGCGTCAGGGGAACTAAATATATATCTAGCCTAAACCTCAAGGATGCCTTTTGGCAAATCGAGCTGGAACCCTCTTCTCGAGATAAGACTGCATTCGTAGCTCCTGGGAGGGGGTTGTTCCAGTTTTTAGTTTTACCCTTCGGACTGACCAACTCTCCGAAAACAATGTGTAAGCTAATGGACAAAGTAATCCCATATGAGATGCACGGGGACGTGTTCGTTTACCTTAATGATCTTCTCCACCTCCAAGTGCTCAGACGGGTTGCACAGCGTCTTCGGAGAGGTGGTCTGCCCATTAACATCGAGAAGAATCGATTCTGTCAGAAGCACATTAAGTCCTTGGGCCATATTATAAGTGAGGAAGGAATTCACACTGACCCGGATAAGATAGTCGCCATCCAAGATTTCCCGAGACCTAAAAGTGTGCGACAGATAAGGCGTTTCCTCGGAGTTGCTCCAATTACTGACCTCTTAAAAGAAAAGGCAGCCAGCACATGGTTGCAAGAATCAGAGAACGCCTTCCTTAAAATTAAAACTAGCCTTACTGAAGCTCCGGTTCTAGCTAACCCTGCCTTTGACAAACCCTTCAGCATTCAATGTGATGCCTCGTCAACTGGCATAGGAAGTGTCCTATGTCAAAAGGATAACGATGGAAATGACCAACTGATAGGACTTATGTCGCTGAAGCTAAATTCCGCTCAAAAAAATTATAGCGTGACTGAGCTAGAATGCCTTGCGGCTGTCTTTAGTGTAAAAAAATGTCGCCCTTACGTAGAACGCTCTCATGTTACTATTATTACCGATCATGCTAGCCTTAAATGGCTGATGTCCCAAAAAGATTTATCAGATCGATTGGCAAGATAGAGTTTGAAGCTGCAAGGGTTCGACTTTGACATCTAACATCGTAAGGGAACAGAAAATGTCGTTGCTGATGCTCTCTCAAGAGCAGATAGTGAAGAAATCAGCACTATAAACGTACCTGCGAGTCTTGACCTGAAAAAGCCTAAGTACAATGAAAAGGCAAAACTAATAGAAAGTCAAACGGAACGTTCCCGGATCTACGAGTAGGGTAATTTATTATTTATAAAAGAGTAAGCCATGTTAGTGACGAGTCCGGCGATGAGACAGTTTTATGGAAAGTGTGGGTACCAGAGAGCCTAACCTCTGTATACACCTCAGGCAAATGCGTCTGAAATAGTAAACCTCAGCATATTGTCTATGAACTCCTGTGAAGCCTTCAGTCTTTGGAAAGTCGCGATATTGTTGTGAATGTTGCGCGCTGGGACCGAAACTGCTGCTGGATGATCGCCCAAGGCAGGCTATGACTCTGGATGACATCAACTGTAAGTCAGCTGATGTAAGCCAGGATCACGGCCTCCGCTGGACACTCATCTGTCAGCAGATGTTTGGGCAAAGATGGAGGATAGCATGCTGGTGTCGCTAGCTTTGTGATAGAGAGGGGGGGTTCCAAAAGCAAAACCGAGCAAAAAAAAAATTTGAAGAAAAAGAAAAAAAAAACCGCAAAAATTCTGAAAAAAAACCGAAGAAGATTTTAAATTAAAAAAAAAAACAGGAGGAGGAAGGTTGCAGGCAGGCGTTGCCAGACTTACCGGCTTTCGTTGGGGGAGTCTGATGGTATGACTCCAATTTTGTTGGCCCATGCCCCAACCACCCTATGCGTCTAGGGGGCCGATGTCAACTAGATGCCCTTTGTCTGCAAAGAGAGAGAGAGAGGGTCACTTACCTCATTGTGAGGACCCCGCCCACCGACGTAGCGATGATGTAGCCGCCCTAGGGAAGGACGACGAGGAGAGAGAGAGTGAGAAAAGAGACTTAGTTAGGGCTCATATAAAAAAAACTTATTTATTAAAAAAAAACAGAGATACTCCCTTCGTAGGAGGGAACGCGACCAACTAGCCTAAGGCTAGGGCCTTTTTACCCCTTTGCAATAGGGCTCGGATGGAATGATACATAAAAAGAACTAAATAAACTATATTGATACTAACTATTCTGAATTATCCTTATAACCTTAATTTCGCAATGCAAATCTAATCCTGCTAAAACGGTTTACAAAACAAAGTTTTTTTTTTTTCCTTTATTTTTTCTCAAGGCTGGAAAATGCGCATGTTTTTCCTTGCTTAAACGTAGAATTGGAAAATTTCCACTCCCCTGATCAAATCTTATTTAATTTCCTTTTTTCATTTACTTTTCCTTTTTCAATATTACATTTAGCATAAAATGATTAAAGATATTCAAAAAAAAACCTTTTTATATTCTGAGTTCTTTGCATTCGATTTTTATAACTGTTTCGCCATTTTCTCTTCTCTTACTTACTTAGCTTTCCTTTTCTCTTTCATTTCATCAAATTAAAGTTATCCTGTAACTACAAATCTTCTTGTCATTCATAATTAAAATTGGTTTCTGTACACTGTTCTTTTTTTCAGCTTTTTTAAAATAGAAATCACAGAGAATTATTGAGAGTTTTATAAATATAGTAGGTACCTGATTATTTACTAAAAATAAATAAAAAATAGAAGAAGAAAAAATTCTTTTAAATACTAATTTTTTTTTATACTTAGTTATGAATGCTGACTGAAAAAGAAATCCTTTCTTTGCTTCGTTTCTCTTTCCTTTGCTTATCGTCTATAACCACCTTTCATTACAATTTCATCACAAAAAAACTTTTAATCTTTCCATTTTTTTTCAAAATCTCAAGTTTCTTATATGTATACATCTGTCACTAGATGAAGTGTACTTAAAAAAAATTTTGCAAAAGCATGAAGGAAAAAATAAAAAAATTGAATTTAGCTACCCAATTTGTCTTAAATTTTTAATACCATTTGATTTTCACTTTAATGAAAACAGCGATGAGATATATTCTCTACTATATATTAAGTCTCCGTCATTTTGTTTGACAAGTAAAAAGGAACGGACTCACCAACTTTGTTTTACTTCAATTTCTCACTCTTCGGTGGTTTTTTGCGTCTTCACTTCTTCTTTTCTTCTTTCAAATTTCACTTAATTTTTATGTCTTCATAGTTTTCTTTTGGTTTAACTCATGTTTTTTTCTAAATTTTTCATTTTTTTTCTTAAGTTTTTATATATTTTTATTTTACTTTATTTCACTTTGATTTTATTTTTAATTTCCACAGCATTTTGTTTTAGGTTCACTTTTTTAATTTGTCGTATCTTTTGTCCGACTTCACTTTTGGTGTTCACTGTTTTTTTTTGTTTTAAGTTCACTTTAAAGTTTTCGTATCTTTCGTTTAGTTACTGTTTTGATTTTCAAAGAATTTTTGTTTTAAGTTCACTTTAAAATTTTCGCATATTTTTCTTCAGTTTCCGCTTTCATTTTCATAGAATTTTTTTGTTTTAAGTTCACGTTGAAATTTTCGCATCTTTTCTTTAGTTCCTACTTTTAATTTTTACAGCCTTTTGTTTTCGTTCACTTTTTAATTTGTCGTATCTTTTGCTTTGTTTCTATGTTTAATTTTCATACCATTTTCGTTTTAATTCACTTCTAACTTTTTCGTATCTTTTTTTTTCGTATCTTTTGTTTTGTTTCTACTTTTTAATTTTTTTTCACAGCATTTGGTTAAGTTCACTTTTTAAATTTATCGTATCGTTTTGTCCGACTTCACTTTTTTTTATTAGTAGTTCAAAACCCTTTTGTTTCCTCTCCTCATTAATGTACTTTAAAATGTTATACATCACTCATTAGCAATATTTCAAAATAATTAAACGGTACTGCAGTAGTAGTTTGTAGTAAATATTAATTTTTCATTGTAAACTTGTAACTTTTAAGACATTTTAGGTTTGGGAAATATCTCAAAGTGATATAATGTCTATCAGAAACTTAAGTAGCACAACAATTCTTTTTTAAAATTTATAGTTAGCACATTTATTGATATGCATATAGAATATTGTTTGCTTATTAATTTTCTCAATACACTGTTCGAATTGTTTATATTTAATGGGAAGATCATATCAATAAAGGAACAAAAAGTAGCAATAAACATAACCGATGTAAAACAAACTATGTATTTTTATATGTGTACATTATTAGCACATATATAATATTGTGCGCTTATTATTTGTCTTAATACACTGGCCGAATTGTTTATATTTAATGGAACGACCATAGTTGTCATTTTTTTCTTTATATAACCATGTTTATGTGTTTTGCGCGTACGTCCACAGAACTTAACTTTTCACATTTCTTAGATATTAACAAAAACCTTTTTCTGTTATATTTGTTCTCTTTGTACACAATAACGAAATTAAGAAAACCTAAAGAAAAAGTCTTTCTTGTAAAGCTTGTCGGTTAAATTAAGAAATATTAATTATTTTCCTTTCGAAGATAGTTGCATTCTTGGGTTTTGAGTAAACACAACTCGGGGATTTGTTACGGCATAAAAACAAAACACAATATTTAGCATGTTGCTTTTCCTGTACGAAATAAGTACAACTGCATTTCCGTAATTGTAATTAAAAGTTCCATATCTTCCACGATAATATATTTGTAAGTCTTTTAATTGTGTAAGGCTATTTTATCTTAGGATATTACCGCCAACAGATTTGCTTTACCTAAATGGACAGTTTTTCGGCACTTAATGAGTTAATACGAGTATTTGACTTAGCTGCTGCTGACTTAATATAGACTTTTGAGTTTGCCAACGGCTTTACAATACATGTTAAGCATATTGTAGGCATTCGTTTCAGATTAAAACAATTGCTTTTTACTTTTACATTCAATTTAAATGTCTACATCACTTTCCGTTTTGTAACAGCTTTGTAAAACATTCCGATTTTTGTCTTTAAATTTTTAAAATTTTCAGAGTCAACTTACCCAAACGGATTATTTAAATTTACAATTTAGCTCACATCACTTCACTATTTGTTTACTGTATTATTCTCTTTAAAATAGTTGATTTATGAGTTAATCGTGAATACTTCCTATGTTCTTTGATTGTGGTTTTTCACACTTAATACCTTTCACTTGCACCCAAAAAAACACAACTCTTTAAAATAAAAAAAATAATAAAAAAAAACTAAATTGAAGTCCATTCATTGTCCACATTTTGCTATATTTTAAATTATTTCTGCATCCGCGAATTTTGAGAAATAAACTTTTTTAAAACCGATGAAAGAACGAATTAATATCAATTAATACGCGAAACACTTCAAGAATATTTAAAATTGATCGTGTGGCACTATTAGTTTAACGTAGCTCAAAATATTTTCTTTTCGGCAAATTTCTTCCTATACACACTCTTCATTCCCTCCAGACTGACTGACTCAAAACTCTTCGCGCCAATCTAATCCGCTGCCGGCAGCAGTCACTCACACCCGTATATTCTCCCGCTGTGCCCATGTGATTTTCGTCATCATCCCAAATACAACTCGGCTTAACCGATTAGTAGTAGGGATATGCGGGTTCTGGACCAAATGAGCAATGAGCACCTACATTTTCTGATGGGGACTGCTCCACTCTCCGGGATGCAACCTCCGCAGTTCCGCCTCAATCCACCGTGAATGTGATTCCTCCGCATTCCTCCTTGGTGCAGCCTGCCTCAGATGTTGATGCTCCTGCTAGTTTGGTCAAGCCCGTTATAGAGAAGGTTGCTGATGTTGCCATCAATGTCTCTCCGCCAGTGTCATCCCAACCCACTTCCACCACATTTACGATCAACAAACTTGGCACCACCTGGACTGTATCGGAATGGGAGCAGAGACTAAAATGGCTAGGCAGCAAAAATTCACCTTTATCCAGCGACCATACTCCATTCCTTCTAAAGGGTGCACCTCATAACGCCAACGATTCCTGGGCCCACAGTTTTTTTTCTCGGAATTTTGGATTCACCCCCGTTAGCTGCCTGAAGTTACTCTCGTCAGACGCAGGGAAATCCAGCAACTTCAAGATCTCCATCCCAAACAAATATGTCTGGCTCATCAGTAACCCCTCCAGCAAATTGTTCACTCTCGGGAACATCACAATTTCTATGTGGAATAGGAAGTACGTTAAGTTTAACCCTAAGCCCTCTGCACCTAACCCTACATTAAATACTTAAAAACCTAACCTCACTAACTGTCCCAAACGACCTTCTCCCATACCTAAATTTAGTATTCACCCTAACCATAAGAATCTTAGAACTAGTAACAACATAATCACTCCTCACTCTTCCGCACATCTCACCATTAATTCTAAAGCTAGTGATCCTAACTCCAATTGGCAGCTCAAAATGGGACTATTTCCAAATTTTAATCTAAGTACCCCAGTCAAGTATCCCAACTTTATATATTCTCACACCCTTAACCCCCTGCTCCAGTTACACCGAAGCCCTCGAACACGTCCATTCCAACCGTCAACCCAACCAATACTGTTTTGAGTTCCGTATGTCCAGCGCACCCACCTAACCATGCACTCCCAACTTCTTCCGCGTTCCCTCCTAACCACAAGCCAACTTCTTCCGACCACTCCACCACCTCCGATCCGATTTCCGTCTGTCCCACCTCTCCTCTATATACACCAAACCTTGCACCCGCTACTTCCTCCGCATGCCCACCTAATTCCATGCCGTCATCCTCCTACACTGTCGCCCCGTCTCAAACAACTTCTACCTGCGTTAACCCGCCCATTTCGCCAGCCAAAACTCCTTTATCCGAACATAATTCATTTATCCATCCCCTTCTCCCACCTAAAGTTAAATTGACTTTGCGCTCTGCTGATTCTAGCAATGGACAATACCTCTTGTCGTTTACGGGACCGTCGCATTTATGACAACGTACGTCTATTTCTAGCCTATCTCCACGACAAACCGAACTCCGTCTGTGTTGTAGGTAAAACCAGCACCAACGTCATGTTAAGTATACAACAAGAAGGCCTACCCACAGACCCATCAGTCTTACTCCAACTTTTCACTTAATACCATGAATCATTCAATATACCTTCCCATAAGGTTTCAGAAGATCTATCCACCTATGCTGCGTACGTCAGTTCTCGCCGTATTTCCCATCTTCAAAAAAGTCGTAACGACTCCTTAAACTACTTTCGTTCCTAACCCCTTGCTTTCCCTACTTCTGACATCCCCTCTATTGCACCCGCGGTTTCCGACCAAGAACCTCTCCCCAACAGCTTGTCGGTCTATTACCAGAACGTAAGAGGACTTCGTACAAAAACAACAAATATTTTCCTTAACTCTCACAAATTCCCGCACGATATCTTTGCATTAACTGAAACCAATCTAACACCAGGAATTCTCGACAGCGAACTATTCCCTCCAAACTATACCATTTTCCGTGTTGACGGTTGTATAGGCACCAATGAGCCACCAGGTCGCGGGGTTCTCATTGCTGCTCACAACCGTTATGATGCCACCCTGCTAAAGACCTCCGACTCTACAATATCAGAATTTGTATGTATAAAAATAGCACTAAATACCTTCTGTACATCCTCTGTCTCAATTTCCGTTCCCACATTGACAGCATAATTAACAGAGCTAACTCCGCGCTAGGGTTTGTGAAGCGCTGGTCCAGAGAGTTCTCCAATCCTTATGTTTCCAAATCTCTCTACGTCTTCTTCGTTAGACCTCTCCTTGAATATGCCAGCCAGGTATGGTCCCCTACACAAACAACTCACATTAATAGGATTGAATCTGTCCAGCGTAGGTTTATTCGCTTCGGTCTACGTGATCTTCCGTGGGTTGACAGATTCAACCTTCCACCCTATGAAAACCGTCTGAAACTGATCGACTTACAACCTCTAAGCAAACGTCGTGATGTTTCCGACATTATCTTCATTTATTAATTATTAATTGGTGCCATAGACTGCCCCTCAATCCTGCAATCTTTACCCATCTATACCAATGCCCGTAACTTTAGGTCCACTCCCCCTTTCCGACTCGATCGCCATCGCACAAACTACGGTCAAAGCGAGCCAATTACGAGGATGTTACGAAAAGTCAACAACCTTTCCTCTTTTGACATCCATCTGAGTAAATCATCACTTCACAAAGCCTTATATCTTGACCCCGCCCATCTTGATCCTGATCGCCTACCTTAATTCTTCTTCCTTTCGCCTTCTACCAGTAGCCAATATATATAGCTCATACTGTAGCTTATACTTTTTATTTATTTATTCTTAATTATCATTTATTATACTCTGTAGAATTAGTATTAAGTTATAGCTTGTATTTTGTAGTTTTTATGCAATAGCTTGTATTAAGCTTAAATAAATAAATAAATAAAATGGTCAAATTGTGAGGGAAATCGAGGTCTCACGTCACATTTTTGCTCATTTGGTCCAGAACCCGTATAACAATTCCAGGAGAGATAAAGAAATGGCTGGAGATAAGGGAATGGTTGCGAGAGATAAAGAAATGGCTGGAGATAAGGAAATGGTTGCCTGATTCCGAAGGTCTATTTTGTAGATTGTTTTGGCGGCGGCGCGCTAATAAAGATAAGTATGAGTTGCACCTGGGTCTAGATCTGGACCTGGATCATGGGTATAGAAACGAATGTTAAGCTAATTGATAAGGGAGCTGGTGCCTCTGTAGAAATTAATAATTTGATCACAATGTTGTGGTCGTGGGGTGATAAGGGTTTGTAGATGAACCTGGGCTCGTGCTGAAGATAAGAGTTTGTTGTTTTGAGTTTTTACTATGCCGGATATTTTCGGCGGGAGCTTTAACTACGAGTGATGATAAAATAAGTTGTTAGTGTAGGATTACGTAATTTGGGCAGTAATATATCTTGAGGTCAATGGATTTCCGAGATATTGAGTATGATCAGTAATTATGAAGTTAAAATTGTTATGAACATTTTCTATATATTTTCTGGAAGATATTTAGGAAATAATTTCGTGTTTAAACACGTTTTGTGTTAATGATGAATTTACAGGGGAATTGCAGAGAAATTAAGCACTTGAGCGTGAGAAAATTTTGTAAAATAGTATAAGAATATTTCTTTTTTTCTTTATATCATTAGTTTTATTCTTTTCTATATAGTATTTCTCAGTAAAGATTTCACCACTTTGAGTAAATGGGTGAAGATTGTTTTTATTGCTTTTGCAACTTCTTATTTCTATGACATCAGTTGTGTCCAAGCAAGTTTTAACATGTTCTCAATAATGTAGTTTCAAAAGCAAATTGCGGTTGTAATTTTTTCAAAGGATATTGTGGTTGCCGTTTGCATCCCCACTCTAGTTCTATTATATGCCACTTCTTGTATAAATATCAAGAGTTCTTAGGTAGTCTTTTAGTATTCATAGTGAAGTCAACCAGTGAAATTGTCGCAATTAAGATTCGTGTTCGAACTCAGATTAATAAATTTTGTGTCATCTCCTTACAAAAAAAAATTAAAAATGTATCAACAAGCTATCAACGAAGCAGTAATCGAAGACTTCGAAGTATTGGAGGAGCTAAATTCTGTAAATTTTAAGCCTGCACTCGCTGTTAAAGATATGGAAGAGTCGCAGAATTATAAAATCATAAGCTGCAGAAGAACAACAACGAAGTATGGACCCAGGATTCTTTTAGAACTAGAGAGTTATCATGTTCTCTTGCCGCCTAGATTCGACGCTAAAATAACTGACCGTTTAATTGACAAAATTAACAATGGAGGTTTCTTTGTTGAAAGAAAAGCAGCAGGTGGCAGCTATTTTAATTTAATGTTATTAAGATAACACCTAGCACTGGCTATTATTTAAATTTATAAATAAATAAAGTATTTTTATTAAATATATGTTTCATTCCTCTTAACCTTACAATCATTTCCCTCTAGAGCTTGAAAGCAGCAAAAGTTATTTGCAGGCTGACAATTGAACCAAAAATGCAGGAGGATGATATAAATATGACAACTTCATAAAATTCACTTAGCTCTCGACTTCAAGTCAATATGCTAACATTAAAAATGGATAGACGTTCAGTAAATCTTTTGTTTTAATCGCTATGTATCTTGCATATTAATAGTTTACCGATCCCGTTAAGTGTAAACCTAATGGACAAACGTAGCAGCAATTGAGATTTTGCGCTCACTCTACCAAATAATGACTCTATACAAATTGGCTTAACTTTTAAACTGATGACTTACAGTAACACAAGCAATTCCAAAGAAGATGCAGCTTCTACCTTAAAAGAAAGTAATGACGAGCCAATTCCTATTACTACATCAAGGATTACTACGATTGATAATCCTAAAAAGAAATTTGTTTCTATTGACGAGGCCATTGAAGGTTTCAGGCAAGAGCTATTAAAGAAAGAAATGGATATTGCAGGAATTATTGAGAGCAAGGATATCTTTTACAGACACTTTAAACTTGAATTCGATGACGAAACTATGCTAACCATTCGTTGTACATATGAAAGTAATTACGTAACTCGCTCATTGAATATATCATGCTATGAATATCGCGAGTTTGAAACTGAAAGAATTCTAAGTAATGGTGCAGTAGAGATGGTGAAACAAGTTGATGCTAATTATAAAAGCGATGTGGAATTAGTGAATTTAAGAGGAATGAAGCAAACATATCAAATGAATATTTCAAAATAAGCAGCTATAAAAGGAAGTGTAATTAATCTTTTAAGACAGTTCAAAATGGAGCACGTTCATACAAAAGTAATTTTGGATAATATTTGCAAATTAATCGAATTAACAGATTATAGTGAACTTATTGCAGCATATAAAAAGCTAGATTTATTAACTCCCGCTATTAAAGAGGTTATAGAGGTAAAGCCAACAAAGTAGACATTTAATTATATATTTCAATTCTTTCTTTATAGAACGAACTTTTGTTTAACGATTATCAAAAGCATGGGAGGTTCTTTCTTAAGATTTCTAAATCTGATTCAGCAGCATATAAAAAATTCAAGGATATTTGTAGGAGTTTGCACCTTCAAGATGTTTTGCTCTTGCTACAAAAAGAAGAAGAAGAAAATGTCAAAGCAGTTGGAGAAAAAGTAGTTCAATTAAATATCATCCCAAAGATACATTTCGTTCCAATATACGAGCGTAAGGGTCCCTGGCAAACATTTGCGTTGGACAGATTTCGATTTCAACAGCGAATTCGAAATATGAAGGATATTTTGGACCCCATTTTATTCACCTCTCATAGAAATAAAATTTATAGGTTAAGATTTAAAAATTTTAAATAAAGTAATAAAATAAGAACTCAAGTACTTTTAATATAAAATATATATTTGTATAACAATATTATAATACATTATCTTTCTGAATCCAAGAGTTGTGTTTTGATGAAAATCCGAGCCATTTAACATAAACTTTATCTGCGGTTCTCTTCAATATTTTTTCGACTAGGTAAACATCAGGATTCTTCGTCTTTTGGAGTTCCATTTCTTAAAAACTCCGCTTTATTGCCTTTCCTTCATGGTCTTCCAAGAGATATGTTACAGGATTCGTTATCTGAATTTTTGCTATCTTGAAGATCTCTGTAGTCCAGTTTGGTGTATACCCCTTTTCAAATACATGTTTATATTTACTAATGCGAACAAAGTCTCCCAGTTTAAATTTTGGTAAATAAAACGTCTTTAAATGATTGTAAACTGAGTACTTAAGTTATATTTTACGAGTAATTTCTTAACCATATCTATCCATCGATATGAGCCCTGCATACTAAACTCTTTCCACATCATGCTTTTTAATGTTCGATTAAATCGTTCAACTATAGATGCTTTTAAAGGGCTATATGTAGAAAAATGATTAATGCGGGATTTTTTCATTAAGTTTTGAAATGAGATATTAAAAAACTCTTTTCCATCATCAGTTTGTAAATTTGTGGGACTCCGACCTTCTTTTAGTATGGATTTCATAGCTTGAGTAACTTCGACACCAGTCTTTCTTTTAATAGGAATTGCCCATGCATATTTAGAAAATCCGTCTATTACAGTTAATAAAAAATGGCCATTATTGCTTGTAGCATAAGCACCCATTTTAACTAAGTCGGCTTGCCATAAGTCATCTATTCCTCTAATTACAACACGTCTTCTTATAAAATTTTTTCTGGCTGGTTTATGAAGCTCATTAACTACTTGGGTTTTATTCATTTTGAAATTGACAGAGATTCTACATTAATTAACGCTTTTAAAGTGTCATTAATTTCCTGTACATTCAGATCTATATATTTCATCAACTTCTCCTGAACGTCGATAATTAATTCATTTGCATATAATTCGTATGCTATTTTCAGTTTTCCTTGTAGAATCGCAATTGATTCACTCGTATATAATTGACTGGCTTCTTTATTTTTTTCACTTGTAATATTTATTATGCTGTATATCTCCTTTAACTCTTCTTTAAGAACGACACTTTCCTTAAGTATTTGCTCAGTTAGATTGTTGCTGACTAACTGAATTTTTTCATTAGCGTGAGAATTACTTAAATGTATACTACCTATGGCTGCATCATCTCTTTCCATTGGGCTTTTAATATATTTTTAAACCCTACATTAAAATCTCCATCTTGAGTGAGCTTAAAACCTACACCATTTAGACCCTGTATTCCCTTCATTCCTTGAGAACCAGGTTCACCAGGTAGCCCCCTAGGACCAAGATCGCAGCAGGTCCGAACTTTGCTTTTTTAGAATATCTTCCAAATTTGTCGACACTCATTATTACATTAAAGCTGAATACGTTTAAAGATGTTATTTATATTATAATGCCACCTTCTTTTAACTCTTCAATAATTGAGATAATTTCTTTGTTGTGGTTAGTGTGTCCAGCACCTTGTGATGCTATTAAAAGACGAAGTCTATCCACAAGCTAAACGTAATCAATATTTTTCTTTACTATACAAAGTTTTTGCAGGTTGTTTCATAAAAAGCAATTCACAGAGACTTAGCGTTATTTTATACGATTTTCCGTTAATAAGGAAATAATCTTCCTCAATTGCAATCTTTGAATTTCCAATTTTCCATTCGTCATCATCATCTAAATAAACTCCATATGTGTTGTAAAATTTTGGGCTTTTGTTAATACATAGTTCTAAATATTTATCAACTAATCCACTTGATAAATTAAGAGGAGAATCTCTCTTTTCCATCAAAGTTCTAGAGTGTGTAGGTGTTGCAAATTCATCGTCTTCCGACATTAAAGAATAATCTGGACGTTTCATAGGTATACTTGTTGGCTCCATTTTCGGAATTTTTAATTTTAGGAGTAAAATTTATATTGTCGTAATCATCATCATCTCTGTATTCATCTTTAATTTTAGGCTCATATTTTGTTTTTGTTATGAATTCATGAAGCGGTTTTGTTATGGGCTTAAATGTCTCCTCAAGGCGAGTTTCAGTTTCAACTCGGCCAGTTTTCACAGCGCGGAATTTCTTCTAAATGGCATTTCTAGTTTTGATAAGATTTTTTAATAGTTCGTCTCTCTTTTTAAACATCTTTCTAATGAGATTTGAACTGGTCTGTTAACTGAGTTATACTGATCTAAACAGGTCTATGAACAGCTTTATCAGGTCTAGGAACAGCTCTTACGCGGTTTATGAACAGCTTTACCAGGTCTATGAACAGCTTTACCAGGTCTACGAACAGCTCTTACCAGGTCTACGAACAGCTTTACCAGGTCTACGAACAGCTTTACCAGGTCTATGAACAGCTCTTACCAGGTCTATGAACAGTTTTACCAGGTTTTACGAACAGCTCCTATTGCGTCTATGACCAGCTTCTAAATTTATAGTGAAATATATGTATCAACTCCTTTTCCATAACGTCCATCTTTATCGATTACTAGAAAGCCATATCGGTCTTTCCAGCAAACACTGCAAATATTACGAATTTTTTCGAAGGTCATATCTGCGTTAACGTGGTCATTATATATTTGCCTAAGATTCATATCATCTTGTTTAAATAAAATAAGAAGGTTAAGATAGAAAGAGGGTTAAGAATTAACCCTTTTGACGCAGCTTGCAGAAATCACGATATCGCATATTCTCAGCATAAAAATATTGAGGATCGTCATATTGCTGATCGTATATTATCCGGTAAAGCTTGCGAACGAGTGACATCTTCAGACGCATCTCTTGGTGAACGTAGCAACGCCTGGCTTGTAACAAACGCTATGAAAGCAAAAGTAAAATTTGGAAAAATAAAAATGTATTTAAAATAAAAAAGAAGTATGTAAAGACTCCCCGTATAATTCCTATACCGAAGGTTGGAGGAATCTTACCTCTCATTCCTATTTTTGCTGGACTTTCTGCACTGGGTGCTTTAGTGGGTGGTGCATCTGGTGTCGCAAAGGCTGTTAATGCGGCTACAAATGCTAAAGAACAGCTGAAGGAAAGCAACCGACATAATGAAACGATGGAAACTATTGCTTTAGGAAAGAAAGGTAGCGGCTTATATTTAAAGCCCTACAGAAAAGGACTTGGTCTATTCTTAAATCCACCTTCAAAAAACTTCTAAAACTGCTACCTAATCGAGCATTAAATGAAATCGATTTATATAAATATGCGAATAATTTACCACATTTTAGAGGTGTTTTTATGCTTGATGCTCTCCCCAAAAAACCTCGAAAATATGAATGTGGAATCGTAAATTTGGACACTATATCAGGTCCTGGTAGCCATTGGGTAGCATATTACAAAAGAGGGTCTGAAAAGGAGTACTTTGACAGCTTTGGAAACTTACAACCACCAAAGGAAATATTAAGCTATTTAGGAAAAAACATTGTTTACAATTATAAGTCTTATCAAAATTATAACATGATAAATTGCGGTCACTTGTGTTTGAAATTTTTATATAAACATTGTAATAATAAGTAACCATAAGTTTAAGAATATAATTGACTATTGTAAGTTGGACTATAAATAAACTCTGCTAAAAAATAACAGTTTCATTTCACTTTTACCTACTATGTCATTAACACTAACTTTGACTGGGAATTCATCTGTACTCACAGTTGAGTACTTTCCGCCACTGGATCTTACATCGGAATACGTTTGTGGACTCATTGATTTACAGACATATAATTCAATACCTAATGTGGACAGCAGAAATAACTTATTTCATGTTGGTGATGATGAAATTAAAATTCCAGAAGGTTCCTATGAAATTTATGATATTGCAGGATTTATCAAAAGAGAACTAGCTAAAACGAAAGCTAAGCCTATAGTACAATTAGTGGCTAATAATAACACATTGAAAAGTGCAGTTAGAAGTTCTAGTCGAGTGTTATTGAATAAGAAGAACTCTATTGGACCATTATTAGGATTTAGTAAACGTGTTCTAGAACCTAATATTTTATATCAATCTGATTTACCAGTGAATATAATAAAAGTTAATGTAATACGACTGGAAGTTATATAGTATCAGGCTCCTTCATAAATAATCAGCAAGTTCACACCTTACACGAGCTCTCTCCTAAAGTGGGTCCGGGTTATAAAATAATCGAACTTCCTAAGAATGCCATTTATTTGCCTCTGAACATCAGACGGATAAGTTCTCTAACACTGAAGTTCGTGGATCAGGACGGTGATCTAATAAATTTTAGAGGAGAAACGATTACAGTGAGACTGCATTTGAAGCCGCAACATGCTAATATATAATAATACAATTGATAATAAATACAAATACAAAAGTGTTAAGTCTTCTAGTCAGTCTCAAGCCATACAGCAGTCAGGAATAAAGCTAACAGGTGCTAACGAACAATTCTGAAAAGCTCTTGGTCTTAAGTTAAAAAAATGAATGAAAAACTCATAATAATAATTTCTCAAGGTGCAAGCTATGATAATAGCATTACAAAAGTTGAATATCACAGCTACTCTCCGTTTTTAGCATCATATAAGAATAGTGATGAAGTTCGAATATCATTACAACATCAGGATTTGTATATTTTACCAAGTGAAAGTTTGCATCAACAACAGCAAAATTAACTAATAATGCTATATATTTTCTTTTTGATGAAATTCGCTATGAATTAAATGGCGTAGAAATTGATTGCACGAGAAATCTTGGGTTTGCTACAACAATAAAAAATTACATATCTTTAAATCAAAATGAAAGCAATGTGTTACTAAATGCGTCCTGGTCTCCAGATAATTCAATATTACCTACAAGAGGATTTTTCAATTTTTGTATTCCTTTAAAGTTGTTGCTCGGCTTTGCTGAAGACTATAAGAAAATTGTTATAAATGCTAAACATGAACTTATATTGATTCGAAGTAGAGGCGATGAAAACGCTTTTATATCACCAGATGATGAAGTTAAAATAGATATTTTCAAACTACAATGGCGAGTACCCCACATAAGTGTAGCTGATGAAGAAAAACTATCGCTGCTTAAGTTAATCGATACTGGACGACCAATACAAATGAGCTTTCGTAGCTGGGATATATACGAATATCCTATATTACATACAACTGTTTATCATAATTGGACAATTAAAACATCTACTCACTTAGAAAAACCTCGATATGTCATTTTAGCACTTCAAACTAATCGAAAAAACGAGAAGAGTAAAGATGCAAGCAAGTTCGATCATTGCGAACTTTTAGATGTCAAACTTTTAAAACATTAAATTTGATCGGGAGAGATATGCTATGTTTTATTGTATGATATGTATATAAAATTCCAACAGTCATATTACGGACGTCTCCATCAACCGCTGCTTACTCGAGAGAAGTTTAAGGATAGTGCTCCCATTGTAGTTATCGATTGCTCACATCAAAACGAGGTGATCAAATCAGGACCCGTCGATATTCGTATACAATTTAAAACTCACAGTAATATTCCCGCAAACACAACCGCTTTTTGTTTGCTTTTGCATGACAGAATAGTCGAATATAGTTCATTGACGAGAGAAGTTAGAAAAATAATTTAAGATTACAAATGCATGCAATTGTGGATATTCAAGGATTTAAAGACGAACATAACAAGTTTATTGTGAAGGAATTGGCGATTTTGACAAATGGAAACCAAATACAGCACTTTATTTTTCAACCTCCATTCAAATTTAAGGATTTAACACCTGCAAAGAGAAGAGAAGCGAAATGGCTTCATAATAATTATCATGGATTCAGATGGAACGATGCATATATTCCCTTTTATCAATTACGTGCTATAGTGGCTCCTTTAATAAGAAACAAAGTACTTTATGTGAAAGGCTGTGAAAAGGTTTGCTGGATCAAAAATACATTTGATGAAGGCGTAATAGTATATAATATGGAAAAAGAATTGCAGTGTCCTAATATAGATATATATAGATGTCTTTTTATAGTAACACCCCCTGCTGTTTATGTCATCAGGGACAATGTGCCCAAAAAAATGTATACCTGTTTAAAAAAATTTTAGATAATAGCAAGAAATAAAAAAGAAATGTCTTATAATTTTATACTAATAAAAGTCGTTCTGTTAATGTTACAATAGCATTTTATTAATTTACTTATTTATTTTCCTTTTACATACATTTATTCATAATTCTTATTTTAACAATTTTTAGATAATCTATATCTATGTATGTTAGCATATGTTTGGATATCACCTTCTCTTATAAATCTTTTATCGTCAAATGGACTCAACGCTACTTTATTAATATATTCCGTATATATTGTATGCAATTTACTTCTAAATCCTAACATGTTGTCATAAAATAATTTTTTCTTATATAAACAATCTCTGTAATTATCTAGAGTTAAAGTATTTACAGCTGTCCTTTTAATACCTTTAGCTTTTTTTATTTCGGTTTTTTCTTCAATGCTTAAAGAGTACATCTTAGATCGTAAACCTATAAACTCAGTCATAATTTTTCCTTTATTCTCATCTTCCATTAAACCTAAAACCTTTTTATTTACTAACGGTATATTATAAGGATTGTCGTGGGGATATTCTGATGTATCAAATCTTTCATTAATATCTAAAATAATATCATTATAAAAATCGTTAACAGAAATAGAATATATAAAAGAATCTGTGTCCATATAGTTTAAGGAGACCATATCTTTGTATTTAGGTTTCATATATTCATAATGAAAGCTATACATTTTTAGTTTTGATAGCTCTAAGACTGTGAAGCCTAAGTAAATGGGTTTATTATAAATTGTGTGGACTCATTTTAATTGAACTGCAGTCATATTTGATGTAAAGTCAGAAATACTATGAAAATTAGGTTTCGCAATAAGAGCACGCAAACCCTGATGTCTACCACGGCTTTCCGACTCTGTTGCAATTTTTACATCTTTTCTTTTATCTACATTTTCCATAGTCTTTCCATACACCGAATTATTTAATAATTTAAAAAAGTCTTTTTCGAAATTATTTTTTGCGGCAGTTCGATGGAAATTATTTAAATCGATGTAGCTCTTTAACCAATTTGATTGTTTAAACATTAAAACTCGATGAATACGCTGCAGTTCTAATCCGTGCTTTACACACTGCTGTAAATTTCTAAAGTGGATAACATAATTATATTTATTTTCTAAATCAGCAATCAACTTTTTAATCTTGGCTTGAGGGGGAAATTTATTTTCAGGACAAAAGGGGAGATCATTATGAGCGTCATGCGATAAATCTGGATAAATTAAATCAACTTTTAAAATATATCCTACTTCTGAATTTTCATGAATTTTCAGGAAATCTATATTATCAAAGATATCTATCCAAACAAAACCTGCATATGGAAGTGATTCCGACATAGCCCATCCATATAAATTGTTAGCATCAAGGTAAACCAAATATCTTGAATCGATTGAAGGATTAAAATTTTTCATATATTTATTATTAGCTAGAGAATGTCTTAGAGAACATTGCGTTAAACCTCCTCGAATACCTCTTTTCATGAAATTATACATATTTATATCTGTTAACAATTCTAATTTAATTTGAGTGTGTCTTAACATCGCATCCCACGACAATCCTGGTGCTGTGTAATAATGAGATGGGTCCAACTCATAGATATTTATGCATACTCTTCTAAAATTCTCAAAATGTCTGCTAGCAACAAAACATCACACTTTAAATATAAAAGTAAATATTGGGAAATATCTCTACAATTAAATCTGTTCCATACGTTAACAGCATGCTGATATTCTCCTTCTGTACATTCATTGTTCGTAAGTTTATTAAAAAATTGTTCGCGAGGAGTTGGACATGTTTCATTTAATTTATCAAAAGAATTTAAATAATCATATGGAAAAACCCCCTTTCTCCTTATTAAATTAAAATATTCATCATCTTTAAATTCATTACGGATTATTCTAAGATTTTTTGCCAGAGTATCTAAACTCGCAGGCATAAAACGAACGGAATCTAAAAACCGTAATTCAATCGTTTTATTCTCAAATAAAATTTTCTTTGACATTGATATGTATACCTCTTTATTTAGATGAATAACGTTAATAGAACCTTCAATTTCATTTAATGATTTAATAAATAAATGACTGTCGTAACCCGAAAAATTGTGTAAAAAAACTGGGAAAAATTTTGGAACTCTATACCTTAGATTACATTTATTATGAGCTGGACCCCTGTATTTTCCTGTAAGATGACAATGATCAATAACCCTATCATTCGCTAATAATTGTTTACAAATATGACAGTATTGCTCTTCTCGTTGCATCCTTATTTCATCTAGTGACATGGGAACAAGCGGCTTACACTTTGAAACGTGATTTTTATAGAAGTCTTTCACGTCGTCTGCTAATAACTGTACAAATCGTCTAATCACATCTTCACCTTGATAAATCCTGATTTTGCTTAAAGCGTCATCATAAAAGCAATTTATAAAATAAGAGAAAGCATAGGTTATGTGCTCCTGAGTGTTGTTCGTTGAAGGCAGCATAGGATTAGGTATGCACGTTTTAATTTCCTTTAGCACGCATTCAAAGTCAGCATAAATAACAAATGGCACACTTAACTTGCGTTCACACTTCTCAAATTCCAAAAAAGCTTTTTCCGAGGTAGGCATAGAAGTCACTATTTTACAGCATTCATTTTTATGTATAGCAAAAGATTCTTCATGTTGAAAACACGAATTACAAAAGTAAATTTGTCTTTTATGATGTGTTAGTTGCTCGTTAATCAATCTGGAAATATTCTTAATCCAAACATAGTGATTTAGAGTTTCATCTTGAAGAAGCAACAAATTTATATGATTTTCTTTCTCATTTGCTGTACAATAAAAAGGTCCCACAATCTGACAACTACTTTGCATTACTACATAACCGAAAACATTCACGCTTATATTCGGATTGATCTCTTCGAATACTTTTATATCACACAAAGTCATGGGGAATTCCAGCCCAGTAAAATCTAATTTCAATCCATTTATAAGCTCTATTTCGCTATCTGATATATCAGAAACTGAATATGAAGATGTTCTATCAGAATGGTGAGTTGATGGGTGTAGAGCTGATATAACAGCCCACTTAAAACAATAAATATCATTATTTTTCACATTAACGCATGCTTTTTTATTTATTTAATTAAGCTTAATACAAGCTATAACATAATAATAATACTAATACTACAAGCTATACTAGATGATAAATGATGGAATATTAAATAAATCGAAAAAGCCACAATATGAGCTCTCATTAAGGAACAAACTGGCTGGAAGGAAAACGAATTAAGTAATGCGATCAGGATGGACGGGGTCAAGATATAAAGATTTGTGAAGGGATGATTTACTCAGATGGAAGTCAAAGGAGGAAAGGTCGTTGACTTTTCGAAGCATCCTGGTAATTGGCTCGCTTTGACCGTAGTTTGTGCGATGGCGGTCGAGTCGGAAAAAGGGAGTGGACCTAAGGTTGCGGGGATTAGTATAGATGGGTAAAGATTGCAGGATTGAAGGGCAGTCTATGGCTCCACTTAATAGCTGATGAATGAAGAGAATGTCAGAAACATCACGACGTTTACTTAAGGGTTGTAAGTCAATCACTTTCAGACGGTTTTCATAGGGTGGAAGGTTGAATCTGTCTGCCCACGGGAGATCACGTAGAGCGAAGCGAACGAACCTACGCTGGACGGATTCAATCCTATTGATATGGGTTGTTTGTGTAGGTGACCATACCTGGCTGGCATATTCAAGGAGAGGTCTAACGAAGGAGATATAGAGAAATTTGGAAACATATGGATTGGAGAACTCTCTAGACCAGCGCATCACAAACCCTAGCGCGGAGTTAGCTCTGTTAATTATGCTGTCAATATGAGAACGGAAGTTGAGTTCGCCATCACAGATTAGTCCAAAGTCACACAAAGAGGTAACAATAGGGACCGGTACATCGGTTAGCATGTAAAATCTCGGGGTGGTGGTAAGACGCTTGCGGGAATAAGAGATGGACTGGCATTTGGAGACATTGAGTTCAAGAAAGTTTTTCATACACCACGTGGTGAAGGAATCGAGATCTTTTTGCAGGAGAAGAGAGTCGGTTGTGGAGGAGATATGTTTAATTATTTTCATGTCATCAGCATAAATGGACAGCTCTGAGTGATTGATGACGCATTCAACATCATTTATTGCAAGGATGAAGATCAGTGGACCGAGGTGGCTGCCCTGGGGGACGCCGGACCGAGCGAAAATTGGGTTAGAAATGGATGAACTGAAAAGAACATTGTAGCGACGGTTGGTGAGGTAGGATTGAATCCAGGAGATGAATCGGGAGGGGAAGCCTAGGCGATCAAGTTTCAACAAGATAACATAATGGGAGATCTTGTCGAAGGCTTTACTAAAATCGGTGGCAATAACATCAACATCTTTACCGTTTTCCAGAGCACATAGTGTCTTGGAGACGAAGTCAGTAAGATTGGTGGTGGTAGATCTTCCTTTGAGAAAGCCATGCTGGGAGAGGGAGAAGATAGACTTACAGTGGAAGAACATGGAATCATAGACCAATTTTTCGAATAGTTTAGGTATGGATGATAATTTAGCGATGAGTCTGTAGTTGGACACATCGTTTTTGCAACCTTTTTTGAAGATGGGAATAATATACGAGTTTTTCCATAATTGAGGGAAAACCCCTTGAGTGACCGAGAGGCGGAATAGCAAGGTAAGGAGTTGAATTAGATGCGTGGCACACTTTTTTAGAACGATGGCCGGAATGCCGTCAGGACCTGGGTTGAAGTCGTCCTCATGATACTGGCGGCGATTAGTTCGGGATCAGGGTCGAAAGACGTAAACGACGTTTGAGTGCATTTGTCCAAGAATGAGAAGTAGTTAGGGTCAAGTTGTCGGGAATTGTCGCTGAAGATTTACTGAAGAAGTTTGCAAAGAGGTTGGCGATAACCTGAGGATCAGATGAAGAGGTATTCTCAAGCTTTAGGGTAGAGGGGTAACCATTGGATTTCTTCTTGGAATTAATAAAGTGATAAAAACGCTTGGGGTCGGATATGAGGCTAGTTTCCATCCGTTGGAGATACTCATGGTAGAGGGTATCACAACGTTCGGAAAAAGAGATATAAGCAGATAGGTAGGAAGAATAGTCAGACTCGGTTTGGGATAGAATAAAAGTTTGCCAACGTTTATTTCTCCTGTTGCGGAGAGAGCGTAATTCTTTGTCGTACCATACGGGGGATGAGGAGTAGTTTTTACGAGGAAAAAGGGGAATAGATTGTGCAAGACAAGCGTATATTTCCGAATAGAACGCTTCTATAGCAACGTCGACTGGAAGATGTTGAGGGATAGTGCCAATGTTAGAGTTGAGGAGCAAGTGATTTAATTTTTCAAAGTCGCCCTTGCGAAAATTGAAGGAAAGAGAAGACTCGGAGCTTGAAAGGGTATGAGGGTGTTCGTAGGAGAAAACGAGGAAGAGGGGAGGATGGTGACGATCGAGAGAGGAGAGGAGATGGTTGCTTTCCACGACAACCGAGTTAACTGGGTCTGAAGAAAAGATTAAGTCTAATTGTCTGTCCAGAAAGTTCCTGACACCACTTACTTGAAAGAGACCAGAAACGGAGAGCTGATCAGTAAAAAAAATAATAATAGGTTCAAAGTGAGAACAGTCCTCAGACAATGACCATTGAATACGGGGGAGGTTAAAGTCACCCAATAAAATAATTTCATCAGAGGCGTTAGCGTTCTCAAGCAGGGTGTCGATCGCTTCAATTAGGGGCTCGTAGGCTTCTAGAGGTTGAGAGGGACGAATGTAACAGCAAAGAATGTACAGAAGACACTTATTTAGTGCTTATTTGATACATACAAATTCTGATATTGTAGTGTCGGAGGTCTTTAGCAGGGTAGCGTCATAACGGTTGTGAGCAGCTATGAGAACCCCGCGACCTGGTGGATCATTGGTGCCTACACAACCTTCGACACCGAAAATAGTATAGTTTGAAGGGAACAGTTCGTTGTCCAGAATTCCTGGTGTTAAATTGGTTTCAGTTAAGACAAAGATATCGTACGGGAATTTGTGGGAGTTAAGAAAAATGTTATATGTTTTAGTGCGAAGTCCTCTGACGTTCTGGTAATAGACTGACAAGCTGCTGGGGAGAGGTTCTTGATCGGAGACCGTAGGTGCATTAAGGGGGAGGTCAGAAATTGGGAAAGCGGGGGGGGGGGGGTTAGGAGCGAAAGTAGTTTAAGGAGTCGTTGCGACTTTTTTGGAGATGGGAAATGCGGCGAGAACTGACGTACGCAGCATCGGTGGATAGATCTTCTGTAACCTTATGGGAAGGAATATTGAAGGGTTCATGGAACTTAGTAAAAAGTTGGTGTAAGACGGTTGGGTCTGTGGGCAGGCCTTCCTGGTGTATACTTAGCATGACGTTGGTACTGGTTTTACCGTCGATGCAGACGGAATTCGGTTTGTCGTGCAGATAGGCTAGAATTAGACGACTGTTTTCATAAATGCGGTGGTCCCGTAAACGCAACAAGAGATATCGTCCATCGTTGGAATCCGCAGAGCGCAAAGTCAATTTAACTGTAGGTGGGGTTAGCGGATCGATAAATGAGTGATGTTGGGATGAAATAGTTTTGGTTATCGGAAGGGGCGAAGTAGTGGAGGTAGAAGTTGTTTGAGATGGAGCGATAGTGAGGGAAGATGGTGGCTTATAATTAGGTGGGCATGCGGAGGAAGTAGCTGGTGCAGGGTTTGGTGTATACAGTGGAGCGATGGGGCAGGCGGAAATCGAAGCAGAGGTGGTGGGGTGGTCGGAAAATGATGGCATGTGGTAAGGCGGACACACGGAGGAAGTTGGGTTTGCATGGTCAGGTGGATGTACTGGATGTACAGAACTCAAAACAGTGGTGGTAGAGTTGTCGGCTGGGATGGACGTGTTCGAAGGCTTCGGTGTAAGTGGAGCCGAGGGGTTAAGGGTGTGAGAATATATAAAGTTAGGATACTTGACTGGGGTACTTAGATTGAAGTTTGGAAATACTCCCATTTTGAACTGCCAATTGGAGTTAGGATTACTAGGTTTATGTCTAATGGTGAGAGGTGCGGAAGAGTGATGAGAGACTGTATTATTACTAGTACTAATGTTCTTACGATTTGACTGAATGCTAAATTTAGGTATGGGAGAAGGACGTTTGGAATTACCTTTGGGATAGTTAGTCGGATTTGGTTTATTAATATTTAATTTAGACTTAGATGCAGAGGGCTTAGGGTTAAACTTAACATACTTCCTAGTCCACTTGGAAATTTCGATCGTCCCGAGAGTGAAGATTTTGCTGGAGGGGTTAGTGATGAGCCACACGTACTTGTTCGGGATGGAGATCTTGAAGTTGCTGAATTTCTCTATGGCCGAGAGTAACTTCATGCAGCTAACTGGGATGAATGCAAAATTCCGAGTAAGAAAGCTATGTACCCAGGAAACGTTGGCGTTGTGAGGGGCACCCTTAAGAAGGAATGGAGTATGGTCACTTGATAAAGATGTGTATTTGCTTCCTTGTCTTTGTAGTCTTTGTTCCCAATCCGTTATAGTCCAGGTGGTGCCAAATTTGTTAACCATGGATGCGGTGGATGTGGACTGAGATGATACTGACGCAGAGTTTATCATAACACCAGCTTGACCAGAGTTGATTATAACACCAGAACTCGTCGCCATGTCGGCCTCGACCGGACTAACAGTAGCATCAACAACTGGAGTAGGCTGCACCAAGGAGGAATGCAGGTCTGTAGGAACCAGTTTCTCGGTTCATTGAGGAGGAGCTGCTTGACCAGAGTTGATTATAACACCAGAACCCGTCGCCATGTCGGCCTCGACCGGACTAACAGTAGCATCAACAACTGGAGTAGGCTGCACCAAGGAGGAATGCGTGTCTGTAGGAACCAGTTTCTCGGTTACTTGAGGAGGAGCTGCAGATGATGAATCCTGTAGAGTGAGACATTTCCTATTCGGAGATGTAGTTTCTGAAGAAGCAGCATCTAAACTAGAAGTAGCTATGTCGTCATACAGATGAGAAGATGAAGAGCCTTTTGAAGTTAGGCTCCTGACATCAGAGGCAACTGAGTCAATGAGCTGAAAGTTTCTCCCAACGGCTGTAACGCATGAATCTAGGTCCCGCTTGACGTGCCGGACACCACGCCTAATATCGTCTATGACCGGCATTATAGATTGGAGGAAGATGGTGAACTAGTCGCAGTTTGCATTGTCCGACAATCATCCAGGGAAGCTACCAGCCCGCTAAACTTCGATGAAACCTCGCAAATCTTCTTGGACAGCATCGACGAATCACTATTTAAAACTTCAGTGATATGAAGCAGCTTGTCCAACTTTGAATTTAACCCGGCGCAGTCAACGGACAAAATCTGAAGACCGGCCAAGTTTGAGGATATCTCTTTGACCTTATCCATAATAACAAATGTTTGTTCGGTGGAGAGCGTAGCGACGACTTCTTTCATCAGGCGTAATACGTGACATGGCCTAATATTAAAGCAGTCCTTACAGATTGATAGACCAGTGGCGGCCTTCAGACAAGTGTCATGGAAAGTATCACCACAAATGCCATCACAAGCCACACCAACATTGATCAACTCATTTACACCAGATTAAAGCAATTCCGCGTGCAAAGCAAAAATAATTCACAATTATATAAATAAAGAACTGAGTCACAGAATAAAAAGGTCACTGAGAAATATGTTAACAATGCAGAAACTGTCACAATGTAAACAAACAAATTGAGCCGCACTAAAAAAGAGGTCACTGAGAAAACTGTGTCCGGTAAATTAATGATAATTTGCTGAGATATGCACGAACCTAAAGAATTGCAGAAAAACTTGGACAAGAGCGATCACGCAACGCGTCCGATCGATTAGGCAGTTATGAAGGAACTGTCCATTATAACCTACGGTAAAGGTATGTAGGAAGAACCTCTTAACGGGTGATATTGGTTAATGTTGATTTCTAAATGAATTATTCGAATCAACGACCATCCACTATCTTTCTCTTGAAATCCTTCTGATTTGGTGTTAATGCAGTTAATCATATTCTTACATAAAGATGGTAAATCGATGTTGTTGAATATAACAGTCATTTTAGATTGAAATGATTTTATTGAAGAAATAATTTCATTTTTGTCTTCTGAGTTTGCAACTTTGATATACTCTGCAAAAAGTTCAATGTTGAACTTACAAGAAATATGTTTTTCTAACGAGATATTTAACACTTCCAAAAGTTGATGTTTAGATTCTTGTAAGAATTTATTTATATTGAGTAATCCTTCATCTCCATTTTCAAGAATAAATGGATGCATGTTTAATATGATAAATTTCAAATAGCTTCGAAAGCAGGAAATATTTGCGGTTTATTTGATATAAAACTGAAATATTCCCAATCTGTTCTGATTACGATTTAATCAGCTCTAAAAAAGTTGCGGTTAGCTTCTTTTGAATAAACATGAAATGTTCCCATGATACTTTTTTATAACATTAAATTATCAGTAAGTTACAGCAAATGCCAATATCCAAAATTATTTTTGTATGAACGTGCTCCATTTTGAACTGTCTTAAAAAATTAATTACACTTCCTTTTATAGCTGCTTATTTTGAAATATTCATTTGATATGTTTGCTTCATTCCTCTTAAATTCACTAATTCCACATCGCTTTTATAATTAGCGTCAACTTGTTTCACCATCTCTACTGCACCATTACTTAGAATTCTTTCAGTTTCAAACTCGCGATGTTCATAGCATGATATCTTCAATGAGCGAGTTACGTAATTACTTTCATATGTACAACGAATGGTTAGCATAGTTTCGTCATCGAATTCAAGTTTAAAGTGCCTATAAAAGATATCCTTGCTCTCAATAATTCCTGCAATATCCATTTCTTTCTTTAATAGCTCTTGCCTGAAACCTTCTTTTTAGGATTATCAATCGTAGTAATCCTTGATGTAGTAATAGGAATTGGCTCGTCATTACTTTCTTTTAAGGTAGAAGCTGCATCTTCTTTGGAATTGCTTGTGTTACTGTAAGTCATCAGTTTAAAAGTTAAGCCAATTTGTATAGAGTCATTATTTGGTAGAGTGAGCGCAAAATCTCAATTGCTGCTACGTTTGTCCATTAGGTTTACACTTAACGGGATCGGTAAACTATTAATATGCAAGATACATAGCGATTAAAACAAAAGATTTACTGAACGTCTATCCATTTTTAATGTTAGCATATTGACTTGAAGTCGAGAGCTAAGTGAATTTTATGAAGTTGTCATATTTATATCATCCTCCTGCATTTTTGGTTCAATTGTCAGCCTGCAAATAACTTTTGCTGTTTTCAAGCTCTAGAGGGAAATGATTGTAAGGTTAAGAGGAATGAAACATATATTTAATAAAAATAGTATATTTATTTATAAATTTAAATAATAGCCAGTGCTAGGTGTTATCTTAATAACATTAAATTAAAATAGCTGCCACCTGCTGCTTTTCTTTCAACAAAGAGACCTCCATTGTTAATTTTGTCAATTAAACGGTCAGTTATTTTAGCGTCGAATCTAGGCGGCAAGAGAACATGATAACTCTCTAGTTCTAAAAGAATCCTGGGTCCATACTTCGTTGTTGTTCTTCTGCAGCTTATGATTTTATAATTCTGCGACTCTTCCATATCTTTAACAGCGAGTGCAGGCTTAAAATTTACAGAATTTAGCTCCTCCAATACTTCGAAGTCTTCGATTACTGCTTCGTTGATAGCTTGTTGATACATTTTTAATTTTTTTTTGTAAGGAGATGACACAAAATTTATTAATCTGAGTTCGAACACGAATCTTAATTGCGACAATTTCCCTGGTTGACTTCACTATGAATACTAAAAGACTACCTAAGAACTCTTGATATTTATACAAGAAGTGGGATATAATAGAACTAGAGTGGGGATGCAAACGGCAACCACAATATCCTTTGGAAAAAATTACAACCGCAATTTGCTTTTGAAACTACATTATTGAGAACATGTTAAAACTTGCTTGGACACAACTGATCTCATAGAAATAAGAAGTTGCAAAAGCAATAAAAACAATCTTCACCCATTTACTCAAAGTGGTGAAATCTTTACTGAGAAATACTATAAAGAAAAGAATAAAACTAATGATATAAAGAAAAAAAGAAATATTCTTATACTATTTTACAAAATTTTCTCACGCTCAAGTGCTTAATTTCTCTGCAATTCCCCTGTAAATTCATCATTAGCACAAAACGTGTTTAAACACGAAATTATTTCCTAAATATCTTCCAGAAAATATATAGAAAATGTTCATAACAATTTTAACTTCATAATTACTGATCATACTCAATATCTCGGAAATCCATTGACCTCAAGATATATTACTGCCGTAAAATTACGTAATCCTACACTAACAACTTATTTTATCATCACTCGTAGTAGGTTAGTTTAGGTTAGGGTGGCGGTTATCAGCAATACAATCGATCAGCCTGACATAGACCTATAAATGGTCCGTTGTGCTACCACATCCGTGGAACCGTGCCTGATTGCCGGGTTTAACATAAACCAGCCGCAGCTGTTAATAAACCTTAATAGCTGCTTCAGCCCGATGCCGGCTATATCGCCCATGCCCTCTAAGAAGTACACGCCCATTGCATTGTACTTTCTTTTTACTAGGTCCGGGCATTCGCAGAGTAAGTGCTGAATGCTTTCCACCTCTTCCTCGTCCATACAACTCCGGCAGAAGTCATTTGTGGGAACGCGCAGACGTTCTGCATGTCTACCGAAAAGATAGTGGCCAGTAATAACTGCCACAATGTTTCGGAGGTTTATCCGGCTTCCGTTTAGCAGGAATGCGGTTTTTCTCAAATCGCATTCAGGCCACATCTGCCTTGATAGTCTGCTTGTGGTTAAGTTACTCCATCTCTGTTTAGGAGCTGAGTAGCCTTAAGGTCAATTTCTCTCTTTACTGATTCTAGCGGCCAGCCGATCGATATGTCAATAGAGGAATCATCCAGTTGTGATCCCTCCTTTGCCAGCACATCAGCTGAATCATTCCCTTGAACCCCACTGTGACCAGGGACCCAGCAGAGAGTTACCTTGTGTCTCGCCCCTAACGTCCGGAGACCCGCCAGACACCTGCCGACCAGCTGTGACCTGACTAAGTTTGAGTCCAGCGCCTTGATAGCTCCTTGGCTGTCGATGTACAAGTATATCTCGCTACCCATTGGTAGGTTTGGGCGCCCGTGTATTAGTGTTACCGCCCTTTCTATGGCCAAGATCTCCACTTGGAATACACTGCAGTGGTCCGGTAACTGGTACCTACTGCATATGCCTAGGCAGTCCGAGAAGACCCCTGCTCCCACCCCGTCCTCCGACTTAGACCCATCCGTGAACACAGATATTTCTACACTCTCCCCCACTCTGCCCACTCCTCTATAGTTGGGATCCTTGTGGAGAAGCCCTTCCCAAAACTAAGTTGTGGGGTGGAGTCGGTGCTGCAGATAGCCCCCCGGATAAGTCCTTAGTATACTGCTATGGCCGTTATAAGAGCTCTTCCAGCACTTGGACTCTTTCAGTCTTACAGCACTGCGTGCAGCTATACTTCTCCCGTGGACGTCGAGCGGTAGGAGATGGAGCATAGTCTCCATTGCAGCCGTTGGCGTTGAGCTTATAGCTCCGGAGATGCCCAAGCAGGCAGCTCTTTGAATCTTGTTTGTTTTCTTTAGATTGCTCTCCTTCTCCAGAGCAGTCCACCAGACTATTATGCCATATGTAAGAATAGGTCTTACTATGGAGGTAAACATCCAGTGGACAGTACGAGGGCTTATACCCCATTTCTTGCCAAACATCCTCTTGCAGGCTTTCTTCACGCGTTCATCTATGTTCATGCCCCAGCTTAGTTTGGAATCGAGTATGACCCCTAGATACCTAGTGTGGGTCTTTATTGCTAGGGTATTGCCCGCTAGTTTAGGTGGTTCGAAGGCTTCGATCACTCTCCTCTTTGTGAATAGGATTGCAGTAGTATAAATATGGGGTTTCTGCCGCAAATGAGAATTGAGAACATTAAAAATGGTTAAATTGTGAGGGAAATCGAGGTCTGACGTCACATTTTTGCTCATTTCACTTGCGGCAGAAACCCCATAACAATTTTTGGAGGAGAAGAGATAAGGAAATGATTGGAGATAAGGGAATGGGGTTCCGAAGGTCAAAGGTCAAGGTCGGTGATTGTTTAGTAAGATAAGGCAACTGTCGGCCATCTTGGATTTCGGGTATTCGGTCTTGGAGGCTACAATTGATCTTCTTTCTTCTTCTTTGATTTGCACCTGGACTTGGATCTGGATCTGGACTTGGGTATTCGGTCTTGGAGGCTACAATTGATTTTTTCTTCTTTGATTTGCACCTGGACTTGGATCTGGACCTGGACCTGACTGGGAATTCTCAAAGGGGATTCCCTGTTGACTAGATAACATTCGGTTGCATGACGTCATAGGAGGGGATTCCCTGACGTCACATGTTGGCTAGTCATCTGTTGGTTAAGTTAGTGAAATTTAATTAAAAAAGCAGAGGTATCTGGATTTGAACAGCGGACCCTGAGTTGCATAGAAAAGTGCTCTAACCATGGGGCTATCAAGCTAATTGGCAATGGTACTTCTAAGTCGGTGAATGTTGGAGCTAAAAATAGAAAATTGGATTTTTACTTTAATTAGTGGAAAAAGCGATTTAAAAATAACATCAACAATTTTGTCTAAATTCATTGATAAATAATAAATAAATATCTGGCTCAATTTCTTTTAACATAAAAAATCCGCTGATAAGTAGTAGTAAACATTTGGATTCAATTCGTTAGCGTAAAAAATTTGCCGATATGTTTTGGGGTGATAAGAAAAAAAAACGATTCGCTGTAGTAACCTCGAACTTTAAAAGATTGTCATGCAATTTCTTTTCCAGATCTAAATATAGACATTAATTCGAGGTCATATTATTAAATAATTTCGTGTTTATGAAACTAGCAAGTAATTCATTCTACCGATTACGTCATCTTGACCTTGATTACTAGTTAAAATAACACCACTGAGGAATAGCCAAAAGAATTTCTGTTATTAATGGAAAAAATCTGATGTTTAAAAATAACATGCATCGCTTTGCATAAATCCATTGATAAATAATAAACGTCTAGTCAAGGTAGCTAGAATGGCTTCTGTCGGTACTTTGGAGAGGTTAATCATGTGAAGAACTTGCAAAGAAAATAAATATCTTTTCATAGCCTTAAACTTCGTTTCTTTATGGTTCAACCGTAATAATCTCAATAAGGGAAACCATTGATTCGTAATAATGCTTTAAATTTATACCAAACTAGCAGCTAACAAACCCATATAACAACCTTGAACTTAAGATAGGAAGAAGAAATTAACATGATCATTGCGGTCGTTGTAGCACTTTCTAAAAATAGCCTCAAAACTGTGAATTTAGACTAGAACAAACAATCGAGGTAGCTAAAATTTCCTCTTTCGATACTTTAAAGAGATTTATCCTGTGAAGAACTTAAGAAAATAGACCCAAATTGTGATCTCACCGAGTTCAGTTTACTTGGAGTTTGTCATGTTATTTTGGCAAATGTCAGTTTCCGGGTTTGTTGCCGTTGCAGCACTGTATAAAAATAGCCTCAAAAACTTTGAATTGGGACGATAGAACAAACAAAATCGAGGTAGCTGGAATGGCTTCTTTCAGTAATTTAGAGAGATTTATCATGTCAAGAAGAAGAAGAATAAAAGTCTTTTCATAGCCTTAAACTTCGTTTCTTCTTTTTTCAGTCGTAATAATCTTAATAAGGGAAACCATTTTTTTTCTTGAATCGTAATTATGTTTTAAATTTATACCAAACTGACAGCTAACAAACCCATATGACATTTAAAATTTAATTTTTGTATACGTCATGTAACAAGAGACCCAAATTGTGAGCTCACCGGGATAAACGAACGAAAAACTACTATCCCAATGACATTTTCAAAATTTATAGAGAAATGCAGCTGAACCAATGAAAGAAATTTAAAGCGCATTAAACAGAGGCTTTAATATTCGTATTGAAAGCTTTCTATTGGAAAAGGATGATGAAGGAATTTTGGATCCAAAACAATTTTTCTACAAAATCAAACCTCAAGTTATAAATCTTCTTGAAGCAAGTTTACAGAAAATCCTCTGAATTAGGCTCAAGGAAATTGATATGTGACTTAGAAGATACATTTCATTATATAATCCATTATACAAATCTCCAAAAAGTAGTTTAAAGTATGAATTGAAGTTTTCATGCATTCATAGAGCTCTTTGATTCGGACAATGGAATTGATTGAAACAATATATTGATCTTAGTACTTTGCATAGACCAAAAGCTGTTAACACTTTCCGATCTTAAGCTCTTATGATGGAATTTGTATTTATCACGATGAATGACACTAATTTTGTGTTCTTAAGTATATTCAAATGTTCAACAGATGCTTACTATTGTCAAGACTTATTCTAATATCGCCATTAAATCTTTTGGTTGGAGCACAGTTCAGGTTACTAAAATTATCACAGTTTAAAAAATTATTAACTTCATTTTTGGTTTGTCTTTTACTTTGTTTGCATTAGCAACTATAAAACTATTAGCTATTTGAAAAAGGGTATACCCCAAACAAAATGTGATTACAAAATTTTTATTTAAATCAATTTTTATTTAAAATCGGCATAGTTCTATTAACTCTTCCTGACATATCATTATTTTATATAATTAATTTACATATTTCTAAATCCTGGTATTTCGTCGACTTTGTTTTCGATAAATTTTAAATTGCAATCTTCATCCATCTCATACACAGTGTTGTTGATCTCCACTGTTTGAATCCCTGACTGCGGTTCCACTGATTGATGATTTTCGAAAATGAATTTTACAAAGCATATATTCAATACAAGAACAAATTTTTTTCTCTGTGAAATTCCTCCATTTTCTGAATTATAGGCTGTGTTACTTTATTTAGATATTCCTGTTTAATATCACCATCCTTAAGATTTGTATTAAGTTCGATGATTTCAAAATTGTATTCATTACATCGATTGATGTATTTGAATCGTGTTATAACCCGAACAGGTTCATATGCACCATTTTTTAGATATTTTTGAATGCGTTCTTGAAATTTGTTTAAGTAATGTTCTTCCAGTAAATACTTCAGCGCATTTATTCCGAAAGCCAGTTGATTATTCACCGCTAATATCATTTCATCCCATACTGGGGTGAATTGTATCTTAAAAGTATATTGCTCGCGAGGAGTCTTTACGAAAGATTTTCCTTCCATTTTATTTCTGTAATAACATTTTTTTGTTTACGTATATATTAATTACTCTGCAACATACCTGATCTTCCTTCCTTTCCTGAATCTGGTCTATCTTAATATTTGCCTCAGCTTTTATAGCAAGTATTTTACCACCCCCCCTGGAAATTTTTAAAACTTGAACTGCTTAAAATTAAATTAAATTGAAGATTTCATTAACGTTATTCCCTTAAATAAAGTGTTATATATCAAGGTCAATTTTTTTCATCTGAGAATAAAACGATTGAATTACAATGTTTAGATTCCATTCGATGATGAGTACTTTAATTTAATAAGGAGAAAGGGGGTTTTTCATATGATTACATAAATTCTTTTGATAAATTTAAAATTAAGCATGTGTGCCCCTCAGGATTTTTTAATAAACTAAGCAATAAAAAGAAGAAGAATATCAGCATATCGTTAATGTATGGAACAAATTTGATTCTAGAAATATCTGACAAAATTTACAATTATATTTAAAGTGTGATGCTTTATTGCTAGCAGACATTTTTGAGAATTTTAGAACAGTATACATAAATATCTATGAGTTTGACCCGAATCATTATTACCCAACATCAGGATTGTCATGTGATGCTATGTTAAAACACATTCAAATTAAATTAGAATTATAGAAATGTATTATATAATTTCATGAAAAGCGGTATTCGGGGAGGTTTAACACAATGTTCCTTACGATATTCTCTAATGAGAGATTTGAATTTTTTTAAAAGGTTTAAAATATTTGGTTTAGATTGATGTTAATTATTTATATATATGGGTTATTTCGGAGTCAATTCCATATGCAGACTTTGTTTGGATAGGTAATTGTGATATTGAAGATTAGGATTGAGAAATTTTCCAAACATCTTTTAACTATTTTTCTTATTTCCAAGCATGTTTTAACATGTCAAACAGCTTACATTTAAAAGGAAATTGCGGTTATAAGAATTTTGTTTGTTAGGGTCTTATCTTTGATTAAATATCAGTTCGAGTATAAAAGCCAAGTATTTTTAGTTAAATTTTTAGTTTTCAATGTAAAGTCAATCAGTGAAACTGAAATACATGAAATTCGTGTTTCTAGTGAAATTAAAATAATCTAACATGCCTCAGCTACCAATAATCAATGAAGCAGTCATCGAAGACTTTGAAGTGCTCGAAGAACTGAACTCTGCAAATTTTAAAAATACGATTGCAGTTGAAGACATGGAAGAGTTGTTAGAGTATAAAATCATAGGATGCAGCAATGTAACAACGAAGTATGGGCCCAGGATCCTTTTAGAACTAGAGAATTACCAAGTTTTTCTGCCGATGGAGGCTTCTATGTTGCTAGGAAACCAGCAAATGTGAACTATTTTAATTTAATATTTACAAAAATAACATCTAGTAATGGATATTACTTAAATTTGTAAATAAATGGAAAAAAGTTCTATTAAATATATGTTTATTTTAACTTTAACTTCACCTCTCCCAAATCTCTATATGGATTTTAATGATATTTTAGAGACATACATGACTCTAGAAGATGGCAACAGGAGTCTAATATTACATTTGATATCTGATGAGCCGATTTCTTGTTGAAGTCGATATTTATAACCCCATATTCTCTTCTAAGATATCTTGATAACCTTTCAACTCATCCTTACTATACAAAGTTTTACAGGTTGTTTCATAAAAAGCAATTTACATAGACCTAATCTAATCTTTCTCAATTGCAATCTTTGAATTTCCAATTTTCCATTCGTTATCGTCACCTAAGTAAACTTCATAAGTGTTGTCAATTATCGGGCTTTTTTAGGCGTTGAAAAGTGAACTATATTTTTGAATATATGAGAAAAATAAGAACTTTACAGCTACAACTTTGTGATATTCTGTACAGCGTTCCTTTGCAAAAAGTATTTGCAAGTGATCACTATTTTAAACATATATATTTTATGATCATGTGGGTACAGATATGACGTTTGGAAAATTTCGTAATGCGTGTGCTGAATTTTGGAATTATAAATATAGATTTTTAGTGATTAATAAAAACTACGCAATGTGTAAGTGGTGCTACCGAAAGGGATTTGATGTCTTTATGATACGTACTATAAACGGAGAGGGATGAACAATGATTTATTAGCTAATACTAACACTTTGATGGAAACGGTTCAGAGGATACTTCACATAGCTAATTATTGTTTCATGTTACATATTCCATGATTCATGATTCATGATTCTTGTTTCTTGTTTCATGTTTCACGTTTTATGATTCATGTTTATTGTTTATTTTTTCATGTCTTTTAGACTTGATTCTTAAATAAGATGGGAAAAATGGAAACAGAGACTCAGCGGGCTTAATACAAATACCAAAGACTAATACTGGCTATACTTACTTTGAAAATCCTAATGAATTAGTTGATCGTTTACGCCTACTAATAACATCAAAACAGGCTGGTAATAACAGTCATAACAATGAAATAATGTTAATAATTAAAAACTGAGAGAAGCTGACATTATAGTATAAATATCTCAATATAGCTTTTAACCCTCTAATCATACAGTGTTGACAAATTTGGATGATTTTTTGAGGAGTTCTTGATCAGTGGATCTATCTGTATGCTATTAAATTGATCTACTTAGAAATGAATCAATTGCGGCTCTACAAGGACAACTGAAAATAGCATACGATTTGTATACAAAGGAATGAATTGTTGATGCTCAGAAAAACAACTATCCCAATGACCTTTTCAAAATTTATAGAGAAATGCAGCTGAACCAATGAAAAAAATTTAAAGCGCATTAAACAGGGCTGTAATAATCGTATTGAAAGCTTTCTATTGGAAAATGATGATGAAGGAATTTTGGATCCAAAACAATTTTTCTACAAAATCAAACCTCAAGTTATAAATCTTCTTAAAGCAAGTTTCCAGAAACACAATGCTATAAAGTTCAATATTGAATTATTTTGTGAATTTATGAAATATGTTAAAACTGATGATGTAGATGAAAACGAAGTAGCTTTAGATATAAAATTTTCTCAGGTGAAGATGAATATAGCATCCGATAATTTTCAATTTCCAGACTTATTCGATAGAATGATGAAACAAATTATTGCAAAATCTGAAGAATTTCAAGAAATTGATAGCGGTTGGACTCTTCTAAGAATTATCCACATTGAAGTGGAAGTATGATTGTCGTTTATTTATTAAAGCCTTAGATGTAATTAAAGGTGCAATAAATATTAAAACTTTAAATAAGAAGTGCTATGTGTCAATCTCGAAAAGAATTTATGTTGCAAGAAATCAAAGTATAGAAATACGATTTTTAGATTCATATAGATTTATATCATCTAGCGTAGAAAAATTGTTCTTTGATTTAGACAATCGAATTGGTTAAAACAATATGTTGATCTTAATACTTTGCATAGATCAAAAGCTGTTAACACTTTCCAAAATTTTTTTTTTCAAATTAGATAATAATGCTGTCTACGGCAAAGCAATGAAAAATGATAATAAGAGTTGAGATATTAAAATAGCTACGGAATGGGAAAGTCGAGGTAAACATTTAGGTCTTCGTGCTTTAATTGCAAATCTCAATTTTCATAGTATTGCGCAATTTACAATAAATATGGCTGTAGTAGAATTAAGCAAAGTAAAAGTGACTTATAACAAACCCCAGTTTATTAAGACTTTGTAGTTCTTGAAATATAATAATGTATAAATTCCATTACGATTATATAAAATCAAAGTATGAAGATAGAGTTAAGTTAAATTGTATGGATACAGATTCCTTTATTTATACAATTAAATTTATTAATTTTTAAAGTGATATTTCAGATGAGAGAAATGAAAGATTTGATACTTCATAATCCAGTCTAAATAATCCTTTTAGTCTTCCACTAAAAAATAAAAAGAAATTAGGTTGCATGATAGATGAGCTTAATGGTAACATAATGCTAGAATTTATAGGTTTAAAGTCTAAAACGTATTTTTTTATCTATACAAAATTTTGAATCTATAAAAAAGCGAAGGGTGTTAAAAAGACGTATGTTAACAAGTTAACTCATTAATTCATCACTCAAAGCCTCAACAGATTTTTCTGCATATAGTTGACTTTCAGTTTTTCCCTTTTCCCACAGTAAGCTTAGAAAGTCTGACGAATAACTTATCTGATTCTGAATTTAAAAATTAAAACTGTCATTAGTAAGATTACGTTAGAATGTATAGGATTGAAATCTAAGATCTATTCTTTACAAGTAGACAAAAAGAAAGATATTATGAAAGCTACATTTGAAACTAATTGTTAGATTAACTAGAAATTGTGAAAATGAGAATCATTAAATTGAATCAAATGAATATAGAAAAATAAAAAAATTACATTGGTAAGATTACGTTAGAATCTATTGGATTGAAATCAAAGATCTATTCTTTACGAGTATAAAGCAAGAAAGAAGCTACATTTTATGTGGATGTTTTTACGCGATGATGTTAATTAAAATATTTGTTCCTAGGTCGATTTCTGGTAATAAAAGATAATATGTATAGTGATTATCAAAAACATACGAATTAACAGGAAGTTCATAAATGAATAAAAACTGATTAGAAATAAGTGAACAATATTTTAGTATTTAAACAGATGCTTCAAATTGTTTAATTCAAAAGTTGGTTTAAAGCCGGTAAGAATGGATATTATAATTAAAACTATAAATTTTTTTAATACAGTCGAATTATATGAGGATCCTCATATAAGTTTAAGTGAGATAGTAAACGATGTTCTAACACCTGTAAACGTAATATATAGAATCCGAGATGAGGACGAGTGGTACGAGGCAGCCACCCCGTACTCAGAGGGTTTGGACAACATCACATCGGTAAGATTTTAAAAATTGTAAGAAAATGTATTGTATAATAAATTCTTTTTTTTAAATTTACAGCGTTATTGCCATATCAATGGAAGTAGGGTGATCATCCTAACTTACAACATCGAGTCGATGATGGTGGCGATGAGTATGCGACTCGATGCGTTAACACGCAACGAAGAAGACTGGGACACCGACGACGACGATTAGAGATTGAATAAGAATTAAATGTCTATTTTATACTAATAAAAGTCTTTCTGTTATTGTTAAAATAGCATTTTATTAATTTAGTTATTTATTTTTCCTTCTTCATAAATTTATTAATGATTCTAATTTTCACAATTTCTAGTGCTTTAAATTTCTTTCAATTGGTAGGTTATAAATAGGTCAAAGGTTCTTGGGATAGTAAGCTGATTCTTCACTTGAGTTCTGAGTTGATTATTAAAGAGACGAGACGAGAAAGCCTGTTGTACACCAATAGAAGCTAGAGTGTATATATCAGGTCTACTACCAGCTTTAACAGGTATATCAGGTCTACTACCAGTTTTAACAGGTCTATTACTAGCTTTAGCAGGTCTATGAACAGCTATATCAGGTCTACTACCAGCTTTAACAGGTCTATTACCAGCTTTAACAGGTCTATGAACAGCTTTAACTGATTTGCTTTACTAGATCTTCTAAATTTATAGCGAAATGTATGTATCGATTCCTTTTCGATAACGTCCTTTCTTCAACAAACTATCTTTATCGATTACTAAAAAGCCATAATTGTCTTTCCAGCAAGCACTGCAAATTATGTTGCTTATCAACTAAATCAAAACAGTTAGACAAAGCCGGCTTCCTGGAGACACGGGATATAAAAATTAATTAAATTATTTTAATTAAAAGTCATGGGAATCATAATATGATTAGTCGCGATTTGTTTTTCTTACATGCTATCTGTTATTGTCAGAAATCGACCTATCACTTTATCTCCTAGCGAAGTTAGGATCCACTAATTGCATACACCAAGTACATTCAGGGTATAAAATTGAAATCAAAATAAAATGTAGAAGAAATCGGCTCATCAGATATCAAATGTAATATTAGACTCCTGTTGCCATCTTCTAGAGTCATGTATGTCTCTAAAATATCATTAAAATCCATATAGAGATTTGGGAGAGGTGAAGTTAAAGTTAAAATAAACATATATTTAATAGAACTTTTTTCCATTTATTTACAAATTTAAGTAATATCCATTACTAGATGTTATTTTTGTTAATATTAAATTAAAATAGTTCACATTTGCTGGTTTCCTAGCAACATAGAAGCCTCCATCGGCAGAAAAACTTGGTAATTCTCTAGTTCTAAAAGGATCCTGGGCCCATACTTCGTTGTTACATAGCTGCATCCTATGATTTTATACTCTAACAACTCTTCCATGTATTCAACTGCAATCGTATTTTTAAAATTTGCAGAGTTCAGTTCTTCGAGCACTTCAAAGTCTTCGATGACTGCTTCATTGATTATTGGTAGCTGAGGCATGTTAGATTATTTTAATTTCACTAGAAACACGAATTTCATGTATTTCAGTTTCACTGATTGACTTTACATTGAAAACTAAAAATTTAACTAAAAATACTTGGCTTTTATACTCGAACTGATATTTAATCAAAGATAAGACCCTAACAAACAAAATTCTTATAACCGCAATTTCCTTTTAAATGTAAGCTGTTTGACATGTTAAAACATGCTTGGAAATAAGAAAAATAGTTAAAAGATGTTTGGAAAATTTCTCAATCCTAATCTTCAATATCACAATTACCTATCCAAACAAAGTCTGCATATGGAATTGACTCCGAAATAACCCATATATATAAATAATTAACATCAATCTAAACCAAATATTTTAAACCTTTTAAAAAAATTCAAATCTCTCATTAGAGAATATCGTAAGGAACATTGTGTTAAACCTCCCCGAATACCGCTTTTCATGAAATTATATAATACATTTCTATAATTCTAATTTAATTTGAATGTGTTTTAACTTAGCATCACATGACAATCCTGATGTTGGGTAATAATGATTCGGGTCAAACTCATAGATATTTATGTATACTGTTCTAAAATTCTCAAAAATGTCTGCTAGCAATAAAGCATCACACTTTAAATATAATTGTAAATTTTGTCAGATATTTCTAGAATCAAATTTGTTCCATACATTAACGATATGCTGATATTCTTCTTCTTTTTATTGCTTAGTTTATTAAAAAATCCTGAGGGGCACACATGCTTAATTTTAAATTTATCAAAAGAATTTATGTAATCATATGAAAAACCCCCTTTCTCCTTATTAAATTAAAGTACTCATCATCGAATGGAATCTAAACATTGTAATTCAATCGTTTTATTCTCAGATGAAAAAAATTGACCTTGATATATAACACTTTATTTAAGGGAATAACGTTAATGAAATCTTCAATTTAATTTAATTTTAAGCAGTTCAAGTTTTAAAAATTTCCAGGGGGGGTGGTAAAATACTTGCTATAAAAGCTGAGGCAAATATTAAGATAGACCAGATTCAGGAAAGGAAGGAAGATCAGGTATGTTGCAGAGTAATTAATATATACGTAAACAAAAAAATGTTATTACAGAAATAAAATGGAAGGAAAATCTGTCGTAAAGACTCCTCGCGAGCAATATACTTTTAAGATACAATTCACCCCAGTATGGGATGAAATGATATTAGCGGTGAATAATCAACTGGCTTTCGGAATAAATGCGCTGAAGTATTTACTGGAAGAACATTACTTAAACAAATTTCAAGAACGCATTCAAAAATATCTAAAAAATGGTGCATATGAACCTGTTCGGGTTATAACACGATTCAAATACATCAATCGATGTAATGAATACAATTTTGAAATCATCGAACTTAATACAAATCTTAAGGATGGTGATATTAAACAGGAATATCTAAATAAAGTAACACAGCCTATAATTCAGAAAATGGAGGAATTTCAGAGAAAAAAAAATTTGTTCTTGTATTGAATATATGCTTTGTAAAATTCATTTTCGAAAATCATCAATCAGTGGAACCGCAGTCAGGGATTCAAACAGTGGAGATCAACAACACTGTGTATGAGATGGATGAAGATTGCAATTTAAAATTTATCGAAAACAAAGTCGACGAAATACCAGGATTTAGAAATATGTAAATTAATTATATAAAATAATGATATGTCAGGAAGAGTTAATAGAACTATGCCGATTTTAAATAAAAATTGATTTAAATAAAAATTTTGTAATCACATTTTGTTTGGGGTATACCCTTTTTCAAATAGCTAATAGTTTTATAGTTGCTAATGCAAACAAAGTAAAAGACAAACCAAAAATGAAGTTAATAATTTTTTAAACTGTGATAATTTTAGTAACCTGAACTGTGCTCCAACCAAAAGATTTAATGGCGATATTAGAATAAGTCTTGACAATAGTAAGCATCTGTTGAACATTTGAATATACTTAAGAACACAAAATTAGTGTCATTCATCGTGATAAATACAAATTCCATCATAAGAGCTTAAGATCGGAAAGTGTTAACAGCTTTTGGTCTAAAAAACTTCAATTCATACTTTAAACTACTTTTTGGAGATTTGTATAATGGATTATATAATGAAATGTATCTTCTAAGTCACATATCAATTTCCTTGAGCCTAATTCAGAGGATTTTCTGTAAACTTGCTTCAAGAAGATTTATAACTTGAGGTTTGATTTTGTAGAAAAATTGTTTTGGATCCAAAATTCCTTCATCATCCTTTTCCAATAGAAAGCTTTCAATACGAATATTAAAGCCTCTGTTTAATGCGCTTTAAATTTCTTTCATTGGTTCAGCTGCATTTCTCTATAAATTTTGAAAATGTCATTGGGATAGTAGTTTTTCGTTCGTTTATCCCGGTGAGCTCATAATTTGGGTCTATTGTTACATGACGTATACAAAAATTAAATTTTAAATGTCATATGGGTTTGTTAGCTGTCAGTTTGGTATAAATTTAAAACATAATTACGATTCAAGAAAAAAAATGGTTTCCCTTATTAAGATTATTACGACTGAAAAAAGAAGAAACGAAGTTTAAGGCTATGAAAAGACTTTTATTCTTCTTCTTCTTGACATGATAAATCTCTCTAAATTACTGAAAGAAGCCATTCCAGCTACCTCGATTTTGTTTGTTCTATCGTCCCAATTCAAAGTTTTTGAGGCTATTTTTATACAGTGCTGCAACGGCAACAAACCCGGAAGCTGACATTTGCCAAAATAACATGACAAACTCCAAGTAAACTGAACTCGGTGAGATCACAATTTGGGTCTATTTTCTTAAGTTCTTCACAGGATAAATCTCTTTAAAGTATCGAAAGAGGAAATTTTAGCTACCTCGATTGTTTGTTCTAGTCTAAATTCACAGTTTTGAGGCTATTTTTAGAAAGTGCTACAACGACCGCAATGATCATGTTAATTTCTTCTTCCTATCTTAAGTTCAAGGTTGTTATATGGGTTTGTTAGCTGCTAGTTTGGTATAAATTTAAAGCATTATTACGAATCAATTGTTTCCCTTATTAAGATTATTACGGTTGAACCATAAAGAAACGAAGTTTAAGGCTATGAAAAGATATTTATTTTCTTTGCAAGTTCTTCACATGATTAACCTCTCCAAAGTACCGACAGAAGCCATTCTAGCTACCTTGACTAGACGTTTATTATTTATCAATGGATTTATGCAAAGCGATGCATGTTATTTTTAAACATCAGATTTTTTCCATTAATAACAGAAATTCTTTTGGCTATTCCTCAGTGGTGTTATTTTAACTAGTAATCAAGGTCAAGATGACGTAATCGGTAGAATGAATTACTTGCTAGTTTCATAAACACGAAATTATTTAATAATATGACCTCGAATTAATGTCTATATTTAGATCTGGAAAAGAAATTGCATGACAATCTTTTAAAGTTCGAGGTTACTACAGCGAATCGTTTTTTTTTCTTATCACCCCAAAACATATCGGCAAATTTTTTAATTGAATTGAATTGAATCCAAATGTTTACTACTACTTATCAGCGGATTTTTTATGTTAAAAGAAATTGAGCCAGATATTTATTTATTATTTATCAATGAATTTAGACAAAATTGTTGATGTTATTTTTAAATCGCTTTTTCCACTAATTAAAGTAAAAATCCAATTTTCTATTTTTAGCTCCAACATTCACCGACTTAGAAGTACCATTGCCAATTAGCTTGATAGCCCCATGGTTAGAGCACTTTTCTATGTAACTCAGGGTCCGCTGTTCAAATCCAGATACCTCTGCTTTTTTAATTAAATTTCACTAACTTAACCAACAGATGACTAGCCAACATGTGACGTCAGGGAATCCCCTCCTATGACGTCATGCAACCGAATGTTATCTAGTCAACAGGGAATCCCCTTTGAGAATTCCCAGTCAGGTCCAGGTCCAGATCCAAGTCCAGGTGCAAATCAAAGAAGAACAAAATCAATTGTAGCCTCCAAGACCGAATACCCAAGTCCAGATCCAGATCCAAGTCCAGGTGCAAATCAAAGAAGAAGAAGAAGATCAATTGTAGCCTCCAAGACCGAATACCCGAAATCCAAGATGGCCGACAGGTGCCTTATCTTACTAAACAATCACCGACCTTGACCTTTGACCTTCGGAACCCTTCTCCTCCAAAAATTGTTATGGGGTTTCTGCCGCACGTGAAATGAAAATGTGACGTCAGACCTCGATTTCCGTCACAATTTAACCATTTTTAACCGACTTCCCAAAAACAAAGAGGTTCTAAGTTCGACGCGTATTTTTTTTTTTATTTTTTTTTATTTTATTTTTTTTTATGTCTGACCGGGCATCACTTCGTAACGCGTCAACCGATTTTGATGATTCTTTTTTTGTTGGGTAGAGTATGTTCACCGATTGGTACCATGTCAAAAAAATTTTTGGTAGGGTTGGGGTGGGGGGTGGGGGTGAAACCTAACTTTGTAACGCGTGTTCCGATTTGGATGATTCTTTTTTTGTTGTACAGAGTATGATCCCCCATTGCTAATAGGAAATTGGTCTAGGGTGGGGGGAGGGGGAGGGATAGTCTAACTTTGTAACGCGTGGACCGATTTGAATAATTCTTTTTCTGTTGGGTAGAGTATGTTCCGTGGTTGATACCAGCTGAAAAAAATTTTGGGGGGATGGGGGTGGGGGGTGGGTGTGGAACCTAACTTTGTAACGTGTTGTCCGTTTTCGATGGTTCTTTTTCTGTTGTATAGAGTATGATCCCCCATTGCTAATAGGAGAATAATTTGGTCCTATGGTGAAAGGTGTGGGTAGGGGGGAGGGGTAGTCTAACTTCGTAACGCGTGGACTGATTTTGATAATTCTTTTTCTATTGGCTAGAATATGATCCTTGGTTGATACTACGAGAAAACAAATGTTGCTGGGGTGGAGGTGGTAGAAGGGGGTGGAACCTAACTTTGTAACGCGTAGTTCGATTTAGATGGTTCTTTTGCTGTTGTATAGAGTGTGATCCCCATTGCTAATAGGAGAATAATTTGGTCCTATGGTGGTGGTGGGGGAGGGGGAGAGGTAGTAACTTCGTAACGCGTGGACCGATTTCGATGAGTCCTTTTATGTTCGGTAGAGTATGTTCCTTGATTGATACCATGAGAAAAAAAGTTTAGTGGAATGGGGGTAAGGTAGGGGGTTAATATTAACTTTTAACGCGTGTACCGATTTGGATGGTTCTTTGTTCGTTGTATAGAGTAGAAGACACTAAAAAGTGAAAAATAAAATAGTTTTTAAAAAAAAAGTTGAACCGACTTCACAAAAGCGCTAAAAAGCATAAATTAATTTTTAATTTTATATCTATTACGACATTTTGAATTCGGTGCAAATTAAACAAATAAAACAACTACAAAACCACAATTGAAAATAATACATAATACTACCTGAACGTTTCAGCTAACGGGATCATAAGAAATGCCGATTAAATATTTGTGTTGTTGTTTGGTTTGTTTGATTTGCACCGACTTCAAAATGTCGTAAAAGATATAAAATTAAAAATTATTTTATGCTTTTTAGCGCTTTTTGTGAAGTCGGTTCAACTTTTTTTTTAAAAACTATTTTATTAATGTTCTCATTTCGCATTTGCGGCAGAAACCCCATATTTATACTACTGATTGCCTCCGTCTTCTAAGGATTGACCGATAAGCCACAGTTCTTCACCCACCTGTGGACTTTACCTAGTGCTCTCTCCATCAACTCGCTCATGGTGCTTAGGAACTTCCCTGATACAAGGCCAGGTCGTCTGCATAAGCCACCACCTTTATCCCATCTCTTTCAAGTGAGATCAGGATATCGTTGACCACTAGGAGCCACAATAATGGTGACAATACGCCCCCTTGGGGTGTTCCTCTGTCTACGGATCTGACTCTCTCGTGGTTGCCCAGTTTTGTGTGGATCTGGCGGCTTGATAGCATTGCGTCAATCCACTGGCAGATAGAGTGGTCTGTACCGTGAGACATAAGGGCATCGTGAATTGCTTCAGCCTTGACGTTGTTGAAAGCCCCTTCAATATCAAGAAACACTCCCAACGTGTATTCCCTGTTACTAATTGACTGCTCAACCGTTCTTACTACTACATGCAGCGCAGTTTCAACTGACTTTCCCTTTGTAAATGCGTGCTGGGAGCCGCTCACCCCTCTTGGAAGAATACGCTCACGCAAGTATACGTCGAGAAGTCTTTCTAGTGTTTTAAGTAAAAACGATGAGAGGCTAATTGGTCTGAAGTCCTTAGCGATTATGTGTCCACTTTTTCCTGCCTTGGGGATAAAGATCACCTTGACCTGTCTCCAACATAGGACATAGGAATGGAAGAGGCAACTTTTAAATATCACCCTAAGCCACGGAATAACTGAAGCCTGTGCTTTTTGCAGCATGATAGGCCAGATCTCGTCTATTCCTGGTGACTTGTATGGCGCAAAAGTTTTAATTGCCCATTCAACCCTGTCCTGTGCTACTATGTAGTTGGTGGAATCCAGGCTTGGTAGCTCCGATCTAGCCGGTCTACCCGCACAACTTGCCGCCCTATTTGCGTCCGAGTTACCGGGAAAATGCGTGCTCATAAGCAGTTCCAGTGTCTCCTCTACCGATTCTGTAAAGGAACCACCGCCCTGCATCAAGAAAGAGGGAACGCTGGGACTGTTTGCGAGGGCCTTCCTGAGCCTAGCGGACTCGCTTGCACTCTCAATGGACTCACAGAAAGCCCTCCATGAAGTGCGTTTGGCCTTTTTAATGGAGTTTTTATACTCTTTTAAACCCCTTTTTTAGGCGGTCCAATCCACAGCTGTTTTTGTTGACTTAGCCCTATTGAAAAGCCTCCGCGCCTCCCGCGCTCAGGCTCCTGCTGCACCAAGCAGGGTAAGACTTCTTGGGTGGTCTGCTTAGCGAACAGCTTTTCTTGAAGGCGTCAGTACACGCTTTGGATAGTACCTCCATCGAAGCATCAAGGGATTGGGTATTTTCGAGAATCTCGCAAGTTGGCGCTGGTACGTTTTGCGCTACTCGTCTTTTAAATTCATCCCAGTCTGCTCTGACCGGGTTTCTAAAGGGGATGCGAGGCTCTGGCAGGAGGTTGATTCTGAAGCGTATCCAGCAGTGGTCTGAAAACAACCTCTTTCCCGATACTCTCCAGTCCTCCACCTTTAGATCATTTGACTCCGTTACGAGTGTCATATCTAAAACCTCTTCCCTATTTGCTGTAATAAATGTGGGCCTGTTGCCCCTGTTACAGATACTTAGAATTTAAATTTAAGTTAAATAGAGACTCACCACGTTCGTTGATGTCCGTGCTTCCCCAAACCGAATGGTGTGCGTTGGCGTCGCAACCCAACAACAGGTCTCGTCTCCCTTCATCCGCTGCTTTCGCCAGTGCCTGGACTTCAGTAGGTGGGATGCAGACGTCATGCGCCATGTACGCCGAAGCGATCCATGTAGGCGCCATGCTGCTGCCCTCCCATTGAACTACTGTGAGGTCGTTAGTGCTGTAATTAGACAATAAAAATAAATGAATGCCCTTCTTGGCCAGAATACAAGTTCTCGGCTTACCTGCACCCTTTTTATAGAAAAGGGTTATTATTTGTGCTTTAATCCCAGTATGGCGTCTTCTTTGACCCACGGCTCTTGGATTAAGCTCTCGGATGCTAGCTTACTGTGATGGAGGTTGATTTGGACCACCTGCATTCTTAGTGCTCGTCTCCTCCCGGTCAGGTCCCCCTAGTTCCTGCACCTGAGGTTCAACCTCCATCTCTTCCACGCCCGCAGTGCCTCCCTTTTCACTGGCAGTAAAAGCTCCCGCCGAAAATATCCGGCATAGTAAAAACTCAAAACAACAAACTCTTATCTTCAGCACGAGCCCAGGTTCATCTACAAACCCTTATCACCCCACGACCACAACATTGCGATCAAATTATTAATTTCTACAGAGGCACCAGCTCCCTTATCAATTAGCTTAACATTCGTTTCTATAACCATTATCCAGGTCCAGGTCCAGGTCCAGATCTAGACCCAGGTGCAATTCATACTTATATTTATTAGCGCGCCGCCGCCAAAACAATCTACAAAATTGACCTTCGGAATCACGCAACCATTCCCTTATCTCTAGTCATTTCCTTATCTCTCGCAACCATTCCCTTATCTCCAGACATTTCCTTATCTCTCCCCGAATTGTTATGCGGGTTCTGGACCAAATGAGCAAAAATGTGACGTCAGACCTCGATTTCCCTCACAATTTGACCATTTTCAATGTGCTCATTGCTCATTTGGTCCAGAACCCGCATATCCCTACTACTCCGATTTCGTCAGATGATTTCAATTTCTCGAAACAGATCAAAGATCATACATTCTCTAGAAACAACTCGCATAGCAGACAAATTTCAAAATCTAGAGATAACAACTCTTATTGTTGGTACCACAATAAATATGGTACCAAAGCGAATAAGTGCATTTCGCCGTGTTCTTACAAAACTAATAATAATCAAAACAACTTATAATCCCTCAGTGAACAATATATTTAACAATAATATTTCTAAACGTTTATTCATTTTTGACAAAGAAAACAAATTCAAATTTCTAATAGATACAGGTGCTGATATTTCAGTAGTACCTAACGAATTCTTTAGAAAATTTAACAAAGACCCTAACTTATATTTGTCCGCAGCAAACCGTTCTACCATTAACACTTATGGTACAACACTACTTAAAGTAGATTGCGGTCTTAGGAGAGAATTCATTTTCCCATTTATAATTGCTAATGTCAACAAGCCCAACATCGGAGCAGATTTTTTAACAAAATTTAATTTACTGGTCGATTTAAAAAACAAAAGATTACTCGACGGTACAACAACATTAAGTGTTAGTGGAATCACGGTTAACGCAAATACTCCAACTACTCGTTACTACGCAATCAGTAATGAGTACGGTAAAATTTTGCAAAGATTTCCTACATTAACGCAACCACCTTGTTATGATATTCCAGTTAAACATAACGTAGTACGTCGAATAGAAACTAAAGGACTATTACCTTTTTCTCGTCCAAGACGTTTAGATGGACATAAGTACAAAATTGCAAAATTAGAATTTGATCACATGGTTAAATTACGTCTGTGCCAATTATCATCTTCTTCAGTATCTTCTCCACTACATCTAGTAGCAAAGAAAAATTCTACAGATTGGCGACCATGTGGAGATTATCGCAGACTCAACGCAATCACGGTTCCGGATAGATACCCATTACCACATATAAAAATTTTTCAATGAACTTAAACGGTTGCACCATTTTCTCAAAAATTGATTTGATAAGAGCTTACCACCAAATTCCAATGGCTAAAGAAGACATAGACAAAACAGCCATCACAACTCCATTCGGATTATTTGAATTCACAAGGATTGGTCTAAGAAATGCTGTACAAACATTTCAATGATTCATGGACCAAATCATTAAAAATTTAGATTTTGCTTTTGTCTATATTGACGATATTTTAGTTGCCAGCAAATCTGAATCCGAACATCAAAATCATTTAACCCAAATTTTTAAACAACTATTAGATTTCGGAATCATTATCAATCCAATCCAAATCAATCCAAATGCATTTTCGGAGTTGGAACTTTGGATTTTCTCAGTCACAAAATAACAAAAGAAGGGATCTTACCTTCAGAAGACAGAGTACAAATTATTAAACATTTTCCTTCTCCAAATTCTATTAAACAAATTCAACAATTTATAGGCATGGTTAATTATTACCATAGATTTATTCCAAATCTTGCCAAATTACTAAACCCAATTCACACTCATTTGGCTCTACTTCTCAAAAAGAAACCAAATAACGCTAAAAATTTTTCTTCGCCAGTAAAATGTGAAGAACAACTTAATAAAATTAAACATTCATTTTCAAAAGCAACTTTATTAATTCATCCTATTGAAAATGCAAAATTCAAATTTAACTGTAGACGCTTCTGCTAGCGCTGCTGGTGCAGTTCTTCAACAATCTAATGCAAACCATTGGGAACACATTGCATTTTTCTCTAAAAAGTTAAAAGAAGCAGAAATAAAATATTCAGCATTCGACTGAGAACTTTTGGCAGTATATCTAGCCATCAAACATTTTAGACAATTTCTAGAAGGTCGAGAATTTATAGCTTTTACAAACCACAAACCACTCATTACAGCAATATGGTCTAAAACAGAAAGAAGTCCAAGACAAACTAGACATCTGGACTACATAGCCCAATTTACGTCCGATATCAGACATATCAAAGGCAAATCAAATACCATAGCAGATAATTTATCTAGAATTTCTATCGAAAATTTCTAACATTCAAAACATAACAATACCAAATTTGATTTAAAAACTGTTACTGAGTATCAAAATAATGACGAAGAACTTACACATCTTTTGATAACTCAACATAACAGACCAGATAATTCAAAATATAAGCTTGTAAAAATTAAATTAAATACTTCTGAGTCTGACATTTGGTGCGAAGTTTCTATTAAAAATTCGCGGTCATATATACCCAAAGAACTTCGAAAAATTATTTTTAATACCATTCATAATCTATCTCATCCAGGAATTAGAACAACACGAAAATCTATTGTTGCTAAGTACTTTTGGCCTGGAATGAATGCAGATATTAACAATTGGACTAAAAATTGTGTCAATTGCCAAAAAGCCAAAATAACCAAGCACACAAAATCCGAAATTGGTAAATTCGAACTACCCAAAGCAAGATTCGAACATATCCATTTAGATTTGGTAGGTCCTTTACCGTCTTCAAATGGATATTCTTATATTCTAACAATAATAGATAGATTTACTCGTTGGCCAGAAGCTTATCCAATCAAAGATATACAGGCAAGCACAATTATCAACACGTTATATGAACAATATTTTCCACGTTTTGGTATTCCACTAGAAATTACCACAGATCAGGGTACTCAATTCGAATCCAAATTATTCGAAGAATTTACAAAAATTTTAGGATCACATCGAATCCGCACTACTCCTTATTATCCACAATCAAGCGGAATGATAGAACGATTTCATCGACAATTAAAGGCAGCCATACGCGCTCGTGATGGCCAAAATAATTGGGTCACACAATTACCTGCAATCCTCTTAGGTTTCCGAACCACGATTAAAGCAGACTTGCAATGTTCTCCAGCAGAACTTGTCTATGGACAACCTCTTCGAGTTCAAGGAGAATTTATCATTAACAACAATTCAAGATCCATTGAATTTCTTAAGTAAAATCAGATCTTGCATAATTAACTTCAAACCCACACATTCTCGAAAACAAAATTCTAAAATCTACGTACCTAAAGATTTAAAAGATACAGAATTTGTCAGACAGAAGCAAATCTTCTTTACAAAACCCATATGAAGGTCCTTTTAAAGTATTAAACAAACTTGATAAATATTATCAAATCGACTACCGTGGTAAAGCAACGAACATTTCAGTTGACAGACTAAAACCAGCATTTATCGAACACACATAACAGACAATAACACCAACCAAAAACAAACCAAAAAAGAAAGTAAAATTTCAATTATAACTTTTTATTATTAACAATAATAATACCTTCAGTAACTCAAATGGATGTCACTGAAGTTCTCTCGGACGTAGAGGTTGTTTCTGCTCTCGAGACGGCCGGTCCAACCCAAAGCGGCTATGAATCGTGTGGAAGTTCCATATCGATTAATAGCCGCTTTGAAGTGGATCCGGCTTTGGTGGAGGTTCTGAGGGAGAAGCTGCACTCCGTCCTTGACAGCCTTCACTACAAGAAGAGTTCGGACAGGATCCTGACCATTCTCAGGCGTGAGCTTGTAGATCAAGCAAGGATCCTGCCCCAACTGAAACTTCTCATGGCAGAGGCCAAAAAAAAGACCAAGTACAATGAGGTGTCGAGGTGCGAACGCCTCTTCAATAAAGTCTCGGGAATCCTTGAGGATCTCCAACTGGACAGGGCTCTTCATCATTAGAGTCATATAGTCATTGTCTGAGTTCTTGAGATTTCTTGAATGTGTAGGATAACATCAATCAATGCAGGGGGCTTGAGTGCACCCACTAGATTACACAGTATTTTCGAAGACATAAGACAATGGAACACGGACATTGCACTTATACAGGAGACGAATTTTACACAAAACAATTTTACATGTCTAGAACAAAATTCAAATCTACACAAGGGTTACACACTTTTTGCCACAGAAACACCCCGTAGAGGTTCCGGTGTGGCAATTGCTGTGTCCCACAGCTTTACACTGCTGTCTCCTGTATACACAGACATCTTCCCAGGTTTCGCGTCTTCCTTGGATTTCGTCTTAGGAGACAAAACGCTAAGGGTAGTAAACGTGTACCTGCCGCATGACCAGGATACTGCAAGACAGGTGTTGGACTCAATCCTGTCGCATATTACGAACTTCGGTGGTGAGGTTATCCTTGGTGGTGACTTCAACTGCACACCAGATTCTTCAATCGATCGTCATTCTAGAGTTGAATTCAACTGGGAGAACGCCGCGCGATTGTCGAGCCTAGTCAGACATAGCAACCTTGTGGATGTCTACCGTTGGCTCAACCCAACGACTAGGTCATACACAAGGGTTTCCCGAAATGTTCAGGTTTTCGGGTTCGAGGATAGACAGACTTTACGTCTCGTCTAGCCTTCTTAACTTTTTCGTTAGTGTCACTCATGAAGTGTGTTCATTAAGTGATCACCTTCTTGTTGTGGCGACTAGCACTTTGGTCGAAAAGCGAACTGACTACTGGATTTTCAACAATAACGTGTTGAACTCGGAGCAGTTCATCGAAGAATTCATTCAGTTTTGGCACCAATGGCGTCTTCTTTTTTAAATAAGAATAAAGTGTATCTAAACAGTTTATAGGTACAAAGAGGTACTAGGATTTGGGACTATACAACGATATGGACTACGCCCTCTTATATATTTATTAATCAAGGAGCCCCATTCATCCTATCATACCCTCACGGGGTTTAATTTTTGGTGCTGTTATGCAGCTGTTACATTCTTGTCGAAATGTAACTATTTAGAAAATTTTAAGCAATTTTTGTGCGGGAGCCGAGGAATTATATGCAAATAATTCAATTAATTTAAATTATTTTCTCGGTTCTCCGTACACCAATTTCAGGGCTTGAGGTGTCTTTGGACAGGAAATTCATCAATTTTGCCCTTTTTATGTGCGTAGGTATTTTTTGTTTGTTCTTTTTGCAGTGTAGGTGAAATATTGGTGGTCTTGGATTCGGCTATAAGAGCCGAGTCTTAGGGATGCTAATGCGGTCTGGAGCAGAGCCGGGGTTTATTAAAAGGGCAAAGCATCCTGAGATTGAACCTAGTGCGGGGATTCGGCTCATATAGCCGAATTCAGCACCATGTCAACGGCCAAAGGACGTTTTCCGCGCATAAATTGATCCAGTGGTCAGGTGATACGGGACCACTGGATGTGTTGCTACATAACGACCATAACAGGGCAGCCTAGGCTGCTGAGCTTGCGAGAGCAGAGGAGGCTGAGAAGGTCGCTTACTCCTGACTTCCTGGCTTCGCTAGCGAGAGTGAGCCTGAGTTCCTTTCGTGCTCCTAATGAGAGAGACGCAGGGGACTCTAGGCACCCTCCCGTAGCTTTACGAGGTTCCCAATGTGTGGCACGACGCATCCGCAGTCTCATGCTTTATCTGAGCTATCCGGTCGTTAAGACTAAACGGATCCGGTGGTGAGGCGGCGAGGCAGAGTCCGTTAGGTTAGGATGGCGGCTATCAGCCCTACAGCCGATCAGCCTCACATAGACCTATAAATAGTCCGTTGTGCTACCACCATCTACGAAGTACACCCCCATTGCATTGTACCTTCTTTTTGCTAGGCCCGGGCATTCGCAGAGTAAGTGCTGAATGCTTTCCACCTCTTCCTCGTCCGTACAACTCCGGCAGAAGTCATTTGTGGGAACGCGCAGACGGTCTACATGTCTTCCGAAAAGACAGTGGCCAGTAATAACTGCCACAATGTGGGCCTGTTGCCCCTGTTACAGATACTAAGTTTAGAATTTAAAATGATGTTAAATAGAAACTCGCCACGTTCGTCTCCCTTCATCCGCTGCTTTCGCCAGAGCCTGGACCTCAGTAGGTGGGATGCAGACGTCATGCGCCATGTACGCCGAAGCGATCCATGTAGGCGCCATGCTGCTGCCCTCCCATTGAACTACTGTGAGGTCGTTAGTGCTGTAATTAGACAATAAAAATAAATTAATGCCCTTCTTGGCCAGAATACAAGTTCTCGGCTTACCTGCACCCTTTTTATAGAAAAGGGTGAATAATTTGTGCTTTAATCCCAGTATGGCGTCTTCTTTGACCCACGGCTCTTGGATTAAAGCGACATCTATGTTCTCCTCCGCTAGGAGGATGAGTAAGCTCTCGGATGCTAGCTAACTGTGATGGAGGTTGATTTGGACCACCTGCATCCTTAGTGCTCGTCTCCTCCCGGCCCCCCTAGTTCCTGCACCTGAGGTTCAACCTCCATCTCTTCCACGCCCGCAGTGCCTCCCTTTTGGCCGGCTACCTCCTGGACAGCTGGTTTCCCAGCCTCCGCTCCGGTTGCTGCCACCTCCATTGGCTCGGGTTTCCCAGGACCTTGCTGTTGTGTCCCCCGACAGACGTTTACCGCCACCGAGCTGAAGCCACAGTGCAGCTTAAATCCTGCACGCTTCAGCAGGGGCAGGGACTTATCTGTCAGCTGCAGGATGACGTTCCTCAGTAAGACAGGCTCTGGCAACCAGATCCTATCCCTCGGATATTCTGGAATATCCGTGCTTGGGATGGCCTGTAACTTCGCCTTGTCCCATACCGCCCCCAGCGTCGACACACTGCTTCGCAGAAAGTCCAGTGAAAACTGATCCTTGCAGTAGAACAGCTTCACTCTCCTTAGCCAGCCAGTCGTGTCGTATTGTGGGACAGGTCCTCCCGGCTTCGACGCTAGGTGTTCCATTAGGACCGCCATAAGCTTCCTCTCCACCAGGAGCATCTGATCCCCCCTGAGCTTCCACTCTTTGTTGCCAGTGTCTACTACTGCAACTTTCAGGTAGCTACGGGCAGCCTCCGCCATCGTCAAAGCCGTGCCCTCCCTTCTTATGCCTGTGTTAGGGTTATACTGACACTTTTCCTTTTTCTTTATTTAATTTAAAATACTGTTTGGACTTACTCACTTTTATTTTATTAAATTAACTCGAAGCCGTATACAGGCATCATCCTCAGCCAATTGCAAACCTTGGCTTGTTCACTTATATATAATTTTTACACAATCTAGTCAATTTAATTACTATTAATAAAATGGAACTTTTTCTATTTAAACTTTTACACTTAGTTCAAGGAAGTTGACAGGCACAACCTAAGCCAATTGCAAAACTTGGCTTGTTCACTTATATATAATTTTTACACAATCTAGTCAATTTAATTACAATAAAAATGGAACTTTTCCTATTTAGACTTTTGCACTTAATTCAACCGCGACCGACTTTATTACGCGATGTTTAAAAAAAAACAGACTCCTTTAAAACTCGACTAAGCTGTTACGCCGTTAATACCAGACTCGTTAAAACGCGACTTGCCGCGATCGCGAATAGAACAAAACTCGACAATTCTTTCTTTTAGGAATACTTACAAGCGATCTACATGAAGAAAAGCTTTCGTGCTTTTTCTTCGTTTTTTAGCTTTGCCCTTGATGTATTAAGTTGTTATTGGGCAAAGCCGCTGTAGATCGTTGTTTGTCGCGCTGATTAAGCAAATTTCTTTTGCTTATCGTGTACTGGGCTACCGTGTGAAAGGAATTTCGACGGTAACCCGAGCGCGTTGTTTATCATGGGTTGGATTTGAGTACATTGCAACTTTGTTGTAATGCACTCGGTGTAGGAAATCCAACCCATTGAATATTTATTGGTTTTTTATTTTTTAGTTTTCTTGAGTTGGATTTGAATATGTTGCAACTTTGTTGCAACAAAATTAGATCTTTGAAATCCAACTCATAAGACTTTTTACGATTTGTTTTTGTAAATGGCAGATTGGATTCGTTAGGATTCGGCTTATCTTAAAATAAGCGAATCCAATCTGCAACATTTCCTTCCCCCCGCGAAAAAGATGATTATTCTTTGGAGAGGAATAATCATCGCACAATTGCTGGGTAAGGGTTTTTATCCTAATAATTGAGCCATGATTGACTGCTTTTGTCACAGTCGAGTTTTAATCATGGCTCTGGTAGGTGCACACGCCGTTAATTTAGATAACCGCCGTTATAGAGCTCCCGGTCTTAATGTGTTTTACATCAGAATGATCCGGGTAGCTCACGTAGACCCCGACGGCGACGGCTGTGTCCGGCTGTGGTGGAACCGACGCGGACAGCGTTCAATATGTATTTGGTCGACCCGGGGGGGTGTTGACAGCAGACATCTTGTTGACCTGTCGCTAAGCTGCCACGAGGAATCCTTCAACACCTATGGTGAGGTTACTTTTTTATTTTTATATTTCATTTTTTATTATTCTTTTGTAAACTTTCAGGTGGACGCTTGGTGTTATGGGGGTACACAGCCCCGTGTGCCCACTGTGTGCCTGAGGGGCCGCCCCCGCCTTACCGGTTACCGTCTGCTGGGTCAGCTTCCGTAGCCGATGGTCCGCCCTCCCCAGGGCCCGACACTGCGATGCTAAATGTTCTTGCCACAGAGGAGCTTCTGGCCCCCCGATCATCGCGCTTGACTGTCTCGGACATCAGCTCGGAGCGCTGGAGCCTCAGCCAGTAGGTGGTCCCCGTTTTTAACTTTCACTCTCTTTTTTATTTTTATTTTTTTTATACCTGTAATTTTTTGCATATAATTCATATTTGTAACGCTTTGTATTTTTATAGATTTACGTTTTGTATCCTTTTTCCCTTTTTTTTTTTTTAAGCTTTAATAAAACAAAAAAAATTTTTAAAACCCAACTTTCAAGACTTTTTATTTGTAGTTTTTCTCCTTTTCCCTTTTTCACTGGGGTTTTTACTATTTTCAGATTGGTTTCGTATTCCTTTTAGTCACTGATCATTTCTCTTTTTTAGTATTTTTACCCCCGGTTATATAAAATAAAAAAAAAATCATTAAAGCGGTCAGTACTTGCCTTGCGCTTCGGTATCTTTTCGACCGACGATTGTGGTAGTACTCCACGGCGCGTAAATCTTTATTTTATTTCTTAGTATTTTCTTATGTTTGTAGTATTTTTCTTTCTGGCTAGTAAAGTGGTTAGTACTTGCCTTGCGCTTTGGCATCTTTTCGACCGACGATTGTGGTAGTACTCCACGGCGCGAACATTTTTACATTATTTTCTTGTACTTTATTTAGGTTTCTTTGCTAATCTAGGGGTCTATAGTAAATTTTATTTTGACCTCCTTCAAATTTATTTGTGTCTATTATTTAGACCAGTTGAATGGACCGTGCCCTGGGCAGAGTTTGTGGCCGTTGAGGCCGTTCTTTTGGTTGTGAGACTGCCTCTTCTAAGGGGATTTTGGGCATGGGCGTTGGATTACGCCGCGTAGTCCATGCCTTTAGTGGAGGTATGGCGTCATGTAAATGACGATGAACAGCAGCATTAGACCCGTAAGTGACAACGAAGTTGTCGAGAGTAGGTGGGGTGTTTTCACCCGGGAATGTAGATTTAACTCCTGTATTTTGGCCTGTATTTGGTCCAATGATTGCGTACTCTCGTGCAACTTTTCGTTAGTGTTGTCACCTAGTAGCAACTTTGTATATGGTATTTCCGTCCTAGAATGCTGCGCGTATTTAGCCATGAAGGAATCTAATTCCTTTGCCGTTTCGTTTGTTTTAGGAAAGTATGCTGGCTGTGTGAAGAGTAGTGGATGGGTATTTTCAGCCTCGTAATATAGGGTATGTGGTCCTATTTGTAAGTGGCAGGGTTGGTTAATGACCAAGATTCCCTGTCCAGAGAGGCGATGCGTGAGCAATTGTTGGGTGCATGTAATATGCACAATGTTTGTTGTCTTCAATGCATACAGCCAGGAATTTGGCCTATTTAATTTAATTAAAATATCCCTGGGGGGTATCTGCACTCTTAGCGAACACCTAGGGTTTTCATCCAGGGGATTGAAGAGCAACTTTATCACGCATTCATCCGTTTGTGTTGCCTTTGTTATCGGCGTATTTAGCAAACCAGCATACGTATCTTCCTCGACATCTCGAGTGACTTTCCTATATGCTTTCATGTTCTCCGGTTTAAGTAATAGAAATTCCTGAGTCGAAAGTTGACTCGCTATATGCGAATATTCTATTTCCGGGACTAATGAATGATTTGCTTCCGTATGTATAGGGAAGCACCTGATTCGTTGCAACTTCATTTTTGGAAGATTGAAAATTGGTAAGGTAATTTTGATTACCAATTTTTGTTGCAACAGGTGTGTCCGTAATTCAGCCGTCTGATAGAGAAGTGATAGACAATTCTGGGCCTTTGAACACGTGGCGTGAGATTTGTGATAAATCTCAAGGAGTGAATCAGGGGCGATCAGCAGGGGATGAATTTGGTTATTTTGGCTAGAGGTTATTATATCCAGTAGCGCCTGCTGTCGGAACTCAATTTCTACCATTTGTAGCAGCAGACCAGAGACTATTTCCTGTCTCATTTGCCTTGCTATGAGTTTGTCGGTAGAATTATATAAGTCATTCATCTGGTAGGCTATTTGCCTTTGTCTTTCGGGCAGTGAGTTTAGAGGTTTTTGGATTGTATTGAGCGCAGTCTTGACTACACTGATTTGTTGTTTCTCCAAATCAGCGAGTACCTGATGGTTAGTTTCCAACTCATCCAGGCGACTATAGACTTCGCGTTCATTGGCACTATCCATGGTACCGAATAGGTAGTGCATGGCGTTTCCGATGCCGTCAAAAATAGATCTCGTTTTGCGAGATTTGGGAGATTTTCCATCAACGCGTGCATGTGTTTTTGCTGGAGTTCGCAGAGGTCTCCTACGGTGTTGTTTCCGCATAGTTGATGCACGTAGTGTTCCGCTCGTTCCGCAATCGTTGTCTGATTATCCAACTCGGTCAGGTCCAATTCCGTGAGGATATTCCACGTCGAGTGGTAAACCATGAGGCTTCCTGGAGGTTTCTAAATTAATTTTCTTATTTACTAAGCGTAGATTTTCCCTAAAGTGGTGTCATGCTTGTTTTGCATTATTACGGGTATAATAGTTGGTTACCTTTGGGTAGTCGCTTTGATTTCTACTGTTGAATACAGTATTTCGAAAGCAGTTGAGGAGGACCTCAAGGCAAGGGACTACCAGGAAGGAGTTTCTGTCCCAGCCTTGGGGCGGGTAATGTTCGATCAAAGTGGGTGTAAATTAATATATGTTTGCGTAGATTTAGTTAAAGGGTGAAGGTTTTTGCCTTATGCAAAGTAGGTTAGACTGAGGGTCTTTTGCTAGGCCTTAAAAGAAAATGTCATCATAATTATCCCCTTTTATTCGAGGGGATAGAAGCCAAGTAGGGTGTAACAGCAATTCAGATTGCCGTCATGAGAAACTACCCGTTATAGAGGTGTTTAGAGTTTTTGTGCTGTAGAAAATATGACTAAGTGGGAGTGAGACCTCAAGGCACGGAACCACCAGGAAGAACTGCTAGATATAGCATTAAGGAGAGGGATTTTTGGTGGTTCAGTCTCTGAAGAAATTTCGCAAGAGTTGGTTTGAATTTGTCGTTTCAAGGTTCGATGTTTAGTAGAAGTCGTTCTTTTAATTCTGGATTGTTGTGCTAAAGATAGTGAAGTCCTGTTGATTGGTACTTCTTAGCTTTAAGCACCTTTAATAGGCGGAGTTGGAGGTTTTACGTTAATTGATTTGAAATTACGTAGAAAGATTATAAGAAATAAAAGGAATTTTAATTAAGGTTGGCTTGGACCCGATTGGACCGAGTTGTTAAGGGACTTTTTCGTTTTTCTTCTCTTGATGTTGTGCTGGCTTTGCGTTACAATCTTCATCTCAATCGTAGATTGTGGTAGCACGCCACGACGCGTAAAAAAAAAATTTTTTTAATTTAAACTTTTTATTCGTAGAATGGCTTAAGACGGTTGTTGTGAACCGTAACTGTACGTTTGCCCATTTTTAGGGTCGTATTCACTACTGATGGTATACCGATTACCAGATATGGTCCTACCCAGATTTGAGAGAGCTTGTGTTTTCCACTTTCGCTCTTGAGTAAGACTTTGTCACCTATGTGAAACGATAGGGGTCGAACAGCTTTGTCGTAGTATAATTTCGACCGTTGCTTCCTAGCGAGCAGATTTACAGGATCTAATCTGATAGTAGCTCTCGTGATTATACACGGGTTCAGGGTCTCGTTTCAAATTAGACGGAACATCCGCTGTGAAGCCGTAAAGGCAGTCCATGGGAGTTAATTTCGTCCCTTCGTGTACACTATTGTTGTACACGAATGCAGCGGTTGGCAGATATTGATCCCATGATTTGGGATTCTCGTCCACTATGGTACGCAAGTATTCAATTAACGGCCTGTGTGCACGTTCAAGTGCGCCGTTTCACTGTGGGTGGTAGGCAGAAGTTTGTAACTTCTTCACCCGTAGTAGTTTACATACCTTTTTGAACAGGTCACTAAGGAAGTTGCTACCTTGATCAGTGACTATTCGCTTGGGGATGCGGTAGCGCGCGACGATTTCGTCGAAGAAGATTTGCGCTACAGTGACGGCTTCCCCGTTAGGTATGGCGTACCAATCGACAAATTTAGTGAGGTTATCCTGGAAAGTCAAGATGTACTTGTTTCCGGAGTCAGTTTCCTCGAGTGGACCAACAATGTCGAGATAGACTTTGTCGAAAGGTTGCTCTGCGATGTCCGTGATGACCATCGGCATTTTATATACGCTTAACGTATTTCTTAATATCGCTAAGCATGTGCCTCCACCAGTACTTCCTTCGAATCCGCTTGTATGTTTTAATTACGCCCTGATGGCCGCCAAAAGGAGAGTCGTGAAAATCATGTAAGATAGTTTGTATCTCCTTGGGGCTTGTGATTATTTCAGGGGGCTTGGGTTTTTCGTCAACTAGCGGATTAGTATCTGGCGGGTTTTCTGCAGTGACCTCTTCTATATTTGGAATTATATCGTTTTCGCGAGGCGTGTGATCCCGTGTTTCTGGGCTTTTAGACTCTGTTTGAGCGTTTTTCGCTTGACACAGCTTGTCACAGCGTTACATTTTAGGCGATTTTTGCGAATGGATTTTATTTCCTCCTCCGAGTCCGAATCCATTTTATGGTGGACTTGTGCTTTTACTATTATGTTTTGGCCATTTGAGTCTTCGCTGACTTCCCGTGGAATGCCAGACGGGAAGTGGGGTCTTTGACATTAAAGACGCCTTTGAGAGGCTTGTGGTCTGCATAGACCGTAAATTTTCGGCCTTGCAAGTAACATCTAAAGTTACGCGTAGCCCAGACTATAGCGAGCAACTCTTTTTCAATAGTTGAGTAGTTGCGTTCCGCCTTGTTCAGTGTACGGCTGGCGTAGGCAATGGGCTGGTCGTGTCCTACTTCTCCTTGCGAGAGGACGGCTCCTTATGCCTCGCTGCTGGCGTCCGTGGTTAAATTGAATGGTTTCGAGAAATCGGGATATATAAGTAGTGGAGGAGAGATTAATGAAGTTTTGATTTTCTCGAATGCCTCCTGACACTTCTCGGTCCATGTGAATTTGACATCCTTGCGGAGCAAATTCGTTATCGGACGCACAATTTTGGAGAAGTCGGGGATGAATTTTCGATAATAATTGGCAAGTCCAATAAAGGATTGAACTTGTCGTACAGTTCTTGGAACTGGGAAAGTTTGGACGCAAGCCCTTTTACTGGGGTCTGGGAGTGCTCCTTCACTGGAACACTTGTGGCCTAGATAAACAACCTCTTTTCTCAGAAACTGGCACTTTTCCGGCTGCAGTTTGAGGTTGTTCTCTCTCAAATGATTGAAGACTTTGCGGAGCTTACTATTATGGTCCGCAAGGTTTTTACCGTAGATGACTATGTCGTCTAGGTAGACAAAACATTCCAAGCCTTGTAATCCTGTTAGGACGAAATTCATTAAGCGTTGGAATGTGGCCGGGGCTCCTTTGAGCCCAAATGGCATACGCCTAAATTCATAGTGGCCGTAATTGGTGCTAAACGCAGTTTTTGGTCGATCTTGAGGATCAACGAGCACCTGGTGATAGCCGTTGGCGAGATCGAGGGTGGTAAAGTACCGAGAATGACCTAGTTGGTCGAGAATATCCTCGATCCGAGGTAGCGGAAAGGCGTCTCCAATTGTCTTTTCGTTTAATTTACGAAAGTCGACAACGACGCGCCAACTTTTTTCACCGTCTGGTCCCGCCTTCTTGGGGACGACTAGGAGAGGTGAATTCCAAGGGCTTTTACTTGGCTGCACTATGTCGTTTTCTAGCATTTCGCGAAGCTGTTCGTTTATTACGTTTCGCTGCGTCTCTGGCAAGCGATACATTTTCTGGTTGATTGGTGCTTGGTCCTGCACCAATGGTATATCATGAGTGATGGCGTTTGTAAAAGTTAGCCGACCACCTTTGAGGAAAAAAATATCGTTGTACTCGTAACAGAGTTGTGATATCGCTTGTTTTTCCTCCGCGCTCAGATTTACGTCTAGGCTGAGCTCTTCGTCTAACCTGACGAGACGCGGGTTATTATTTGCGTTTTCTGTTTCTTCATATTCCTGGAATAAATATTTAACATGCTGTAAAGTGGCCATTTTTTCGGCGCTTGAAATATTTGTTTCTTTCTTTTCATTTTTTCTTTTATTTATTTTTATATTTATTTTTACCCCACTTTATCTTATTTAAATCACTCTTACTACTAAATGACGATGGAGTTGGGGTTTCTGAACCGCCGTAAATTGCCATATTTGAGGCGAACTCGCTTTCGTCTTCTAATAGGCTCTTTCGCCGTTGTTTACTTACTGTGAAAGATGATTTTGGAGCTTTTGAAAATACCGTCCCTGTGGTGAGCTCGCTTCCAATGTCGACGTGTTCCGAAATTTCATTTTGAGAGGAGGTGGGAGCTGATGGGATTTTTCCATCGTAATTCCTTTTGTCTAGGTGAGCTCCGACGACATTTGTTTTATTGGGTTTTCCTTTCCTTTGGTTCCGTTTTTTCCTTATATTTCCTTTGTGCGTGGGTGCTGGTGGCTTCGAGTCACCGTAATTCCTGGTTTTCAGGTGAGCATCCTCAGCGCGTTCTCCGTTTTTCGGGGTTTCCTGATTGTTTCTTTCCTGGTAATCCTGTTTCAGTTGGACGACGGTGTAGTTGTGGGCAGGGACTAGATGCAGACTAATGGTAGTCAGAACTACTTGTGAATTGTGTGTGTTGAGAACTCCAACAGACACTGCTTTTAAACCAGCGGAGAGTAGGCCATTCGCCAGGAAGACTCCTTGATCTATTTCTCTTGATAGACAGAGCATCTCTTCCTGCAGCTGCAAGGGAACCTCGACTATGATTTGTGACCTAGCAGGTATGCATACAGGCTCTTTCAACTGTATTTGTTGCTGCCTCATTTCGCAGGTCATATCACTCTCAGTCGGTTTGTCCATCTCGCTTTCCAGTGTTCGCCGGTCATTGTTCTCCTCTTGAGAAACTTTTGAAGTACCACAGATTGTCAGATCGGCCTTTCTGGGCTCTGCGCTATCCGTTCGGGTATTCATTTTGACCACTTTTCCAGAACACAGGTTATCCAATGCAGCTGTCAATGGAACAGCAAACTCCTCAGGGTTATTTTCCGTTCGAGGGAATCGCAATGCCTTATTCGGGCCCTCAACGTTACAATTCTTTGCTAGGAAGTCGTTTCCAAGCAAGCCGTCGTCGGAAAGGCCGGGTAGGTTTTCTATTACCTGAAAATTGCAGGGAATGTTATTCTTTAATGTAAAATTGCCCTTGCATGTTCCCAGCGTCTTTCCGGTACCAAATGGTGTTTGTAAAGTATATGTTTCTAAGGTATTTATATCTTCGGGATTTCTAATTGCTTTCTTTTTTATAATACTAACCTCAGCGCCAGTATCTACTACAAGTTTGGTATTGTCGTTCAGGCTAATATCCAACGGAAGGCTAACTGTAGAGATACAGGGTTCGGGCGGCTGAGGTGACCCTTTGTTAAAATTTTTACTTTTTAGTGTCGATCCGGGGTATTTTCGGTCGACTGCTCGTCGTTTCCCTGGCTCTTAGAGTCCCATTTTTGCTTTTGGCGGCATTCCTCTATGGAATGGCCGCGACGGTTGCAGAATTTACATTTGAGTTTTATGTTAAAAACTCGAGAACCAGCGGAAGGTTGCTGATCGTGAATCCGTCGTTCGGGGAGCCTTGTCTTTTTACTCGGGCCCGGAACCTGGCGATTGTTCCTACAATCGCGAACATCATGCCCATATATTTTGCAGTTAGAGCAGAAGGGTGTGTTTTTACGCTTCATACAGTCGGCGTAAGTGTGACCTCTTCGCTGGCAAAAGTTGCAGGTGATGTTTGATCTTAACTGGTCGAGGTTCTGGCGGCGGTAGTCGATTTGAGGGGGAGACGAGCGTTGAGGTGGAGTCGTATATGGCGGAGTCTGTCGGCGGAAGCTCTGTGGTGGCGGCGGTCTGTATAACGTTTGTTGTGGAAAATTGCGAGCAGGTGTATATGGGGTTCTATGGAATGCCCGTATTCTGGCAGTTGGGTCCATAGCAACCGGCGTGGTTAAGCCTTGTTCTACAACAACCGGAGCAGGAAAGCCTTGGGTTGTTGTGGTTTGCGTGAACTGGGCGCCCTGCTGTAGTTTCTCCATGTCGAGTGCTTTATTGATCAGCGCCTCGAGCGTGCCGTCGGTGACGGTGAGGAGATATTGGCAAAGGTGCGGATTCGTAACCCCGCTGCGGACTTCGTTTTTCGCGAAGTCCTCCAGCTGCGTTGTTACAGTTGGAGTGGCCGCAGCTCCATATTTTGTTTGTGCGGCCTCCATACAGAGGGCCAGCAACTGTTTTACTCTAGCCGTGAAGGCAGTGAGCGTTTCGCAGGGGTTTTGGTGAGCTGTTATGAGCCTGTTTACCAGTACCTGGTAAGTTTCTCTGGGAAGATATGCCGCGTTTAACCTTGCTTCGACTTCCTGAAATGTTGTCGGTACATCAGAGGCCAACAGTTGATATCCTCCTCCACGAAGTCTTGTGGGGAAGATCTTGAGGAAGGCGTCTTGCTCCCCTTCGGAGGGACACTGTTTGGCCTGGCGGCAGCAACCCAGGAATGTTTGCAACTCTGATCCGAGATGCGGGCCTGGCTCACCTGAAAAAATAGGCACCATTTGCGCAGTTAACTTAACGATTTTTCCATAATCGGTCGCCATAGTGGAGTTCTGATTCAAGTCGGTGTCGGGCGAGTCTTGTGCGAGAAATCGCTTAAGACCCTGTTTCAGGTTAATTTCTCGCAGGGAGTCTTGTAGGGATTGAATGAGGTTTTCCTCAGTTGTGCTTTCCGAATTGTTTTCAATATTTTCTTCAGGAGGGAGTATGCGCGAGAATCCGTCTAGCTTGGCTTGAAAGAGTGCGGCTTCCTTTTGAAAGCGCTCTAGGTCCTCCAATCTCTCCTCGCTGGACTTTGTATTCCTATTTTCGAGGAGGTTAGAATAGAGATTTGCTAGGCGTTCGGATTCTCGCGCGGACTCGTACAAATTATAAAAATTATTATATTTAAATCTTACTTGGTTTTGATTTATTCGTTGCAGGACGGTCCCGCTCCTGAGTGTGAGTCCTTCTGAACTGGGTCCTGGTTGGGCTGGGGTGATCTGGTGTTCGCTGACCTGAGTTTGGTCCATAAATACTGGTGACTGGGAACCCTGGCGTGGTTCTTCCGCGTTGCTCTCCACGTCCAGTGAGGTTATGAGGAGGTCCTCTGTCTTCTCCTCTGTTGGTGAATGAGCGGGAGTAGAGTGGGTGTCCTGGGACATCAGCCCCTGCTTTTGGCGTTGCAAGGGGGGCTTTTGGCCTGCTTACCGTTCCCTTGTTTGCAGTACTAAAGTTGTGCTGGGGAAAAGGGGGGCTTGTGCCTGCTTCAGCGATTCCCTTTTCCACTCTGCCACTGGTGATATGTTGTTTGATGGTGTTGATTGTTGTGCGTCGTTGACCGCCGTCGTTGACTTCCTTTTCGCAATTAGTTGGCGTCCTTCGGATAGTCTTCTTTAGGTATAGTTGGTGCCTTTTTGCACAGTTAAACTAGGGCAACTGCGTGCTCGCCTGGAGCAAAGGCAGCTAAAGTTGCCTAACCCTGAGCGTTGGGGGTGACGTACCAGGCTATTGACTACCCGGCAGCGGTCAAAGGATCCCCTTTAGTTCAGTCTGGGATCAAGGCTTTTCAAGCTGTTACGGTAATTTTAATTTACCACGCTTCCTTGATCCTACCGGCTGCGCCAATTTGTTAGGGTTATACTGACACTTTTCCTTTTTCTTTATTTAATTTAAAATACTGTTTGGACTTACTCACTTTTATTTTATTAAATTAACTCGAAGCCGTATACAGGCATCATCCTTAGCCAATTTCAAATCTTGGCTTGTTCACTTATATATAATTTTTACACAATCTAGTCAATTTAATTATTATTAATAAAATGGAACTTTTTCTATTTCAACTTTTACACTTAATTCGAGGAAGTTGACAGGCACAACCTAAGCCAATTGCAAATCTTGGCTTGTTCACTTATATATAATTTTCACACAATCTAGTCAATTTAATTACTATTAATAAAATGGAACTTTTTCTATTTAAACTTTTGCACTTAGTTCGAGGAAGTTGACAGGCACAACCTAAGCCAATTGCAAAACTTGGCTTGTTCACTTATATATAATTTTCACACAATCTAGTCAATTTAATTACTATTAATAAAATGGAACTTTTTCTATTTAAACTTTTACACTTAGTTCGAGGAAGTTGACAGGCACAACCTAAGCCAATTGCAAAACTTGGCTTGTTCACTTATATATAATTTTTACACAATCTAGTCAATTTAATTACTATTAATAAAATTGAACTTTTTCTATTTAAACTTTTACACTTAGTTCGAGGAAGTTGACAGGCACAACCTAAGCCAATTGCAAAACTTGGCTTGTTCACTTATATATAATTTTTACACAATCTAGTCAATTTAATTACAATAAAAATGGAACTTTTCCTATTTAGACTTTTGCACTTAATTCGACCGCGACCGACTTTATTACGCGATGTTTAAAAAAAACAGACTCCTTTAAAACTCGACTAAGCTGTTACGCCGTTAATACCAGACTCGTTAAAACGCGACTTGCCGCGATCGCGAATAGAACAAAACTCGACAATTCTTTCTTTTAGGAATACTTACAAGCGATCTACATGAAGAAAAGCTTTCGTGCTTTTTCTTCGTTTTTTAGCTTTGCCCTTGATGTATTAAGTTGTTATTGGGCAAAGCCGCTGTAGATCGTTGTTTGTCGCGCTGATTAAGCAAATTTCTTTTGCTTATCGTGTACTGGGCTACCGTGTGAAAGGAATTTCGACGGTAACCCGAGCGCGTTGTTTATCATGGGTTGGATTTGAGTACATTGCAACTTTGTTGTAATGCACTCGGTGTAGGAAATCCAACCCATTGAATATTTATTGGTTTTTTATTTTTTAGTTTTCTTGAGTTGGATTTGAATATGTTGCAACTTTGTTGCAAGAAAATTAGATCTTTGAAATCCAACTCATGAGACTTTTTACGATTTGTTTTTGTAAATTGCAGATTGGATTCGTTAGGATTCGGCTTATCTTAAAATAAGCGAATGCAATCTGCAACACCTGAGGTTGATGGCCTTGGTGGTTCTTTGATTCCCACCGCCGCCGATTTCTCGACTCCCCCGTCCTTAGGTGCTACCGCATTCTTCAGACGGTTAGTGACAGAGCTCTTTGTAGCTGCTGAGCAGCCTGCAGCGTCCTTCGCAGGTATCTTGGAAGTCCTACTGGTATTACCATGAACAGGGTTTTGTTGGACTTATTTAGTTTTCTTGGCTGCGTTTTCCACCTCATCTAAGGAACGCGCCCTTTTACACGCCTTTTCCGTGATAGAGGCACTTCCCTGAGGTTTGTCGCCTTCGCCAGGTTTTTTGTATGTATAGGGGACATGGTATGGATCTGATGCCAGGAGATTTCTGGCCCGCATCATCTCCCTCCTGTCCCTTTGGCTGATAAACGCCGGGTCCATCCACTCCAGCTTCGTCAGGACATGGCGTGCCTTTTGGCACCGCCTTCTCTTCCTCAGTCCTTCTGAAGTTTTCCTTGATGGCTTCTTCAGACCGGATTTATCCTCCTGGTCCTTGCCTGGCGATTTGAGGAGCCTTTCCTCCTCTCTCCCCCCTGCTGCCTTCGATGTCCGTTAGGTTGTCGTCTGGCACCCTCTCCTCCGCTTCCTTCCCATAGTTTTTTGTTTTTAGTTTGTCCATTTTTGGTCCCACGATTTGCAGAGAAAGGACAGTCACCCGTGGCAGAGATCCGCATTACCACGAGAAGGCTAGATTAAAACTGGAGGTCGCCCGGTATTCAGAGTCCGTTAAGGATGACATCTCTTGGATGGTTGTGAGCAGTCTCACAAAATAGTTCACCAGTCGTTAAGACGGGGGAAGCACTAAGGCCTAAAAGAAAAAAAATGAAATGGGAGTATTGAGGGGCCCATGGGCCAAGCCTAACCAGAAGGTCTCTTAAGGAGAGGTTAGGAGTGGAAGGTTGAGTCGGGAGGACATCTACTGTTCCACTAAGTGAACTAGAGTTCTCACATTCCACCATTCGAATCGCGGAATACCTTACGAAGGCAACGGAATAACCGGTGGCTGCGCTATTTGACAACAAAAAAACATGTTAAGTTGGGGAGATCTGAGAGGCATGAAACATGCATTGAGATGAGACGTAAACAAAAGCCTTACGCCGGTAAATTTTTGCTGAAGGCTCGGTGCGGACTGACGAGATAGGTATGGAAAAGGTCGATGGTGTACAACCGGATCACCGTTAACGGCCGGTTAGGATAACGTAGCTGGTTCCTCGTCCCGCTCGTCAGGACTAAGATTCCCCGAACATACTCCTTATGAGAGAGCAGCCAGTGAAATCAGAACCTAACCTCTGTAGTGGTCTCATCGAGACAAGCACGCTATCCTAATGAGAGACGCGTGAGCCCCGATGATCCCTCCACGAGTAGCCAAACGCTTCCCCCCCCCCCAACTATCAGGACGAGGCTCGTCATTCCTGCCGTGCAGACTGGACCTTGGTGTGGGTGTGTACCTTCCTTCTTCAGCTTACGTCATGCCTGCACTATGGTCCTAGGACTCAGTACTCGTTGACGTCTATCATCATTAGAAGAGGACACACACACTCCAGTATGGCTATCCTCACGAGACTATCTTTGACCGTGTTGCCACGCTTCCGGGCCGAATCCTTGCGGGACCGGTTCCCATCAAGTTCCCTTGAAGGTCTTCGAGCTGAAAGACTGGTCTGATGATTGGGACAGTACAAAAATTGTGTCGATGGGTGTTGAAACTGAAGCCGGTGTAGGCTGTAGTGTAAGGCGAGAACACAAACTTCACGCCGGTAGAGATGCTGTGGGCCCTGGGCTATAAAGACTCAACAATTGTTCAAGGATATGCGTGTTGGTCCATGGAACTGACCTGACTGAGCGATAAAACTGTTAGTGGTACAAATTGAAGCCTTGGGCAGGCGACAGAATGAGACACAAAGACAAATGTTATGTCGGTAGAGTCGCGGAGGGCTCGGATCTTATCAAACAATATAGAGTGTTATTCATAGACAACGCTGGTCGTACAGTGCGAGAGTTGAAATGTTTTTGGTTAGTGGTGCGAGTTGGAGCCTGATAGGGCTATAAGGTAAGGCGTAAGCACAACTTTACGCCGGTAAGGAGAGGCTGAGAGCACGGAGCATGGTATACTATAAGGGTTGATATGGGAGGATAGGCATTGAGCAACCTGGTCCCACATACTGGCCAGTCTGACCGCGCGACCCGCTTCCTCACAACCTAGACGAGGATCGCGATTCCTGCCGTGCAAACCGGCCCTTGGTATGTGTATGCACCTTCCTCCTTCAGTTTACGTCATGCCGATACTATAGTCCTAAAACTCAGTATTCGTGGACGTTTATCATCATTAGGAGAGGACACACACACTCCAGTATGGTTATCCTCGCGAGGCTCTCCCATGTCATGTTGCCGCGCTTCAGGGCCGAATATCCTTTGCGTGTTAGGTTCCTAACAACTTCCCCTGTAGGTCCTCAAGTTCATAGAGAGCATTTCCCTTCCGCGATCAAACTCGGCACTCTCGGCACTCTGCTCTGGCTGAAGTTCCTGTGGTAGACTTCCTGCCCGACTTGGAAGCTTACTGGCTTAGAACGAGTATCGTAGGTCCGCTCACCTTGCTCAAAAGCTCTGTCTAAGTTTTTCCGGGCCTGTTCGAGAATCAAATTGAGTTTGTCGGAAGTATCTACATCTATTGTTACACTCAAAACCTGTAGCCGTCTTAGTAGCGCGTATGCAGAACCATGCTGGCCAAACAAAACCTTGTAAGGTGAGAAGCCAATAGCCTGGTGGACTGAACTCCGAAGAGAACTCTATACAACTCAGCTTTTCATCCCATCTGTCATGCTCGTCCTTAACATAAGCTCTGATTGCAGCTGTGACGGATCTATTAACCCTTTCGGAGGCGTTTGCTTGCGGTGAGTGCACTGCTGTACGAAGGTGTTGGATGCCGTATCGTTCCAAAAGATTACCGAACTGGGCTGACCGAAACTGAGGACCGTTGTCTGTTACTATTTTCTCCGGGACACCGAACTTGTGGAAGATTTCTTCCTCGGCGAAGCTGCCAATTAGTGTCGTGCTCGCCTTTCGCAGTGGGCGTAGCAGAGTGTACTTTGAGAAATGGTCTAATGCAATCAAGATGCACACATGGCCTCGTCTCGTGCGAGGATACGGTCCTAATAGGTCCATGTACACTCGTTGCCATGGTTTTTCCGTCATCGCTTGAGCTCCCATTGGTGGTCGTAAGATGGAATTTAGAACTTTCGTCTCCTTGCAGGTGTCGCAAGCTAATACATACGCTCGTACATCAGCGGTCATCTTGGGCGTGTCGTTTTATTCGCTCTAAGGTCTTGCCTATGCCTACATGTGAGGATTGGGGCGGATCATGCGCCCTCACTTCTGGAACCAAGCCCCGTGGAATCCAAGGCTTCCAGGCTTCTTCTTCCTGAACTGGGTCACCAGTTCTGGGCGGTGTCCGAATATATACATTGCCGTCGCATAAAGTTAAGTCTGACAGGGATGACTTATGCTTCTCGACTCGGTCCCGAAGGTCCTGATATTCTTGAGAGTCGAAGTCTGGTGCATCTAAGTCAACTTGTGGGCCTTGTTCACGTACTGTTGGCGGATCAACTGCGGCTAGTTCTTCACAGTATACACGGGATAACGCGTCAGGTACCACGTTCAGGCTGCCCTTACGGTGTTCTATGGTGAAGTCGAAGCCTTGAAGCTTCAGACTCCACCGACATTAACCATTTCAAACTAGCATGATCCGTCACTACCTTTAAGGGCATAAGTTCTATGTACGGCCGGAATTTTTACTGGTGATGGCCGCTAAGCATTCCAACTCTGTGACGGTGTAGTTCCTCTGTGCAGAATTCAATTTTTGAGATACGTAAGCAATCGGTCTTTCCTGGTTATCGTCGTCCAGTTGTAGCAGTACTTCTCCTACACCTTGGTTACTGGCATCACACTGTATAACTAAAGGATTTGAGAAGTCAGGGCTCACTAGGAGAGGAGAAGAGGTCAATTTCTCCTTGAGTTGATTGAACGAAGCCTGTGCCTCGTTGGTCCACCGGAATTTAGCTGATTTTTTTAGTGTGTCGGTAATAGAAGCTGATAAGTTCGCATAGTTTGGAATAAATTTACGATACCAGCCCGCCATTCCCAGGAATCGTCTGACTTGTCTGACCGTCTTGGGCGGCGGATAATCAACAATAGCGGATATCTTACCGGGGTCGGTCTTAATTCCTCTGTTTCCTATTATGTAGCCCAGATAACGCGTCTCCTTCAGGCAGAATTTATTCTTTTGTACGTTGATAGTGAGTCCTGCCCTCCGCAAGCACTCAGCAACTCGTGTGAGCAGCTTCAGGTGAGATTGAAAGTCCTGGGATAGTACTAGTAGATTATCGAAATACACCACAACGTTCTCGCGCAAGTCATAAGGAATTGCTTTGTCCATCAGCCGGCACATTGTTTGAGGAGCATTGCATAGGCCGAATGGCATTACTGTATACTGATAAAGCGGGTGTCAGGGCACAGTGAAAGCCGTCTTCTCTCGCGAGCTCTCATCGAGTGGGATCTGCCAAAACGCGTCCTTAACGTCCAGGCTGGCGATGAACCTGGCGGGAGGAAGTCGACTAAGGATGCCTTCAATATGCGGCAACGGGTACGCATCCTTCTTAGTTACCGCGTTTACCTTCCTCGCGTGAAAACACAGCCTGACCTTTGCTGGCTTCCTTACTAATACAACTGGAGAACTCCACGGACTCTGACTCCCCTTAATGACTCCTAGTGACAGCATGCGTTGCAACTCCTTGTCCATTAGGTTCTGCACTGCCGGCGATACTGGATAGAAGCGCTGCTTGATGGGCACAGCGTTGCCTACGTCAATGGAATATTCTACTAAACTGGTTCGACCTAGTCCGAAAGTCGCGTAAGATGTAAAAAGTGACTTCACCTTGGCCAATTGTGCTCGATCATCAGGTGACAAAAGGTGTTGCTTTAAATCTGTGTCGTCGCTATTTGGAGCTGCCAATTCTGCGAGTGAGCCTATTACGTCAGGGGCTAACTGGAATAATTGCCAAATATCGATGCCCAAGTACAACTCCTGTGTGAGGCTGGGAACAACATATAGACGTAGTCGCTTTGTTTCTCCTTTAAATGTAATCTGCACGTCAGCATGTCCACGAACTTCTTTCTGTCTTACCTCCGTTTGCTACTTAATGACGGATCGATATCGCGTCCATTTGCAGTTTGCCTCTGTCAATCTTTCTTCTGCTCTTCTTCCCAAAATACTTATGCTTGCTCCGCTGTCGAGTAGGCCTTTGACGATTGCGGCGAAGAGATTCACCTCAGCATACGATCGAACGTCATCCGGTATAGATACAATTACATCTGCTAGCTTTCTCCTATTGGCGATCACCTTTTTCCAGAAGGCTCGTAACCTGAGTGTTGAACGCTTTGGCCGGGGTTGCGTTTGCTTCGCTGACGGTTCATCTTCCTCGACTGCTGACGCGAAAATTCGTTCCCTGGCCGCTTGATATTCCTTGAGTCTCTGGTGATAGGGTTTGATGGGAAATAAGCGAGGTTTTTGACAGGCCTGTGAATTTTGAAGTGATGATCGGTTAATTAACACTTTATCCGGTTGCGAGGATTGGACGTCGTTTATTGGTACTAAAAGCTGTATTGGTTGACTAACTATTTCTGACGGGGTATGTGAACTAGATGATTCGCTTGTTGAACAAGATGGTATATATGTCGGGTCGACTGTGAAGTCAATCAATTTGCTGATGATGAACTATTCATTGGAACAAGTGGTTGATAAGGGTCTAGATTCAACCTTCCACCTTATGAAAACCGTCTAAAACTGATCGACTTACAACCCCTAAGTAAACGTCGTGATGTTTCCGACGTTCTCTTCATTCATCAGCTACTAGCTGGCGCCATAGACTGCCCTTCAATCCTGCAGTCTTTACCCATCTATACCAATCCTCGCAACCTTAGGTCCACTCCCCTTTTCCGACTCGACCGCCATCGCACGAACTACGGTCAACGCGAACCAATTACCAGGATGCTTCGAAAAGTCAACGACCTTCCCTCCTTTGACTTCCATCTGAGTAAATCATCCCTTCACAAAGCCTTATATCTTTATCCCGCCCATCTTGATCGCCTTTCCTAATTCTCCTTCCTCCCAGTCTAAAGTTATCATTATCATAGCTTATATTGTAGCTTACATTATCTGTTATGAATTATTGTTTATATTAGTTTGTAGTATTTATTTTGTTATTTTGTATTTTTTTTTATGTAATAGCTTGCATTAAGCTTAAATAAATAAATATAGCTGTGTCGAGGATGTGTTCTGTTGGGATGGATGACTCGTTGGCCGCATGATCGTTTCCATCGAAGTTCTCAACGGTGTATTCCTTGGCCGGGAGCTCATGTTGTTGTTCTCGGCCCGACGCAAGTTTCCCTTGTTACACTACGGACATCTCGGCTTAATTACTCCTTTCCTGCCACATCCATAGCAGAAGTAACCTTGAGGCTCTTTGTCGCAATTGGTGTAATAATGCCCAGGCTGGTCACAGTTCCAGCAGATGGGCGTTGACCGTTGGGCTGGCTCTTTGGCAGCTATATGTTGTCCGTCTACTGACGTGTACTCAGCAGTTTCCTCGTCGTGACTCATTGGGGATTCCGGCAGATAATATTCCTCAACTCTCGGCCGGTTGTACACGGGGTCTGCACCTCCATTACTAAAGCTCGAAGCTGTGCAACCGATGTAGTGCGGCGTAGACAAATGTGCTCTTGGATGGAAGGCAACAAGTTCATCCGGACACTCTCGACGAACTCCATCTCCGTCATGGGCGCACGAAGTTGATTCCGCGGCCAGTACGTGGAGAATGGCTCGTTAGGCCTTTGTTGCTGGTTACCTTGCAGTCATCCGGGTATTGTATCTCTTTGGAACTGCCCCGGTTTCGCTTTCCCGAGTTAATAGTGCCTGTCTGCACACTGGACATTTCCGACTTGTCTTAAGCCACTGACTCAAGCACTGGAGGTAGAGCTCATGTCCACAGCTGGTCAGGGCGTGACGTCCTCCTGACAGACAGGGCACCGGTTTACTACCACAGCCGTGGCTCCAGTTGGAGTTCGTGCCATATACATGAAGCTGGTTACTTCCGGATTAAAAAAAAATATATATATACCGTTGAAGTGACGACTGACGTTTCAACCCAAAATTACAAAGTTCTAATAAAAAAAAATTCCAAGCAATGTTCTGAAAGGGTATGAAGTTAGGTTCTGAAGGAAGTAATCCAAGTTATGTTAAAAAAATTTAAACTTTCTCCGGAAAGATCAAGGTTGTGATCCGAAGCAAAATTATTTTGGTCAGAGCAATCTATATCTAAAATTAGCTTCGAAAAACCCTAAGTCAAATCCTGAAAAGTCAAAGTTAAAATTCTGAAAAATCCAAAGTCAAATCCTGAAAAGTCAAAGTTAAATTTCACGGGTGAAGTGAAAACAGGTTATACCAAAAGAAAATTGTTCAAGGCTCTCTCTCTCTCCACGTCGTTCCTCTCGTAGCTGATTATTAGCTAGAGCACTGAACTCGGAACCTGAGCCCACGCGAAAGTAGTTTTCGAGGTGGTCAAGGTCCTCTGGAACTGCGGCTACGGGCTGTTGCGTGGCCTATTGTCTGCACGAGGACCTAGCCATCTCAACCCCGTCGGCAGAGACTCTCCAAGAATGGCGGACAAGTGCGAGTACTCGGAACGACGAACGCTCTTCTTCCGGTCAACAGTCAGCTACGAGCTAACTGCTGCAGTTTCAGAAGAAGCCCCACGTTGGGCGCCATCTCTTGTTGCGCGCTGGGACCGAAACTGCTGCTGGATGATTGCCCAAGGCAGGCTATGACTCTGGATGACATCAACTGTAAGTCAGCTGATGTCAACCAGGATCACGGCCTCCGCTGGACACTCATCTGTCAGCAGATGTTTGGGCAAAGATGGAGGATAGCATGCTGGTGTCGCTAGCTTTGCAATACAGAGGATGTGAAAGGGTGTGACGAACCGAGCAAAAAAAAATTTGAAGAAAAAGATAAAAACGGAGAAGGAAAAAGAAAAAAAACCGCGAAAGTTCTGAAAAGAAAAAGAAAAAAAACTAAGAAGATTTTAAATTCGAAAAAAACAAAACAGGAGGAGGGAGGATGCAGGACGGCGTTGCCAGACTTACGGCTTTCGTTGGGGGAGTCTGGTGGTATGACTCCCCTTTCGTTGGACCATGGACCTATGCATCTAGGGGGCCGATGTCAACTAGATGCCCTTTTTCTGCAAAGAGAGAGAGAGAGAGGGTCACTCACCTCATTGTGAGGACCCACCGACGTAGCGATGATGTAGCCGCGCTAGGGAAGGACGACGAGGGGTGAGAGAGTGAGAAAAGAGACTTAGTTAGTGCTCATATAAAAAAATTTATTTATTAAAAAAACAGAAATACCCCACGCACGCGACCGACTAGCCTAAGGCCTTTTTACCCCTTTGTAATAGGGCTCGGATGGAATGATACATAAAAAGAACTAAATAAACTATATTGATACTGACTATTCTGAATTATCCTTATAACCTTACTATCGCACACGAATTTGTGCCTCGAGGCAGGGTTAATAATGGAACACAGGACAGGGGATTAACTAATGCTCCAAAAAACTAAGCACGCTGTCCCTTTACTATCAGAATGTAAGGGGACTAAGAACTAAAACTTATCATCTCTTTCAAGCATCCCTTGCTTGCTGCTACGATATTATCATGTTGACTGAGACTTGGCTTCATCATGGTTTTTGTGATGCAGAGATTCTTCATGATTCCTATCAGATTTTTCGTAGGGATAGACATTCTGAATCTCTGTGTAGGGGTGGTGGAGTGCTGGTTGCTTGCAAATCAGACTTTAACTGCAGCTTAATTGATGTTCCTGCTTTCTCTGACTTACTCGCTATTGAGCTCTTGGTTCTTAGGCTTTCGCTGCCTAAGCTCAATATATATTTGCTCTGTTGCTATATTCCCCCTAACCTGATAAAAATCGTTGATACTGAAGGGCGCAGTCTTTACGATACACTAACCCTTAGCTTAGACTTCATTTATAATATGACGAACCCTGTAGATGATATTCTTCTTTTTGGTGACTTTAATCTACCCAATGTTCTATGGGTACCTTACTGTGATGACGATGACTTCCTTCCCTCATGTTGTCCCACATCTGCGGTCTCTACATTTCTTGACACCATTGCTTCCTCTGGTTTTCACCAAATGAGTAATGTAAAGAACTCTATGGGAAGGCAGTTGGATCTTGTGTTTTCTTCTGATTCAACTAACACTATAGTTGAATTAGCTTCTGCTATTGATAGTTTTCATCCACTCATCTTTGTCTCCTTCTGTTACGATGGTGCTAGTATTGCAGATCCTAATCTCGAACACCATGCTTATGACTTTAAGAGATCGAACTTCTCTGAGATAACGTCTAATCTCCTTTCAGTAGATTTTTCAGCATTCCTGAATTAAACTGATATTGACGTCTGCGCCTCCCTATTTTATAACAAGATGTATGATTTGTTTAACTCCCTTGTTCTATTAAAACGGATTAGGTCTACATGCTCCTCTCCCCCATGGTATAATGCCGAACTCCGCAGTCTTAGGAACAGGAAGAACAAACTCTGGAAAAATTACTTGCGTTGTAATAGCGCTATAGCATATTCTGACTTTGTGACCTGTTATGAAAGCTTTAAGGCACTATCCTCTTCGCTCTATAATGAATACCTTATTGGTGTTCGCGAAAATATGCACAATAACCCTCGAAATTTCTTTAAATTTGTTAATATGAAGAACAAATCGAACAGCTACCCATCTACGATGTGGTATGAAGGATCTTCTAGTAATAACGTGTCCGATATAGTTAACAATTTTGCTTCATACTTTGAGAATGCCTTTTCTTCAGTTAACTTTGAGCCATGTGCGAATAATTTTGATCATATTTTGAATCGTCCCGCTTCACCCGATTTTCTGCCGTTTATATCACGGGATCATATTTCGGAAAAAATCAATGAACTCAAATCGGACTTTTCATCTGGTCCTGACGGCATCCCTCCAACCTTCGTCAAGTCCTGTTCCGATGCGCTTCTTACTCCACTGGCGATTCTCTTTAATAGGTCTCTTCAAGTCGGTAAATTTCTACATTGTGGAAGAGCTCTTTTATAGTCCCTGTTCATAAAAAAGGCCATAAGAATATTATAACTAATTATAGACCTATCGCTAAGTTATCTTGCATACCTAAATTGTTTGAATCAATTGTGTATTCGCAGCTTATGGAGCGGTGTATTGGCTTGATCTCTCCCAATCAGCAGGGGTTTTTGCCCGGTAGATCAACGACTACTAACTTACTTGAATTTACCTCCCATATTATTTCTGGCTTCCAGCGAGGCTTGCAGACTGACTGCATATACACGGATTTCAGTAAGGCCTTTGATAAACTCCCTCACTCCCTAATAATATTTAAACTCGGGAGGCTGGGCTTCCCCCCTGTTGTTCTCGACTGGGTTTCATCCTATCTTAGTGGCAGATGTTATCGTGTGTCGCTTCGCGGTTCTACCTCTAGAATCTTCAAGGCTTCATCTGGTGTACCACAAGGCAGTCATCTCGGTCCTCTACTATTCGTTCTTGCCATTGACGACATTGTCCCTCTGATCACGTACTCTAATGTTCTAATCTACGCTGATGACATGAAGATCTTCTCTTATATTAAGGATGGTGGTGACGCTGCCCTTATTCAAAAGGACTTAGATACGTTTCTGGCGTGGTGCGAGCATAGCGGCTTACACCTTAATTTTGAGAAATGCGAAGCTATGACTTTCCCCAGGAGCCCTAATTCTCAAGTTTATGATTACAACTTTGTGATGAATGGTCTCCGTCGCGTGCTGTCCGTAACTGACCTTGGGGTAAAGCTTGATAGGAAGCTTGACTTTACTCTACATATTAACTATATCGTGTCTAGGGGAAGTTTAATCTTGGGCTTTGTTAAGCGATTGTCTAGAGAGTTCTTGGATATACCAACATTGATGCATTTGTACTGCTCCTTAGTTAGACCTATTCTTGAGTATGCATCTCAGGTCTGGTCGCCCTATTACGCTGTTCATTCCAAGCGTATCGAATCGGTGCAGCGTAATTTTCTCAGATTTGCGCTTAGAGGGCTCCCATGGGACGATCCACTTAGACTCCCGCCCTACACCGACCGCCTCCAGTTGCTCGATTTACCCTCGCTTGAGAAAAGGCGCAAAGTCGCTGACTTGGTGTTTATTCACCAGCTCTTGAACTCTAATATACACTCAAGTTCGCTTGTTAGCAGGGTTTTCTTCAGACAGTCCCAACACAACCTTCGAAGACCGCCTTTGTTGCATGTTGAACCATCAAGATCAAATTACGGAATGCATGAACCAATGAATCGTTTATGTAGGGCTGTTAATTCTTGTCCTAATTTTGATTTAACTCTTAGTAAGGTGTTGTTTAAGAACTATCTGTTTTCTGTGCTCCCGTGACTCTCTGTTTGTATGTTGTGTTGCTGAGTTTCCTTGTTTTGTTTGTGCTGCTTTCTTTTTGTTTGAAATGCTTTGGATAAGCCTTTGAAAGCGAAATGTAGTATGAAGGGTAACTTCTAGATTTCTAGGGTAACTTTTGACTAAGGTTTTGCTTAAACGATCTCTGTTGTGTTTGCACCCCTTTTGTAGTGTTTGGGAGTGTTTTTTTTCTCTTTTTTGTTTGCTAATATTTTATTGCATGGGTTATTTGAGCCTCATTCACCTCAATATATGTTATATTCTGGTGAATAGGTCAATTGTTTCCAGGCCTCTGCCTGCGAAATGCGCCTTCTGAGTTAGAAGGGTTAATTTTGGAAACAAAATAATTATGGAACAATTTAGGCAGGAAAACAGCTTAAGTGACTAAAGTTTGGTTTAACAGCTTCTAGTTTTGGCTAACTTTGGAGATAAATTACAACTCTCGCTTAATATTCTTTTTTGTTTCCCTTTTTTTTTGGTAGTTCTATACAGCTTAAACTGTGCTCAATTCAAATAGCAAAAGCTTTCAGGACTTTTCCTGATATATTTTTATGAGAAGTTTTTTTTTAGATTATTTAATTTTTGTTGTATTATAATAAGTGAATGAAAGGCAAGACATATATGAATTTGTTTTAAATGCTATCTTAAAAATATGTATAGCCTATCGTACACTGAAATATTGTAATGCTTGTCTGGTAGCTGCTTTACTTCTATATCATATACCTTTAACTTATTCTTTAACCTATATTATAGTCTATATTTACATTCTCAGCTCAGCGTGTGTTCGCATGATTGATTGCTATCGTTTTGGCAGCATATTATGAAAATCTGTGTCGGTCGTTCGCATTGATCGCGAGTTAGCTATGTATGTAGCTAGATACAGGTATCGTAATTCCGAGTTGTCTATTAGTGATGCTAGTCCGTTAGACGGCAGATAATGTTATATTTTTTTTGACGAAGACACCTAATCTATTGAACGCTACGTGGGCTCATTAAAGAACCCAGATTAAAAGTAAAGATCATTAATTAAATTTCTTTTGTTAAGGTAACCTCACTAATGAGTTAATATCTCTATCTATCTACCACTGAAATAGAACTCGATATCTCTGATACCTCCAGTGGTTGCCGGCTCTAGCTCGTCGGGTGGGCGTGGGAGGAGATCAAATCCGCCTAAGTTGGAGGAAACCAGTGAAGGAAATAGTAATTTAATTAAATTCATAGCAATTTAAAAAAAAAAAGAACTCCGAAACGACCTACACCGGACGCACCAATTCAACCAACCGACAACTCATCCTCGAGACCATTTCTCACACAAGTGTTGAAGCGTTATTTACGAAGTTAAACTCCGTTTAGCTGGACCATATCCGGTTCGCACAATTTCACAGAACTTGGGGCACGAAAATCACTAATTACTCATTCACGTCAATCTTCATATATTTAAACAATAAACAAGATTTCAAACAAATACACACTACTGTGATTATTGACTATTCTTTAAATGCACGTAATTATAACTTTGATAAATGAATTCCAAGTTTATTCAAAATTCTGTTCAAAAAAATTACTTCTCTTCGTTGACCTTGACTGACTGCACACTAATAACATCTGGTTAATGATTATCTACTCGACCCTCAAATTTATCGTTCAAGGTTCTATTTGTCTACTAACTACTTCTCACTATTCAAGAAGGTCGATATATATTTAAATATTTTTTTTCTAAGTAGAAAATTTCAACTTAATACTGGCAGAATTACACTCCTATACACTATATAACTTAATTAAAGATTAGACTTGTGGAGAAATGTTATAGGGCTTTCATAAATTTATAAATATATATAATAATTATAAAAATATAATAAAATTTAAGTACTTACCCGGCAGAGTCCAAAAGCTTTTGGTTGTGCTGGTAAAAGTTGACCTACCCATTGTAAAATTTTCAATGAACAATTAATTTTTTTATTGTAATTAAAGATGATGTCGACGCGAGAATCCAGTGACAAGGAGAAATGATTCTAATTTTCTTCGATATATGTTGACTGATTTCCTCTAAATTTGTACGCTTTTCGCAGGAAAGATGCATCATGCCATCCAGCAGGTCACCGTGGAAAAACTCAATATCAGAAAGTTTCTTCCTTCCACCTTTATTAGGGTTCCTGTTTCACTTTCTTAACACGAATTTTTAGTTGAAATAGGAAGTTTGGCTATCTGAAAAGGCTACAATTGGGTTAGGATTACACAATGGGGAGAGTAATATACGCTCACCTTAATCTAATTTTTGCAACCTTACGCTAAGCTCAGGGAGGGAATTTAAATTCGTAAATTAGGTCATCCTACCTCTGCTCTACGAAATAAAAAAAAACGTGGTTACCTCACAGCGGAGAAATTGGATCACTGGGACTTACCCAATCCATATTACGTTAGCGAAAATTATTAATCCCGATCTCGATGGTGCGTTTAATCCACTTAGGCTAAATTAAGGGGCCTTTAACGGTCACCAATTCCACCCCGTTATTGTAGTTGCCGTATAATAACACGTGTCCCGAATTATCTCGCAGAAATTTTGCCGGACAAATCGCGGTAATTCTGAGCATAGTTGACCGTGAACTTAACTTGCAATGTAGTTTACATTATTTCTTCACTACACCTAATGAGATAATAATCGGCTTATCAGAGATGTCTCTTCAACTTAATTACACTAAGTTTACTAGCTTACAGTATTAACCCGCACAACTTCGAGATCGGAATGACTCCGGATGGTTTACGGTGATCCGTACGATTTACTAAAGCCAAAATTAATTCAAAACTCGACGCAAATGCTAACCTATTTATTACTTAAGTAATTTCGTAAGTTCATATAAATATCAAACCTACTCATGGCGGCGAATATTTATTCTTGACGGATATTGGAAATTTGGTAACGACATCTATTAGAATTAATTAGACTTGATAATCGTAAGTTGAGTAGTGTTGGGATTGTTTGGTAATCCTTACTTATCGGTTTGGTTGGATGCGGTTAAATTGTGAATTTTTTTGTAATCCGATTTAGCGATTGTTACAGGGCAGGGTCGGAAGGTTACATATTGTAACATTACCGAGGCTGAAGTTAATGCAGTGTGGATTATGCGTATGTACAATTTCTGAACAACTCTTGACGCTGGACTTCGTTACTTATATTTCACAATCCCAAACCACGTCTGGAGTGTAGATAGTGGATTTTCCACAGTCTACCTGCTTCCGCTTCAGAGTTGGCTTGCGTGACCCCCTGTCCTTAGCTGTGGGCGCTGCCGTTCCCTAGGACTGTGGGTTAGGTGCTGGATTAAAATCTGTGTGATTGTGATAGGGTTTTCTTACTGAACGGAAAGTCTCCTGCTGACTCCCTGTTGTGCAATCTTCAACTTTTACTCTAATCTGAAGTACAGGATCCTCCAGGTCTCTCTTATGCAAAAATCTGGGCATTATTAGTACAATATATGGAATTACCTTGAATGGAGTTACCATGTGGGATGGGTTTTAAATCGACCTAACAAAATCGGGATGACAAAAAAAAATTTTATTGTACATACGCAAGGTGTATCGACCGCTGGATGAGGATATATTCCAAGCGGATAATCTGATACCCTGTTGTTACCAGTTACGCAGGACGGATGTCTTCTTAGGGCCACCTAAATTAGGAGCGATAGGGTTGGTTACGTAAAACGTTAGATTAAGAGTCTTATGCAACTGAATTAGCCGGGTTTCAGATCCTTGGCGTGATAGATACCAATCTTTTTGCCTTTCAGGTCCTCTACTTCGTAGCAGGAAGTTCCAACTGGGCGAATAATGCAACATTTCAGAAATTTCTTGTTGTAATGTGTCGCGCAATTGCAAAGTTTCTCCGGAAGACTTCCTGTCCAGGAGAATATTTCCGCTGTTTGCGTCTTAGATTATAATTTTTCGCATGCCGTTTCCGAGCTTTGTGCAAATTGGACAATACCTTATCACGGATTTCACTACGTCTTATACAAGCATCGTTCATGTTATAGTCGTTATGTAGCAACACATCCAGTGGTCCCGTATCACCTGACCAATGGATCAATTTATGCGCCGAAAACGTCCTTTAGCCGTTGACATGGTGCTGAATTCGGCTATATGAGCCGAATCCCCGCACTAGGTTCAATCTCAGGATACTATGCCCTTTTAATCAACCCCGGCTCTGCTCCAGACCGCATTAGCATCCCTAAGATTCGGCTCTTATAGCCGAATCCAAGACCACCAATATTTCACCTACCTAGAAATACCTGCAAAAAGAACAAAAAAAATACCTACGCACATAAATAGGGCAAAATTGAAGGCAGCATGGAATTTCCTGTCCAAAGACACCTCAAGCCCTGAAATTGTTGTACGGAGAGCCGAGAAAATAATTTAAATCAATTGAATTATTTGCATAAAATTCCTCGGCTCCCGCACAAAAATTGCTTAAAATTGTCTAAATAGTTACATTTCGACAAGAATGTAACAGCTGCATAACAGCACCAAAAATTAAACCCCGCCTCCCAACGGTATACTTGTCGGCATCAGAAAGTTGAAATACACAGCAACTCATGAAGATGTGCAAAATTTCAACTTGAAAACTGTCTGACTGCGATAAAATACAAAAAAATAAAATTCAAAGCAAATTCTAACAAGGGAAATTGCAATGAAGCAAGCTGCAACATCTGACGTGAAATCATCTGACGAAATCGGTTAAGCCGAGTTGTATTTGTGATGATGACGAAAATCATATGGGCGCAGCGGGAGAATATACGGGTGTGAGTGACTGCTGCCGGCAGCGGATTAGATTGGCGCGAAGAGTTTTGAGTCAGTCAGTCTGGAGGGAATGAAGAGTGTGTATAGAAAGAAATTTGCCGAAAAGAAAAGATTTTGAGCTACGTTAAACTAATAGTGACACACGATCAATTCTCAAAATTCGCGGATGCAGAAATAATTTAAAATATAACAAAATGTGGACAATGAATGGACTTCAATAGTGATTTTTGTATATTTCTTTTTATTTTAAAGAGTTGTGTTTTTTTGGGTGCAAGTGAAAGGTATTAAGTGTGAAAAACCTCAATCAAAGAACATAGGAAGTATTGACGATTGACTCATATATCAACTATTTTAAAGAGAATAATACTGAATAAAAGTTAATGTCGCGGGTGGTTTCATTGTTTCTTCTTCAGTATGTCGGCATTGATAGCGAATAGAGTTGATTTAATCTATATTCCTTTGTCCAGCACGTAGGATCAAAAAGAAAAGACTTGATGTAACTCGTATAACTTTATTTCTAACTGTGTTGAATGTTACAACGCAAGAACTTAATTACATCTGGTTTCAACCTTAGAATATATAACAACAGGAAAGGCCCTCATCTGTGAAACCGTGTACGTGTGATCGGCATTTGCCTTTTAGGCGAGGTGAGGACGGAGAGCTCTTCTCCTTAGTTTGCGAACTGTCAAAGTGATTATCGTGAATTGTTTGATGGTTTAACAATTTTGTTTTGTAATTCCATATAAAGTTCCGAGTGGTTTTTACTCTTTATTTTAGTGCAATATATTAGAAAACTGTAAAGCTAATAGCTTTCAACTTTTTGAACTTAGACAGTGTACTTTAATAGTGAAATTGTTGAAATGAAGTGCGCGATTTTGTGTTGTGCAAACAATCGGCGTTGTACACGTGGAATATCGTTTTTCAGGGAAGTTTTGGATTAAAATAATGTTTTGTTAGTTCTTAAGCTTGATATAATTGCATTGACACGTTAAAAACAGCAACGGAACGTAAAGAAAAGTGAAGTTTTCTTGGCGTTCTTAGTTTGTTTACGTTTTCTGAGATCGAATTTTTTGCTTCTCCTTAGCTAACCCAGTGGCTCGTGATTTAACTTTTATAAAGGGACACTAAAAACTTAAATTCGTGATTAAAATGTTTAAAAGTTTTTATTTAATTTTGTGATATATATTCGCTAAAAAAAGAAAATCATTCGCAATCCCTTGAGGCAATTGTAAAATGCGATTACGCTCTAATTTCAAATTTATTTTTGCCCACCTCTAGAAATGTCGCTGTTTTACTACTGCCATGACGAAAACAAACACAACTCAACGATTCAACTACATCAAGAAAAGTGCCGAGGTTTTTTGGCTTTAGGGCCTCTCCTTATAGTTATATACTCTAAGGTTTCAACTGTACATATGCTCTACTTAATACCTAACTGTCATCTTCTGATTTTGATATTTTGACTGCGAGATTTGCAATTGTGTTCATTTGGTTGCCAGTGGCAAAATAATCCATTTAGTTTTACATTTCATTACAATTTTACATTTTTATTTCTAATATAATTTCAATAACAATTTCAGTAATGCTTAAATACATAGTAAATTAACTTCAATTCTTGAATTTACGTCGAACATTCTCCACCCGGTTAAGAAATTGATTTCTTAACTAGTCCATTGGTAATCGGTAGACGCGGTTCAATGCCCGTTTAAGAAGTCCCTTTGTGGTTCGTACAGTAACTACCCGCACGAGGTTGTCCTTCCCGGGGAGAATTTCCACAATGCGGCCTAGAACCCACCTTGATGGTAGCAGGTAAGTATCTCGTATCACAATAATTCATCTTTCTTCAAAGAGGTTTGGGGTTGCTTCCACTTCGGTCGTTCTCGCAATGAAGTCAGATAATCTTGACTCCAGCGTTTCCAAAATCCTTGTAGCATGGGCTGGGAGAGTTGCCAACGTCTTAATCTGGAGATCTTTACTTCGGTTAAGTTTGGTTCGGGGATCGTTGTTAACCCATCGCCGATCAGGAAATCAGAAGGAGTGAGCACGTCAAGTGTATCGACATCATTAGATAAGGGACACAGTGGCCGAGAATTCAGCACCGCCTCGATTTCGGCCAAAAGCGTTGTCATCTCCTCAAAGGTTAAAGTCGCGTTAGCAATGACTCGTTGAAGATGTGCCTTGACTGACTTGACGCCAGCCTCCCACAAGTCACCGAAATGAGGAGCAGCTGGTGGAATAAAATGCCATTTGATTCTGTTCAGCAAAAGAAAGTGATTTATTGGTGGGTCGTTATTGTACGATAAACAGGTTAGTTTTTGCAGCTCAGTGAGATAACGACTAGCACCCACAAAATTTCTACCATTGTCAGAGTAGATATCCCTTGGGATGCCTCTGTGAGACGCGAACCGGCGTAGGGCAGCTACAAATGCTTCAGATGTCAAGCTGCTTACCAATTCTAAATGAAGTGCCTTTGTCGAAAAGCAAACATATACTGTTATGTAAGCCTTCGAGGTTCTTGCATTTCTGCCTAATTTTGTTGAAATCATCGCGAAATCAACACCGGAGCGCAAAAAGGGACGGCCAGCAATAACGCGATGTTCTGGGAGATTACCCATTAGTTGTTGTAAGACGCTGGCTCTTTGTCGAAAGCAGGACATGCAATTGTGCGTCGTTTGTTTCACTATCTGTCGCAATTTGATGATCCAGTACTCTTGTCTGACGATCGAAACTAGCAAGGATATGCCGGGGTGTAAATGTTTGAAGTGCATCTCTCTAACGATGAGTTTGCTAACATGATGATCCTTGGGAAGTATTTTTGGATGCTTTGCGTTTGTTCGAAATCATCACTAAACTCACAACAAGTTAAACAACACTGAACGATTAAGCAAATATTTCAATTTATATAAAATACATTACACAAATTTCAAACTTTGCACATGTATTATACCGAGAAATTATTTTCTACCGCACCTGTACCTCATATTTGTATTTGTTTAATATGCACTTAACTTAACATTGCATATTCCTGTAAATAAACGGCTGCTTGGCCAACATTAAATTTTGTAAAGACAAAGTGTTTCATTACGAAGAAATCTTTATTTCACCTTGTTAAAATAATTTACATTAATATTTTTGGTCCTTCGAAACCGGATTTAGCAGTGTGTGGTGAAATATTTAAAAACGGCGAGACTTATCGGATAAAGACAAAAGATACAGGTGGAACTTTATAAGCGAAAACATTAACGTTAAACATTAATATTGGCTATCGGGGCTTCCTGTGAAATCAAATACTAATATCTTGTGCAAATTAAACGATAAACAATTGTGTTCTAGTGAACCACGAGTATTCACCAGGTATTTATACCTGCAATCAAATAAACATAAAAGGGAAAGCATACAATTGAACCAATTTGCGTCAATAATAAAATAGGGCAAATTTTGCTGTCGCTGAAAAAATAAAAATTTTAGTATCCCACGTGTATCATATTTGGAAGAACTAACGGGTCAACGTACGGTTCCGTAGAATCAACCACATACATAGCGTACAACGGATAAGTATTCATAAAAAAAAAATAAGTAAGTAAGTTCCTTTTCTTACTTATCTCAAATCACATTACATCAAATACGCACATTTGTGAAAACAAAGCCATATGTTCATATCTGAGCAAAGTGCAAGCTGATGCGCTTCTCAATGCTTGATGAATTTTGAAAACATTGCTACATTAAATAAACAACAAAAAGAAGTATATAATTTACATTTTATTGATATACTTGAATATTTTTGAAAATTTTTGAAGTAAATTGCATTCATTTTTAGTGAACAGTTAATACAACTTATTTACAGAATATTATAGTGCAGTGTGTCGGTATTCGCGAATTCGTAGGTGATAATATTTATTTGAATTTAAAACGTATATAGTAAATAGACAAATATATATAATTCATAGTTTCGCAACTGAAAATAAAATGGACAAATTAAAAAATCAGGCTTTAGCTATCGCGGCACGAATAGAAAAATTTAGAGTGAACACTCAAAAGACGGGAAAGGATAAGCGAACCGAATCTTATTTGGATGTGCGTTTACAATTATTAGAAAAATATTGGACCCAGTATCTGCAAATACATGATAAGCTAACTGAGCAAGCTACTTCTGAGGAGTTGGCAGACGATGAATATTTCTCAGATGACGTTTTTTCGCGGACTGAATGTGCTTATGTTGAATTCTTAAGTTGGATTAAGGATGAGTTAGCTGAAGTCCCTCTTATGAAGTGTCACTTTTTAATTCAAAATCTAATGGTTCAATGCCAACTCGTAAGCATCCGAAGATAAATCTTCCATCTTTTTCTGGATCTTGCCTGATATCCAAAAGTTCCATTAAGCCATCAGTTACAGGTGAAGCTGCCAAGCTTTTAAAACATCTATCAGTTACGAATTCTAATTATAATACAGCATGGGAAATACTGATTACTCGCTATGACAATACTCGTATCATATTCAATGCTCATTTAGCCTCTTTAGTAAACTTACGCGGCATGACTTCGAGTGCTAGACTCCTTTACTCAGACCGTTCGTGCGTTGGAAAATATGGAGCGACCGGTGAAAGAATGGCATGACTGGCTTGTCTATTTTATTTCATCAAAACTAGATTCAAATACACGCAAGGATTGGGAGGCATCCTTAAAAATATCCACCGATGTACCCACTTTTGAGTCCGTACAAAAATTTCTAGAGGCAAAAGTACACATGCTAGACGCGATTAACAATAATCCTGAAAGGAAATCAACACCTGGTTCTCAACCATTTAAAACATTCTCACGTAGTCATTTTTCAGCTTCATATAAAAGATGGATCTCATGTCAGACAAAACATCCCCTTTTGTTTTGCCCTCAATTTCGGTCAAAATCAATCGAAGATCGTGTGGTGACAGTACAATTGTAGTGCCAAAACCACTTTAACAATTGTAACGTTTTATTATTTTTGGCTCCGTTCGTACATTCAAATTACTTGTTGTAAATGCTAACTTAGTAGGTCGGAACAATTTTGTTTAAATAAATTTTGTATATAAAGTCAGAAAATTGTTCCATAGGTTTAGTCTTTCAGTCAGTCTCTAAGAATATTGTTTAAAATATTATAAAATTAAAAATAATAAATTAAATTAATTTCATTTTTTTAATAGCTACTTTTGGAGTTCTGCCCTCTCGAAACCCCCTTGGAGTTCTGTTCTCTCAAGGCCCCTTTTTGAAAGTGAAGGACCCCATCACAATGCTTTAGTGGATACTGAGGCTAAACCAAGTACCTACGTGATTTGAAGAGATTGGAAGACTACATTTTTTTTGTGAACTTGATGAAGTTGCCCCCCACCAGTGGTAAGGCATACTTCCATCAAAACACAAAACCGTTATACAAGCCTCAACGAATATTTAGCAGAGTCGCCCCCCACTCGCTAACATAACATTGTAAAAATTACCATTGGTATCTACAATACAAGTGCGCCCACCAGTGGTAAGGCACTTGTACTCGAAGATTTTTCGTTCTTTTTATTTATTTTTTAATAGAGGTGCCCCCCACCAGTGGTAAGGCACGCTCTATTAAAAGAGAGCAAACCCATAACTAATTAACTGAAGAAAAACATTTTCTTTAACAGAGATACCCCCCACCAGTGGTAAGGTACTCTTCTGTTAAAGAAAATATCCCAAGTTCTCATCAGAACCAAACCAAAGTATTATCAACACAGCTGGATAGGATAACAAAAATTCTAGAAAGGATAACGAACATCCTTAATTTATCTACGGGAGCAAAATTTAAGAAAAAGGAACATAAGAAAAAGGAACAAAAGAAAAGCTACTGCAAAGAACATAACAGCAACCAAGACAAGAAAGAACATTGACTATAACAAGAAAGAAAAGTTTACCATAGTTTATTTTAATTAGATAAATACATATACTTATATAAAAATTATCTTTAACTCAAAATTATTCGATTGTAAAGCATTTACAACATGAGCGGTTTTAACAATTTATTTGATGAACCTATTGTTAAATCATGTGTTTCTGACACCAGTCAATTGTCTGCACCACTATCTCCGTCTCCAGCGTCTATATCAGTCAACGCCGTTTCCATTAAGACCATACCATTTTGACGATCCAATCCATTGGCGTGGTTCTTTCAACTTGAGTCACAATTCGACCTTGCAGGAATTACACAAGATAGCACAAAACTTAACCATTTACTGAGTGCTTTAGATGAAAGTGTATTCCAAGACATCAGTGATATTATTGCAAATCCTCCAACACAAAATAAATATTTAAAATTCAAAGAAACGTTAATTTCACGGCTTTCTAAATCAAATAACGTTAAATTAAAGCAACTCTTAAATGAGTTGACTTTAGGAGATTCTCGTCCTTCATATTTATTACGGGAAATGAAGACGTTGAATTCGGGAAAGTTAAATGACGAAATATTAAAGTCTTTATAGCTTCAGAGGTTACCTGGAAATGTACAAGCAATTCTAGCTTGTAGTCCAGGTACATTAGATGATCTATCAGCCATGGCTGATAAAATATCGGAAGTAACTGGTCGAACTGAAGTATATTCAGTATCGACGAATCAAAATCCAAGTAACTCGGTAATATCAACACTTCAAAATCAAATCAGTGAACTTTCAGAACAGGTTAAAAGAATTTCTCTATCATCATATCAAGTCAACGAACTTTCAGAACAAGTTAAAAGAATTTCTCGTTCATCATTTCGGCCTTCAACTAGAAATTATTCAAGGCCCAATTCTCGAAGTCATTCGAGAAATCGAAACCTTTCTAAAAATAGAGAAATATGCTGGTACCATAGTAAATTCGGCATAAAAGCCAATAAATGAACCCAGCCATGTAAATACGGTATTCAAAATTCAACAAACTAATAGGTCAGTCTCTGTTGCAAAGTTAAAACAGGAGCAGCGGAATAAAACACGTCTGTTGTTTGCGATTAGTTGACAAGAAGTGAGAACAAGCTCTGATATATTTACATCTGTCATTTAGTACAATCTTACATATGCAATGGTAACAAACTCTAGTACAGATAACAAGTTTACTCTATTACAACACCCCCGCTGAATAAAATATTATTAACATTTTAAAATTTTATTCCCAAACCCCTTGAAAATACTGAATGTTTACCATTGCTGAGCGCCTTGGTCATCACGTCTGCCACCATGTCATCTGTATTTATATACTCCACGATGATTTTTCCTTCATCAATTTTCTCACGAATAAAATGATGTCTGACGTCGATATGCTTCGTTCTGGGCTGATAGCTACTATTCTTTGCCAAATTAATAGCACTCCGATTATCGCAATAAATTCTCGTTGATACAGTTGATTCCGGAAGAAGTTCCTGCTGTAGAGAATTCAACCAAAGAGCTTCCTGTGTTGCTGTAGAAAGCGCCATATATTCGGCCTCTGAAGATGATAGCGCCACCGTTGCCTGCTTCTTTGTGCACCAGGAGACTGCACCACCAAGCGATGAGAAGACATAACCCGATATAGATTTCCTATCTACTGTATTGTTTGCCCAATCTGCATCACAAAAACCTTGGATGTTCACGTCACCGCTTCGCAAAAAAACCAACTTCGCATCAATAGTTCCTTTAATATAGCGTAGAATACGCTTCACTGCCATCCAATGTTGTCTTCCGTAATTATTATTGAACTGGCTACAAGAGCTCACTGCAAAACTTAAATCAGGTCTTGAAACTTGAGCCAGAAACATGATGCTTCCAATTGCCTCCTGATACGGAATGTTACTCATATCACTACGCTCGCTGTCAGTTTGCGGGCACATATCCTTAGTTAACTTGACGTTTGGATCCATTGGAGTCTTTACAGGGTTACTCTCTGACATTCTGAAACGATTCAAAATTTCTCGTATATACAATTTTTGGTCTATACTTAACTCTCCTTTTACTCGATCTCTCGAAATTTGAAAACCAAGAACGTATCTAGCTTCACCAATATCTTTCATTTTGAATTTCCCATGCAAAAACGTTTTAATGTCATCTCTTGTTTTGTTGTCCCTTGTAAATAGCAGCAGATCGTCTACATACACAGCTACAAACGCCATATTTCCGTCGTTTAAAGAATAATAGACACAGGGGTCTACCTTTGATCTATTCATACCAAACGACTTCAATGCTAAGTCCAGCTTTTGGTTCCACAGTCTACTTGACTGTTTCAAACCATAAAGTGATTTCTTCAATCGGCACACTTTTCCTGAGTTGTCACTGAAACCTTCAGGTTGAAGCATATAGATCTCCTCATCCAGATCTCCTTGAAGAAATGCTGTTACTGCGTCCATCTGGTCAATATTCAAATCGTATTTCGCAGCTATAGCAAGTAATAAACGAATTGAATTATAACGCACCACTGGAGAAAACGTTTCTTGATAGTCGATGCCTTTACGCTGTGCACATCCTTTTATTACTAGTCGTGCTTTGTATCGATCAATTCTTCCCGTACTGTCCAGTTTCGTTTTATAAATCCATTTACAGCTAATTGGTTTCTTATTCGGAGGTAAATCCGTCAAGTACCAAGTATCATTCTGCCTTAGAGCTCGGAATTCATCCTGCATTGCCTGTTTCCACATTTTCCTGTCTGGTCTGCTGAGAGCTTCATCCATAGTTACTGGATCACTGACTTCTTGTGAAACTGCTGAATATGAGATGTAATCCTCTCGGACGATAGGCTTCGGAGTTCTGTTAGTACGTCGTGGTGTACTTGGAACATTAACCTGCACAGTGTTAGGAACCACAAATTCAGAATCAGATGATTGGATGACAGCACTTCCAGACGATGATGTAGCTGTATCGAAACTATTACTTTGGTTTGTTTCCTCTGATATCGCATCTTGATAAATTAGGGTTTCGTCGATACTGTCTCTTTCTGTCTGCTCACTAAACTGCTCTACTTGCGTATTATCTGTTAGGTTGACTGAGTCACTGACCTTACTATCACCATCCCCCACTTCATTCAAAACTTCCGAGAAGATAGAATGATTAGAATCTCTGTCAATTTCATTTACCTGGACATCCACTCTCTGATGTTCTAAGAAATTTACATCTCGGCTAATCAAAATTCTCTGCTTCTTGGGATGATACAAACGATACGCTTTCGAATTCTCGCAGTATCCCATGAAAATGCATTCCTCTGCCTTCGGATCGAATTTCCTGCGATAATGCTTGGGAACATGCACCATGGTTTTGCAGCCAAATACTTTCAAATCCTTGAAGTCAATCAATTTTCCCGACCATATCTCTTCTGGTAGATCTTCTGTCAACGATGCACTGGGTGATCGATTGATGATATAAACCGCTGTCGAGACCGCTTCTGCCCAAAATCTGGTTGGCAAACCTGCATCAAACAACATGCAGCGGGCCTTCTCGATGATGGTCCTGTTCATTCGTTCTACTAAACCGTTTTGTTGTGGACTATAAGGAGCCGACGTCTGATGTCGAATTCCATTCTTACGTAGAAAACCTTGAAATTCACTGTTACAAAATTCAGTACCGTTGTCAGTACGCAAAATTTTTATTTTCTTTTCAGTTTGATTTTCCGCTAATGATTTAAAGTTTTCAAAATTGACCTTTACTTGAGTTTTGGATTTAAGAAAATATACAAACACTTTTCTTGTGAAATCGTCTACTAGCACCATCATATACCGTGCACCTCCAACAGATGGAGTGTCTATTGGTCCGCATAAGTCACAATGAACCAATTCTAAAATTTGTGTAGCTCTCGTACCGCAATGATTAAAAGTGGATCTCGCCTGTTTTCCCTTCATACACACTTGACAATAGAATTTTTTAACTGAAAGATCACCAAAGAATTTTTCTTTTACTAGCTTCATTTTTTCAAAGCTCATGTGTCCCATTCTTCTATGCCATAATTCTTCAAGTGAACACTTTCTATTTGACATTAAACCAAATTGAGTCACGGATGGTGTATTCAATCTGAACAAGTCGCCTTCCTTACGTGCCGTAGCGATCAACTCCTTGTTTCTATTGAAAATTTTGCAACCAGAGGTATCGAATATGACCTTATTGCCTTTTTTTACCATTTGACTAACTGAAATCAGGTTGGCACACAAATCTGGAATGTACAGAATGTCTTTTATAATTACATTTGCTCCATTATCAGTTTTGCCTAAAGTTAAAGACGTATCACCTATACCTTTAACTTCTAAACGCATGTTATTTGCTATAACAACTTCCTTGCTTGATAGACTACTTGAAATATTTTGTAGTAAGTTTCTGTCTGTGCACATATGTGCAGAAGCCCCCGAGTCTACATACCATGCATCCGGCTCTAGCTCGCTTGCTGAAAGAGATGTATATAGAACATTAGACTTAACTGTCACCTTTTTGCTTTGCCGCTGGTTTTGTTGTAATGGACAATTTTTCGCTATATGACCTCGACAGTTGCATTCGTAACACCTCGGACCGTTGAACCTCTTATTAACCTTGAATTTTTTGTTTTTGCCATAGAATGCCACTGGATCAATATCGCCGTCTGTAGGTTTGACATCTTGCAAAATTTTTGTCTTGATTGCATCAGCCGTTATCGAAATTCCTGAACTTTCTATGCCCATTATCATAGGCTTATATTCCTCCGACAAACCTGCCAAAAGCAATGTACCTATCCACTCATCACTCACCTGCATACCAATACCATTTAACTTATGTGCAGTTGTTATAATCTTGTTAACATATTCCTCAACTGATACGCTTTGTTCCAGTCTTGTCGTTATCAGTAATCGCAAAAGTCCCACTTTTCGTGTTAGCCCTGAATCCTGAAACGCCTTCTGTAGATTTTCCCAGGCCGCCTTGCTGGTTTTCGTATTTTGCACGTGAACATAATTTATTGGATCTAGAAGAAGAATTATTTTTGATCTTGCGCGAACATCTTTCTTTTTGTCCAATTTAGCTGGATCTGTCTCGATGATGCACTCCCACAATTCTTCATGTTCCAGATAAGTCTGCGTAGCAAATTTCCAGGAGTCGTAGTTCTCACGGCCTTTTAATTTGTCAATGGAAGGAAGCACGTTTTGACTCATAATGTAATCGTTTAAAATCAAGAAAATTAGCGATGATCCGACAACCACTATCGCGAAATTTTATATCTTACTCGATTTAAATACGAAATTAACAGACATTTTACTGATCCGCGTAATTTATTCTGATACCTGAGCAACGATGCCTTGTACCTGGGCCCATAACCTGTTGCAAAGTTAAAACAGGAGCAGCGGAATAAAACACGTCTGTTGTTTGCGATTAGTTGACAAGAAGTGAGCACAAGCTCTGATATATTTACATCTGTCATTTAGTACAATCTTACATATGCAATGGTAACAAACTCTAGTACAGATAACAAGTTTACTCTATTACAACAGTCTCCATTAGCGACGGGAGAATCTGACTTAATAAAAAGTCGCTTACACATTTTTGACATTTACAGTAAAAGACATTTCTTAATCGATACTGGATCAGACGTTTCAGTCATACCGAACTTTCATCCAAAAATCAGTAGCTCTAACAGTCTTAAACTGTTAGCAGCCAATTCAACAATAATACATACTTATGGAACAAAATTATTAACTTTGAATTTAGGTTTACGTCGAAATTTTCAATGGAATTTTATCATTGCTGACGTTTCGAAACCTATTATTGGTGCAGATTTCCTGCAAAAGTTCGGATTATTAGTGGACTTGAAGAATAAAATACTTATCGATCCTCTTACTTCATTACGGTCAAACGCTAAAGTAGTTAATGGTCCATCAGAATCATTAGCAATCTATACTGATCCATCTCTAAATTCCAAGGTATATAAATTACTTCAAAAATTCAAATCAGTTACAACCGAAAGTAATTTCACAACACAAGCCAAACATGATGTCTTACATTATATTCCTGTTGAAGGACAATCCATAGCTTCGAAAGTGCGCCGACTAACCGGAGAAAAACTTATGGCAGCTAAAAAGGAATTCCAATTCTTATTGGATCAAGGGATCTGTCGCTCTTCTGATAGTCCTTGGTCGTCCCCACTTCACCTGGTGAAGAAAAAGAACGGTGAATGGAGACCTTGTGGCGATTACAGAAGGCTTAATGCTAAAACGACTCCGGATAGATATCCAATCCCACATATTCAGGACTTTGCAAATCAATTGGAAGGAAGTAAAATCTTCTCAACAATTGATTTGATAAAAGCTTACCACCAAATTCCAGTAGCACCTTCAGATATTCCCAAAACAGCAATTCGTACACCTTTCGGTCTTTTTGAATTTACACGGATGACTTTCGGCCTATGTAATGCTGCCCAAACTTTTCAAAGATTTATTCACTCAGTATTGCGCGATTTACCCTTTTGTTATGTTTACCTCGACGACATATTAATAGCTCCTAAATCTGATATTGAACACCTGGACCATCTAAATCAAATCTTTGTTAAATTTGAAAAGTATGGTCTCGCCATCAATTTAGACAAATGGAATTTTATGACAGAAGAAGTGAAATTTCTCGGACATTCAGTTTCAAGTAAAGGTATCAAACCTTTATCAGAGCGTGTTGAAATAATCAACTCTATAAAACTTCCTGAGACAGTAAAAGAATTACGACGTTATTTAGGTATGATCAATTTTTATCGAAAATTTTTGAAAAATGCCGCAATGATTTAAATGCCATTAAACAAATTCTTAAAGGGTGACAAAAAAGATGGTAAGAAAAAAATTACCTGGTCGAAAGAAGCAATAAATGCATTCGAGGAAACCAAAACTCAATTATGCAAAGCTACATTATTAGCATTTCATTCTACAGACGCACCATTAGCTTTAGTGGACGACGCTTCGGATTATGGCATCGGAGCAGTTGTACAACAAAAATGCAACAACGATTGGCAACCATTAGGCTTCTTTTCTGCAAAATTATCAGTCGCTCAGGTGAAATACAGCACTTACGACCGAGAGCTGTTAGCAATCTATAATGGTATTAAACACTTTAGATTTCTTCTAGAAGCAAGAAAATTCACTATTTACACCGACCATAAACCATTAGTCTTTGCATTTCAACAAAATCCTGAGAAAGCCTCACCCAGACAGTTCAGACACCTCGACCTCATCGGTCAATTTTCAACGGATATCAGACATATATCCGGTAAAGAGAATGTAGTTGCTGACACGTTATCAAGGCTTAATGAAATCAATATCGTCGGTGCAATAGATTTTGAAGCTGTGGCAGACGCACAGGTGGATGACACAGAACTTCAACATTTAATTCAAAATTCTTCTTTGAAAATGATTAAAGTAAAATTAGTCAATTCAGAAAAAGAAATTTGTTGTGATACCTCAACCAAAAACATGCGTCCTTATATCCCCATCAATTTTCGAAAGGAAATATTTTCAATTATACACAACTTAAGCCATCCAGGGATAAAAGCATCAATTAAACTTATGGTCAATAGAGTTATTTGGTCTTCAATAAAGAAAGATGTGAAAGAATGGAGCAGAATTTGTTTATCATGTCAAAGAGCTAAAATCTCAGGACATGTTAATCCTCCCATCGCTGATTTTCAACATGAAACAGAAAGATTTAACACAATTCATATAGATTTAATATGCCAAATTCAGAAGGATTCAAATATTGTCTAACAATCATCGACCGATATACTCGCTGGCCAGAGGCAATTCCAATCGAAAACATTAGCGCAAAAACAGTAGCTTCTACATTATTAAAGAACTGGATATCTAGATTTGGCATTCCATCAAAAATCATTACGGACCAAGGTAGACAGTTCGAGTCAACTTTATTCATGGAACTAGTCAAATTATTAGGTATTAAGCGTTGTCGAACAACGGCTTACCACCCTCAAGCTAACGGTTTTATAGAACGTTGGCACCGGTCGCTCAAAGCATTATTAATGTGCTACCAAAATTCAGAGTGGAAAAATATTTACCACTTATTCTCTTAGGTTTCAGGTCAATTAGTAGTGACGAATTCCGATTTTCTCCTGCAAAATTAGTCTATGGAGAAAATTTACGGTTACCCGGCGATTTTTTTAATAGCACGAATTCTTTAAATAACCAAGATGAATTCGTTAAACAACTCGAACATCAATTTCGAAATATACAACCGTCACCGGCAGTTGATAGCACTCGACCTAGTTTACAACCTCCTTACGAAGAACCTTACGAGGTAATATTAAGAAACGAAAATTTTTACAAAATTCTGATTAGAGGAAAAGAAGTTAACGTTTCTATTAATCGATTGAAACCTTGTTTTACAAATTCTTATTTAAAAGACTCTGAGGAAACTTCACGTTTTTAATTCAAGGGCGTCTTTACAGCCAGCGCTCAAGAGCCCAGTAAATTTGGTAAACAACCAAAGGTCGAGGCATAATCCATTACATAACTCACAAGACTTAAGTGATAACACTCTAACACAGAGAACATTAGAGCCAGTGAATGATGATCTACCACAAAATAGCCGAATAAACCAAAGGTTGTCTTTTCAGCCAGTGCTCAAGAACCGAGGAACATTGGCAAATACTAACAAATCACACATAAGACAACCCCAGACAGTTAACGACAAAAGTATTATAAAACGAACCGTAAGATTCGATCCAAAAATCAAATTTTCACCAGGTGGAAACACATATTTCCCTATCAGAAGGACAAGAGTTGGACGCACCACAAAACCTCCATCGCCTTTCGCCCAATCCTAAGGATTCGCTGGCGGGGGAGTACTGTGGTGACAGTACAATTATAGTGCCAAAACCACTTTAACAATTGTAACGTTTTATTATTTTTGGCTCCGTTCGTACATTCAAATTACTTGTTGTAAATGCTAACTTAGTAGGTCGGAACAATTTTGTTTAAATAAATTTTGTATATAAAGTCAGAAAATTGTTCCATAGGTTTAGTCTTTCAGTCAGTCTCTAAGAATATTTTTTAAAATATTATAAAATAAAAAATAATAAATTAAATTAATTTCATTTTTTTAATAGCTACTTTTGGAGTACTGCCCTCTCGAAACCCCCTTGGAGTTCTGTTCTCTCAAGGCCCCTTTTTGAAAGTGAAGGACCCCATCACAATGCTTTAGTGGATACTGAGGCTAAACCAAGTAAGCACAATCGCATTAAGTTTGTCAACGAAAAGAAGATATGTCATAACTGTCTTAAGCCAGGTCATGCTGCACTCAACTGTCTATCGGCTAATCGATGTAAAAACTGCAACCAGAAACACCATACGATGTTGCATAAATTGTGCTTCAGTTCTAATCAACCTATGTCAAACTTAGCATTACCGTCTGGTAGTCCTTCTTTTGTTATTCCAAGTACTTCAGCTAGTGCCCACGTAGCTGGTACTCAATACTCAAGGTCATCGATATTATTGGCTACCGCAATTATTTTCATTCCATCTACTCACAATGGAGTACTTCGAGTGCGAGCATTATTGGACCAAGGTTCAGAATCTAATTTTATATCATCATCTCTTGCAGACCTATTAAACCTACCGAAACGGTCTGTTCACGTATCCGTAACTGGTGTTGGAAGCTGCGATGCAGGGTTAGCAAAAGCTTGTGTAAAACATGAAATTATTTCGTCTATTAGTCCATCAGTCAATTACGCAATTCAATCTCTAGTGTTGCCGTCTCTATCACACCTCATACCATCAAAACACATATTCAGAAAAGAATGGCCTCATCCAACTGGGTTAAAATTAGCTGATCCTGAGTTTTACAAACCCGCTCAGATCGATGTGATTCTTGGTGCTGAAATTTACGCTAAAGTGCTTGGAGATGAGGTGCGATGAGGTCCTCCTGGGACACCAATAACGCAATTGACATCATTAGGTTGGATTCTTTCAGGAGCAATTGACAGTTCTCCGTGTACGGCGATCGCTACCCATAGTTTTCACTCCACTACTTCATCTACTGATATTTACACGTTCTTAAAAAGATTCTGGGAAGTGGAAGAAGTTCCTACTATATCTAGCATGACTGCTGACGAAGAAGATTGCGAGAAATTCTTTGTAGCTTCACATTATCGCACTATCGGTATGTTGTTCGTCGTCCGTTTAAATCGGATCCTTCTTCACTAGGCCAGTCATGAGGTGCTGCTCTTGCTGCATTATATAGAATGGAATGTCGCCTTTGGAAAGATGAGGGCCTATTAAAACAGTATGAAGCATTTATGTCTGAGTATTAAATGTTAAATCATATGGAAAAAGTACCTGCAAGGGAAGAAGCAGCTGACAATGCGTATTATTTACCTCACCATGCCGCTAAGCTAAGAGTAGTCTTCAATGCTTCACAGAAGACCACAAACGGCACTTTGCTTAACGATATCCTACAAATTGGTCCGAAGCTTCAAAATGACGTCTTTGCTGTAATCCTTAAAAGGCGCTTTTACCCATTCGTCCTAGCCGCTGATGCTGAGAAAATGTACCGTCAGATACTTGTAGATCGTCGAAATATTGACTTTCGAAGAATTTTGTGGCGAAATTCAATGTCTGAGCCAATTTCAACGTATCGACTCCTTACCGTCATATATGGCACAGCCAGCGCACCATATCTAGCATGTCGAGTTTTCCGACAGCTTGCTGACGAGCATGAAGTAAAGTTCCCAATGGCTGCTAAAATTCTAAGAGAACACTTCTACGTTGACGATGCCCTTTTTGGTGCCTTTAATGTTGACACTTGCCTCTATCTTCGCAATGAATTGCGACATCTCTTGCAATGCGGTGATTTTAAACTTCGCAAGTGGTTATATAACGTTCCAGAACTTCTAGCTTATCTTCCTGTTGATGAGATTGATAAGAATGTTACAACGAAAATTGTGAATGACACGCAAATTAAGACATTGGGTATTGGATGGTGTCCTGCAACTGATACTTTCAATTGTAAAATCGACCTGCCTGATATTGGAACACATACCAAGCGGTCTATTCTTGCCAATATGAGCAGGATATACGATCCTCATGGTTGGTTGTCGACTACAACAATTTCATCAAAAATATTTTTACAAAAGTTTTGGCTCGTCAAGTTAGAATGGGACAACGAATTACCGAATGATTTGCCAAACATATGGCTAAGCTACAGAGAAGATATCAAATCGTTAAAGACAATTCAACTGGATAGATGGTTAGGGATTACTAATTCGCATATAGGGCTTGAATTGCACGGCTTTTGTGATGCATCGCTGTTAGCATATAGTGCAGTAGTCTATCTACGTGTCATCCATAATTTCGACGCCGTCCAAACATCACTTGTAGCTTCAAGAACACGAGTTAGTCCGTTGAAAACGATCTCGCTGCCTCGTCTTGAACTTTGCGGAGCTGCACTTGTTGCTGAACTTCTTCAATCTATGCAAGCAATTTTGCCAAATGATAACATACCAGTGCACGTGTGGACGGATTCCACGATTGTTTTATCCTGGCTTCAGGAGCATCCTTCGAGGTGGAAAGTTTTCATCGCAAACTGGACCTCACTCATTCATGGTAAATTGCCTAAGGCTACATGGCATCATGCGCCTACAAGCGATAACCCTTCAGACTGTGCTACTCGTGGAATATCTGCACGACAACTTCAAGAATGTACGTTATGGTGGTCTGAACCATCGTGGCTACAAAAAAGGTCCTCGGAGTGGCTGAAATGAATTGAATTCAAGGATGATGTCCTTTATAAGAAAATAGAGATTCTTAATATTCAACAAAAAACGGAATTAAAAAAAAATTTTCTCCACTTTGTCTGGGTTCGAACTCGAGTCCACCAACTTTACACGAAAGCACCACTTCTATTGCACCAAACTGTCTTACGAAAAATGGAGCTAAAAGTCAAAAGACATTCAAGTCCGATTTCATTATTTTATTTACACAAAAATTTCTCTAATTTCCTCTTTACAATTCCAATCAAAATACTGCGAACAATTCAAACAATTTGCCTTTAAAGAAAAAACGATTTCGAATTGGCGACTTGGAATTAAATTCAACTTTATCAAAAACTTTCAAGATTTCACGATTTTTCAAAATTTAAGAGGTTTCAAACTTTTTTGGATTTCAAATTTTTACAGATTTCGAGAGTTCAAAATTTCAGTCTTTTTCCGGCACCGATTACTTGATAACTGATACAGGATTCGAAACCAACCCCCTTGTTTCTCCTCCTTGCAATGTAAATTACCATATTTGGTAATATAAAAGGAAATCGAAGGAAAAATTCTAGAAACATTTCCAAATATGGTAAAGTTTCTTTTATATTTCCCCATGCAAATTGTCCATTTCACACATGCTATCTTTTTCTTAGTCTAAATTCGCCCAAACTTATCGATAGCCTTCGGAGTGAAATTAGTTATTAAATGTTGGCACTATTGCCCTTAGTCTGCCATAGGAAATGTCAATAAACTGAAAAATGGTAAGTAAATATTTTTGTGAAAAATATTATGTGTTTAATTTTATTCGGGAATTGGTTCGTATGCGTTAAGTTATTGTGACTGTTTCATGTGTTCTATGTCGTTTTTGGCTTCGAAATCGTTTCTTGTTTTGGTAAGTTGACTTGTTTTTGTTTACATTTTCGATGAGTTGTTTGTTTATTTGTATAGCTTGTACTTTTACTAAATCAATCTAATTAATTTAATTTCAGAAATAATTCATAAATCAAGAAGCTACATTTAAAAAATGGAAATTATTCTACAAGCTTTAGATAAGTACCAATTTAATTAAAAGTTTGAATATTTTCTTTGTGTATTTTTTCTTCTCTTTTAGGTTGATCCAGTTGTTGCTACTTGCGTCCTGAACATTCTCCCGGCCTTGGCATCTTTGACAATATAGTCTTCGAAGTCTTCTCTGGTGACGACTTGGCCAAGAAACTTCTCGTCTACGACAACCGTCTGTCTAAAATAAAAATTCAATGGAAAACAAGGGAAGGGTTATAGTGCCCTTTACTCACTTTTAGGAGTGTATGATATTGGAAATAATGATATGGACTTTTGCAACGGACAAGGGATTTTTATTTGGATTGCAGTTTTGGGAGGTACCAGGGTTTATAAGGTAAGCATTAGTTTCATTTTTAAATAATGAAAATTAGATTTTGATTATTAAATAATATTTTTTTGTAGTTATTATTCTATGGTTATGCATCAGTTCCTCTTTCCTCTGCATTCGCTCGTACAGAACTTGGTAGCAGGCAAATTTTAGTTATAGGTCTCTTCAATACATTTTCCTTGGACTTTAGTGTTACAACACGCACTAATCCGTCTTTGCCTGAAGTGTCTATTACTCGTGCTAAAATCCAACGACATGGTGGTATATTTTCCTATTTAACAATGACCAAATCTCCAATTTTTACGTTTTCTGTCTTTGTCGCCCATTTTGGTCTTTGTTGTAGTCTACAGAGGTATTCAGCATTCCACCGACTCCAAAAATCTTGATATAATCTTTGGAGGAATTGCCATCTATCCACTCTATTTAATTTTTGGTCTAAGAGTGATGGTTCCGGGGGTGTCAACAAAACGTCTCCGATTAAGAAATGAGCTGGAGTCAATGGGTTTAAATCCTGTGGATCACTGCTTAATTCGCACAATGGCCTGGAGTTCAAGGAGGCTGTGATTTGAGTCAAAACTGTGTTGAATTCCTCATAAGTGAGTACTGTGTTGCCTAGTACTCTTTTAATGTGATGCTTAGTTGACCGAACTCCAGACTCCCACAAGCCTCCAAAATGAGGTGATGCAGGAGGAATAAAATGAAATTTGATTCCTTCATTTTCCAATTTTGCTGCAATTTCTGAGTTCATATGGTCTACCATTTACCGATGCTACTTAGAAAGAAGTCTATATCCTCCTATAAAATTACTGCCGTTGTCGCAATAAACCTCGTTACATAAACCGCGTCTCGAAGAAAGTCTTCTGAATGCAGCAAAAAATCCTTCTGTGGTCAGATCTGTCACGAGCTACAAATGTATGGCTTTTGTTGCCATACATATAAATAAAGCAATGTAAGCTTTATAAGTCTTCGGGTTCCGTCCTTTATAAGTTTTCATGATGAAGGGTCCGCAATAATCTACACCTGTTTGGGAGAAAGGTCGAGACAGACGTACTCTTGCTGTAGGCAGATCTCCCATTAGCTGCGTTTGAGAAGATGCCTTCTGTCGATAACATGGTATACATTTATGATTAGACTGTCGAATTATATTTCTTGCATTTAATAACCAATATCTTTTTCTTAAAATATTCATCATGAGTTGTGGGCCTCCATGCAAAGTCTCTTTGTGAATCTTTTCAATTAGGAGTCTCGTCACACTGCTTCGTACCCGCAACAAACCATTAGGATCGAGAAATGGATTAAGTTTGACCAGTCTGCTTCTACGACTTGCGGGTTGTTTGGAGTTTAGAGCTGTGATTTCTTCTTCAAATTCTTGTTTCTGTGCTTTCTTCAACCAAATTTGTAGTGCTTCTTGAATTTCACTTGACTTAAGATAACCTGTCTCCTTTTCCGTAGACTTGTTTCGAATATTTTGAATAAAACGAAGGCAGAACGCAGTTACTCGTAAAAGTTTTGTTAGAGATGAATATCGACTATCTAAGTCTTCTGATTGTATGCTTACATGATGCGTTGAAGTTTTCCTTCTCTCCAGATCGGTAGTGGTAAGGTGTCTATTGTTTGGGCAATGTATTTCAGGTTTCCCAAGCCATACTGGTCCATCCCACCATAATTTGTTTTTATGCAACTCGTCAGGATACATCCCTCTGGATGCGCAGTCAGCGGGGTTTTCTTAAGAGGGGACATGTGCCCATACGTTTTGCCCAAGAAGATCATGAATATGCGATACTCGGTTCGCCACGAAAGTTGCCCACTTTGATGGATGGGCCTTTAGCCAAGCGAGAACAATCTCCGAATCGGTCCACGCATGAACAGCTATATAACACTCTATCTTTAAATTCTGTTTGACATAATACAGAAGTTTGGCCAACAATGTAACTCCACAGAGTTCCAATCGAGGCAGGGACACCGATTTTATTGGTGCAACTCTTGACTTTGATGTCAGCAGCGTAATGTGTCGTTTTCCTTCTGCATCGATAGTGCACATATAAACAACTGCCGCATATGCTTTGATTGATGCGTCGGAAAACCCATGTAGTTCGACATAAACATTGTTATTCGAGAAATGAGACCATCGGCGAATGCTGGTCTTAGATATGTCCTGAACCTTTGCTCGAAATGTAAGCCATTCGCTTTCGAGTTCAGATGATATTTATTCATCCCAGTTCAATCCAGATAACCACAACTTCTGTATAAAGATTTTTGCAATGATGAAAACTGGTGTAACCCATCATAATGGGTCGAATAATTTCGAAACTTCTGATAAAATGCTTCTCTTTGTCCAAGGTTTTGTTTTGCCTTCAATGATAAGAGAATAAGAAAAGCAGTCGCTGTGTGGATGCCAAGATATTCCAAGAGTTTTCACAACTTTATCACGATTAATATCGAAGGGAGTACTAGTTTCAATATTTTCTTTTGGGATTGATTCCAGCAATTGCTCACAGTTAGAACTCCATTTTCTTAGTGAGAATCCTCCAGACTTCATCAAATCTATCAATTGCTTTTGAACCTCCAACGCTTCTTCTACTGTATCTGCTCCTGAGATGAGATCGTCAACATAAAACTCGGTTAAAACTGCCTTAGAGCCTTGCGGATAGTTTTCCTTTTCATCGATCGCAATTTTCTTAAGAATCCGTGTCGCCAAGAATGGTGCGGGTTTGGTTCCAAAGGTTTCCGTAAGTAACTTGTAATCCTGTATTGGTAGCTCTGGTGATTCCCTCCAAACAATTCTTTGGTATTCGGTGCGTTCATTTTTTACCCAAATCTGCCGATACATCTTCTCAATGTCCGCTGTGTATACTACTTTATATTTTCTCCATCTCAATAGTAAAGCTGCCAGGTCGTCTTGTATCACAGGTCCCTTCAACAACATGTCATTTAAGGAGATTCCACTTTGAGTCGCTCTTGACGCATCGAAGACAACACGAAGCTTTGTAGTCGTACTACTGTCCTTTACAATTCCATGATGTGGTAGATAGGCGCAAGTAAATGAAGTTATTCCATTTGAGGTTTGTTTGTGATCTTCTTCTTTTGTTGTTACTCGTTTCATGTGACCTAGTTGCAAGTATTATTGTAGGCATTTGCTATAGGATTCCCTGAAAGTTGAATCTTTCTGGAAGACCTTCTCCCAACTGAAGTAAACGAGCGATGGCAACAGATCTTGATTTTCCAAGATGATTCTGTTCACTTTTTTCTCGAAAGGGTAGTTCTACTTCATACTGTCCATTGTCTAGACGCTTGCAGGTTTTTACGAAAAGTTCCTCGCATTTTTGTTCTTCTGTATTATATGTAGATGTAGCTGGTATTTCTTCCAGCTCCCAGAATCTTTTAAGACTGTTGTTTAGATCCGTGCACACGTGGAAATTATTCACAACTAATAAATCCCGGTCACCTTCTCGGACTTCACCACTAAGTATCCAGTCCAATGCTGTTTTTTGAGCCACTCTTCCCTTAGGTCCTTTTATCGGACCATTCATGATGATGGAGCTATAAACGTCTGCTCCAAGAAGTAAATCTATCCTTCCTGGCTGATAAAACTGCGGGTCGGCAAGCTCAAGCCCTTTCACATGCTCCCAATTACGCCAGTTTAATGTTTTCGTTGGCAAAAGATGCGTCAAATTTTTTAGAACTAAACTAGAAACCTCAATTTGATTCCCATTATTGAGAGCTTTGATTTTAAAATTCACTCTATAGTTTGAACGAGTAATTTGACTTTGTCCAACTCCATGTATGTTCGCGCTAATAGATTCTTTCTTTAGTTTTAGGTTCTGCACTATGGATTCCGTGACAAAAGATGCTTGCGAGCCTTGATCAAGTAAAGCTCTTGCTATTTGTTCTTGGCCTGATGGTGATATGATTTTCACTAATGCTGTAGCTAGGAGAATATTCTCTTTAGGAGTACGACTTACCAAAAACGAATTCAAATTTGTAGATGTAGAAGGTATGGTACCAGGAATGAAAGCTGGCGTGGTGGCAGAAAGTACTTCATTCGGTAGTTTCGTAACTGTGTCCGCTGTGTGCTCGACGATACTTGCATGGTAATTATTATTATTTATATTAGTGGAATCATTCATACTATTAACTCGTTGACTTTCAGGAAATACTGCAGAACCGACTACACTTGAATCATTTGAAGTTCTATGAAGGAGCGTATGATGATTTTTCTTGCAAATGTTAGCACCTTTGTTGACTGGGACATTTCGAAGACATATGACCGGTACCAAGGCAATTAATACATAATCCATTTTTCTTAACAATCTCTAGGCTCTTTGTAGCATTAAGCGATGAAAATTTTGGGCATTGTCTAATACTATGGCCACTTAAACAAACTGCACAAGTAGTTGTCGCTGAGATATGGAACGATTGAGATGTAGACTTACATGTTTTAATAAAATTCTTTTGCTGTCCAACATCCGATTGTTTTTTAGTGGAAATTGCTTCCAAAGTTCGAAATCTCGCGTTCAAAAATTCTCTCAAGTCTTCCCAAGTAGGTTAATCTTTATTTCGGCCTACATTTTGTTCCCACAATTGATGCGTTTCGGATGGTAGCTTTTGGACGATTAAGTACACAATGAGTGGGTCCCAATCGGCAGTATCCACACCTATATTGGTTAAATCATTCAAACATTCAGTCGTATTATCCAATAATCCTTTTACTCCGTTCGCAGATTCATTAAATACCGAATTTTGATTTAATAAGGCTTTCAATTTTGCATTCACTAGAACTCTCTTATTATTGTACCTATCCTTTAACAAATCCCAAGCTGCCTTATAATTTGCGTCGGTAACTTGCAAATGAGGCAGTAAATGTTCTGATACACCAGCTAAATGTAATTTTAGGTACTGCAATTTTTGTGCGGGAGATAACGAATGATTTTCATGCACTAATGATTTAAATAAATCGTGAAATGTTGGCCATTTCCTATAATCTCCACTAAATTTATCAAGAGTAATTTTGGGCAGTTTAATGGATGATCCATGATTTGATTTTGCAAAGAAATTTTCACGCGAATCTTCATCTACAGAATTTTTAGGCGGATATTCGTGTTTATATCTGTCATTAATTAACGCGAAATTTGAAAAGAATGACGATTCCACACTCGAAAATACATCTCCATCGAAATAATCAATTTTATCCACGGATTTATCTTTAATCGCAAATTTCATGACTAATAATTTCCTATGTCTATGTCTTTTAATCTTTTTTCATAATAAACCGCTGTTCTTCTATCTTTCCCGTCCTTTTTATAGTTCATAATAAATTTCTCCATAACCTCCTTTTGAGCATATTGCAATATAATTAAGTCTTCCATTTTAATAAACTTTTCCCACCACCAAATGCGACTTACCAATTTTATGACTGCTGCAGATTTGGTTTGACTTCAATTTCGAACAAAAAATGCGCACAGCAAATTTTATCCACCTGCAGTAGCTTTATTTACAACATGTTTTGAGTTCAGTTTTTTCACTTTTCACTTGTGTTCAATTTTTGCTTTCACTTCTTAATATCCGGCTCGAAGGACCATGCAATGAATTCAAGGATGATGTCCTTTATAAGAAAATAGAGATTCTTAATATTCAACAAAAATAAATGTTTTCAACCACAAAAAAGGGAATTCAAAAAACATGTTCTCCACTTTGTCTGGGTTCGAACGCGTGTCCACCAACTTTACACGAAAGCACCACTTCTATTGCACCAAACTGTCTCACGAAAAATGGGGCTAAAAGTCAAAAGACATTCAAGTCCGATTTCATTATTTTATTCACACAAAAATTTCTCTAATTTCCACTTTACAATTCCAATCAAAATACTGCGAACAATTCAAACAATTTGCCTATAAAGAAAAAACGATTTCGAATTGGCGACTTGGAATTAAATTCAACTTTATCAAAAACTTTCAAGATTTCACGATTTTTCAAAATTTAAGAGGTTTCAAACTTTTTTGATTTAAAATTTTTACAGATTTCGAGAGTTCAAAATTTCAGTCTTTTTCCGGAACCGATTACTTGATAACTGAAACTGATACAGGATTCGAAACAAACCCCCTTGTTTCTCCTCCTTGCAATGTAAATTACCATATTTGGTAATATAAAAGGAAATCGAAGGAAAAATTCTAGTAACATTTCCAAATATGGTAAAGTTTCTTTTATATTTCCCCATGCAAATTGTCCATTTCACACATGCTATCTTTTTCTTAGTCTAAATTCGCCCAAACTTATCGATAGCCTTTGGAGTGAAATTAGTTATTAAATGTTGGCACTATTGCCCTTAGTCTGCCATAGGAAATGTCAATAGACTGAAAGATGGTAAGTAAATATTTTTGTGAAAAATATTATGTGTTTAATTTTATTCGGGAATTGGTTCGTATGCGTTAAGTTATTGTGACTGTTTCATGTGTTCTATGTCGTTTTTGGCTTCGAAATCGTTTCTTGTTTTGGTAAGTTGACTTGTTTTTGTTTACATTTTCGATGAGTTGTTTGTTTACATTTTTGTATTGCTTGTACTTTTACTAAATCAATCTTATTAATTTAATTTCAGAAATAATTCATAAATCAAGAAGCTACATTTAAAAAATGGAAATTATTCTACAAGCTTTACATAAGTACCAATTTAATTAAAAGTTTGAATATTTTCTTTGTGTATTTTTTCTTCTCTTTTAGGTGATCCAGTTGTTGCTACTTGCGTCCTGAACAGTGGCCTCGAAATCCAATTTGGTCATCACCTCCATCGATTGAAGACGAATTACGTCCTGCTGCTGTGTTAGTCTGCAGAAAAGAAGAATTTAACAATGAAATACTTCTACGATTCTCAGATCTCAACAAGTTGCTGCCAATTAACTTCCGATGAAATAAATGCAACATTACAGCGGTGGATAAAAATTATTCAACAAGGCTTCTTTGCAAACGACATTAAGTGCATTGCAACAAAACGGTCCCTACCTTCAAGCAGCAAACTGCTCAAATTGAATCCTTTTCTTGATAACCATGGTGTGCTGCGTCTCTCTGGACGACTACAACAATCATTCTTATCTTATGAGGAGAAATATTCCGTCATATTACCGAAAGATTGCACTCAGCTTATCATCGCTCAGGCTCATAAGACAACTCTACACGGCGGGGCTCAGGCTACACTGCATCGAGTACGCACTAAGTACTGGGTACTTAGTGGACGGAGCAAAGTTCGCCAATACATTAACGGATGCATCGTTTGGCACAGTCACAAAGCGACCACAGAGAAACAATTGATTACGCCGGACCATTTAACATCAAACCAGTGAAAGGAAGAGGTCATAGGACAATAAAAGTGTATGTAGCTGTCTTCATTTGCTTCTCTACTCGAGCATGCCATTTAGAACTCGTAACAGATTTAACTGCCGATGCTAATTTGTACAGCGACAATGCTACTAATTTTGTCGCTGCGGATAGAACCTTATCAAAACACTTTAACCAGCTTATCAAGAACTCAGAAGTGGCACAAGTTCTCCTTCAGGATTCTACAACCTGGCATTTCATACCACCTTCCGCTCCTCACTTTGGAGGGTTGTGGGAAGCAGGGGTGAAAGCATTTAAACATCATTTCAAAAGAGGTGTCGGTGATCACCATCTAACAATGGAGGAGATGCTTACCCTGGTAACACAAATTGAGGCGTGCCTAAACTCCCGGCCCCTTTATGCTCTATCCGACGATCCTGAAGACTTATTGGCCCTGACTCCAGGCCATTTTCTCGTGGGAGAAAATATCTTTACGGCACCCGCTCCATCATTTAAGGATACTCCGATTAATCGTCTCGACAGATGGCAACTCGTTCAGCAAATGTATGAACATATTTGGCAAAGATGGTATAAAGAATATGTGCATTCCCTTCAACTTCGTCACAAATGGTTCCAGAAAGAGACTTCTGTTAAGGTTAATGACCTTATTTTGGTTAAGGACGAGCGACTTCCTCCATCTAAATGGGCTCTTGGTCGTGTGCTGGAAACATATCCAGGTTCTGATGGCCATGTTCGCGTAGTCAAGCTCAAACATAAGGATGGCTGTTTTACTAGACCAATAACAAAACTTTGCGTTTTACCTATTGCAAAAACAACTAACTAGTTACATAACCTAACCTAATTTCCCTACTTCTTAGTTCGTTATTATTTCGAACGCCTTGTTTTTCCGTAGTACTTACCTCATACCTACTGTTCTTTTAACAGATAATCCTGGCAACCGACTTATTGGGCAACGAGATGGATCAAGGCGGGCGGAGAAAGTGCGATCTTTGTCATATCATTACGAGGTTGGAAATCATCACTAAACTCACAACAAGTTAAACAACACTTAACGATTAAGCAAATATTTCAATTTATATAAAATACATTACACAAATTCCAAACTTTGCACATGTATTATACCGAGAAATTAGTTTCTACCGCACCTGTACCTCATATTTGTATTTGTTTAATATGCACTTAACTACTTTGAAATCTTTCCATGTAATATTGCAATTCTCTTGCTTATCATTGTAGTCAGTACTGTTATCGTGAGGTTAACTGGTCTGTTCAATTCATTCTTGAGTGCTTGCTTCTTTTTTTTCGGTTTTAAATCTCAACGAAGACACATTGTATATTCCTGTAAATAAACGGCTGCTTGGCCAACATTAAATTTTGTAAAGACAAAGTGTTTCATTACGAAGAAATCTTTATTTCACCTTGTTAAAATAATTTACATTAATAGCGTTGAACATTAAGGTGGAGTTTTGCAATCTACCCTCCACTCGCAAGATTCCTTCCTTGTCTAGTAATGGATAGAGGCTTATCAGTTGACTCTTGGTTGGTAAGCTTGTTCCTGTTGATAACCGTTTCGGTGGCGAATGCTTGGTTCTGAACCCATTTAATGATCTTGGTGGTGGATTGTTGAAGCTCTTCAGAGTTGAGAAATCCTTGCCTTCGATTGATCTTCTTGGATCTGGCATTATGGATGAAACGTTGACAATAACTTAAAACGCGTACTAGTTTAAACCATGACGAGTAGCGTAGAAACAAGTGATCTAATGTGTTTTTAGATTCCTTTTGACAGAATGAAACGATTGTCTTTTTTCTTCATTGCAATCGTTCTTCACTTTGCCACACTGCAAGTTCTTCGGCCATTCAGGAGTATCTTTAAGTAGCCAAGGAGGCCCCTGCCACCACAATTTGTGATTATGAAGAGCTGATGGGGACATGCCTCTGGAAGCACAGTCTGCTGGATTTTGGGCTGACGGGACATATCTCCAGTAGTAACGCGGAATGAGATTAAGAATTTCTGCTACCCGATTCGCAACGTATGTCTTCCAGCGCCCAGGAGAGTCGGAAAGCCAGGAAAGTACAATAGACGAATCTGTCCAGCCGTAGACATGTATATCGTTGATGGCCAATGCCCTTTTAACATTGGACATTAATATGGTCAGCAATAGTGCACCACAAAGTTCCAACCGTGGTAATGATACTTGCTTCAAGGGAGCTACCCTTGTCTTCGCTGTGACGAGATTGACTATAACGTCACCTTCATAATTAATCGTTCGACAGTAAACTACAGCGCTGTACGCCAACTCTCAGGCGTCTGAAAAACCATGAAGTTGCACGTTTTCAATAGTACAACATTCTAAGCGTGGTATCTTGATTTGAGGTATATAAGACAAGCCATTTCTAATTTCTTCCCACCTTGCAGTTATGTCTGCCGGTAACGGGTCGTCCCAAGAAAGTTCTGACAACCACAACCGTTGGAAAAGGATTTTGATAGAAATAATTACAGGAGCCAACCAGCCTAAAGGATCAAATATTCGAGAAGATTCCGAGAGTAAATGCCTTTTTGATGAAACTGGATTTGATAGTGAAGAAATGTTAAATGAGAAAACATCCTGCTGTGGGTTCCAGTGTATTCCCAGGACCTTCGCAACATTGCTGTCATCGTTGATAGTTAGCAGCTGTTCAGGCTCTGAATCCGACTTGCCAGAAGTAAGCATCTCGGAATTTGAGTTCCATTTAGTTAGGTTAAGTCCGCTTTTGTAGAGGATTTCCTTCAGCTCTTCCTTTAGTTTCATTGCCTTTGTCAGGGAATCAGCTCCTGATAAGATGTCGTCCACATAAAAATAGTTCTCAATTACTGCAGCGGCTTCAGGAAATGCATGTCTATTATCAATAGAAATTTCTTTCAGCACTCTTGTTGCCAAAAAGGGAGCATCTGAAGTGCCATAAGTTACGGTTTTCAATCTGAAATGCTTTATTGGATTCGATGACTCCTCACGTCACACGATTCTTTGAAAGTTTCTGTCTGTAGGTGAGATTTGTACTTGGCGGTACATTTTCTCCACGTCTGCGGAGTACTCGTGCATGAATTTGGTGTAATGTTGCTTGTTCAACGGGTCTCTTTGAAAGTGACGTTCGACTGAGAGAAGTCGTTTGATTGCATTGGACTCCGACTGGCCAATGGGTTGCACTGCTTCCTTGAAGGGTAATGACACAATGTAGCGTCCATTTTCATCACGGCGAAAGGTTGACGTAAAATGTGCCTCAAAACGAAATTCTTCATTGGTCAGAGTTGTTTCTTGGGAAGTAATTTCCTCCGTTTCCCAGAATCGTCTTAGGGTAGCATCAAGGTCCATTACATTTTTGAGTGAAGATTCACGGCTGAAGAATCAACAGTTGTACATTTTCCACATAAGACCCAGCCGAATACAGTCTGTTGTGCTACCGGGTATGAATCATGTCCATGGATTTGACCTCCCTTAATAACATTGAAAAACTTATCAGCACCGATTATTACATCTATCGGGCTGGGTTGGTTGAAGTGTGGATCAGCAAGTTCACATTCCCTGATGTACGCCCATTCCTCCACTTTAAACGGCGTTGAAGGAATTGTTGATGTTAGCTTGGTCATGACGAATGCCTCAATTTCTACCGTTTGGAACGCATTGTGACGCGATGATTAGTTCAAATTGACTTTACCTCTGGTATAGCCGGTCTTGGATGCACCCAATTCTTTAATTGCAAGGCGAGCGTAACTCCTCTTGAGTGCAAGTCTTTGTACGCACGATTCTGAGATCAAGGATACCTGTGACACAGAGTCGAGAAGAAATCGACATAACTGAGATTTCCCTTGGCTATTATGCACTGTTACAAGGGCTGTGGGGAGAAGTGACAGTGGGTTGAACAAGGTGGATGATTTTTGTACTTGCGTGTTGTATGACGACAATGACTGATTGTTGGATATTGAACTAGCGCTGTTGATTGGAGGATTAGGGTGATTGTTGATGGATGGCGGATTAGGGTTGATTGAAGAGTTGAGTTGATTGTGGACAGAATTAGAGTGAGAAAAGATCGAATCTCGACGAAAAGGTTGGCTGAGTGAAGTGTGGGCGAATGTTGCAGCAGAGGAATTCTGTGGAGAGTTTGTGAATTTTATGTGAAGGTTTTTGTTGTTGACGACGATTTTCAGCATCATGCAGAAGTGAGTGGTGATGTTTCTTACAGTGAAAGCAGCGATGCTTAGAACGACAATTATGAGTTGAATGGCCCGTTTGCAAACAGTTAAAGCAGAGCGAGTTAGACACGACAAATGACTTCCTTTCATTTACTGGCCTGGCCTTAAACAGTGAACAGACATAAAGATTATGATTGCCTTGACACATAATGCAGACCAATGTCTTGGCTGGCGACGAAACATGCATAGCTCTTGCAGTATGAGGTTTCTTTAGGGTACTACTGCATGTCTCCAATGCATCACAAGGTTTGTTCAAAATGCTTAAAAAATCATTAAAGCTCGGGAAGTCATTATCAGAGCTTTCCTTGAACCAAAGTTGCTTAGTCTCAGGAACTAGTTTTCCTAGTGCTGTAAAAATTAACCATGGATTTCTGGATTCGGCCTGAACACCCAAGACTCGTAAGTCCACGAACAGTTTCATCAAATATGTCGTGTAGGTTTCGCAACTGTTTAGCAGGTGGTTGAACAAGCGCATGTTGATCCATAAATGTTTTGATCAGGGATGTTTTCATGTGACATTTTTTGTTAAATCGAAATTTTAGTTTTCCCAAGCCTCGGTATAGTTTCGATCCGTTGCTGTTAAGTGTCTAATTATAGCGGCAGAATCTCCCTGTAATAGACCCTTTAAATATTGCAGTTTCTGATAACAAGTTAAAGATTCATTTTTATCCACTGCAGTTTCGAAGATATCTGGGAAGAACGGCCAGTCCTTATAATCTCCTGAAAAATTCGGTATATTGATTCATGGAAGACGTTAGTCTGCTCCAGCAATAGTATTATTTATACCTTGATTAGAGCGATTAAAATTTTCAAAAAATTTTTGTTGACTGGTCAAGAATGTATTCATCGTAGCGTTGAATTGTTCAGTGAACGACCCGTTGCCCATGCTACCGTTAAGGTTAGTTTCGCGATGTTCCGGAGATCTGTCTTGAGTGGGTGTGCGAGATTTTATTGCACGCATTAGAATCGCCTTTGTGTCGAAATATTTTGTTTCGAATTCTTCTGGCTCAGAAGTTTGACCGGGAATTAACATTAGGTTGTCTTCAATTTCGTGAAACTGTACCCAAGCCTCTTCTATTTTATCTAACCGAGAAATTACCTCCTCGATTGAAACATTAGATTGCACGCCCACAGCATAACTTTTCACACGTGTAAGTGTGCCCTTGACTATTCCACGCTTTTGAATTAAACTGTTCAGGTCACTCCTATCGAATCTCGATATTATTTGTTAACAGTTAAATCGACCAACCTGTTGCAATCTCTGTTGCGGAGGTGAATACAAAATAATATGCTCGCACCGTCTGCCAATATATTTGTAAAATATTAAGAAGAGATGTTAACGAGATCAAACTACAATCATTATATTACGGTATATAATGACGAGCTTACAACAAAGGAAGAATATTCAGTCACTACCGTTTGCAAAGAATAATGTTGGTGAAATGATAAATAAATGTTCATTAATTAGCTAATGAAATTATGAAAATATTTATTTTGGCGAAAATAACACAATAGCTCTTGATTTTGTGTTGCTAACGTTTTGTTTCGTATAATGTATATAATGTATTGTTCACAGTTAAAGGTCACTTAGTCCACTTAAAATGTTTTTATTTTGAAATGAAAATTTGCTTGAAAATATTTGCATGAAACAATTCACTAATCGTTTGCTGTCTACTTCTCACCTGTTCGCTTTATATTGTTATAATTTATATTCGATGCTTATCTCATTAGCAATAAAATGAAAAAATGCAAGAGGTACTTATCCGTTTTCTTATGTTGCTGAAGAATCCGGCTCGAAGGACCATGAATAAAAGTTAATGTTGCGGGTGGTTTCGTTGTTTCTTTTCCAGTACGTCGGAATTGATAGCGAATAGAGTTGATTTAATCTATATTCCTTGGTCCAGCACGTAGGATCAAAAAGAAAGGACTTGATGTAACTCGTATAACTCTATTTCTAACTGTGTTGAATGTTACAACGGAAGAGCTAAATTACATCTGGTTTCAACTGTACATATACTCTACTAAATACCTAACTATCATCTTCTGATTTTGATATTTTGACTGCGAGATTTGGAATTGTGTTCATTTAATTGCCAGTGGCTTAACAAAATAATCCATTTAGTTTTACATTTCATTACAATTTTACATTTTTATTTCTAATATAATTTCAATAACAATTTCAGTAATGCTTAAATAGTAAATTAACTCCAATTCTTGAATTATCGCCGAACAAATACAGTAAACAAATAGTGAAGTGATATGAGCTAAATTGTAAATTTAAATAACCCGTTTGGGTAGGTTGGCTCTGAAAATTTTAAAAATTTAAAGACAAAAATCGGAATGTTTTACAAAGCTGTTACAAAACGGAAAGTGATGTAGACATTTAAATTGAATGTAAAAGTGAAAAGCAATTGTTTTAATCTGAAACGAATGCCTACAATATGCTTAACATGTATTGTAAAATCGTCGGCAAACTCAAAAGTCTATGTTAAGTCAGCAGCAGCTAAGTCAAATACTCGTATTAACTCATTAAGTGCCGAAAAACTGTCCATTTAGGTAAAGCAAATCTGTTGGCGGTAATATCCTAAGATAAAATAGCCTTACACAATTAAAAGACTAACAAATATATTATCGTGAAAGATATGGAACTTTAAATTACAATTACGGAAATGCAGTTGTACTTATTTCGTACAGGAAAAGCAACATGCTAAATATTGTATTTTGTTTTTATGCCGTAACAAATCCCCGAGTTGTGTTTACTCAAAACCCAAGAATGCAACTATCTTCGAAAGGAAAATAATTAATATTTCTTAATTTAACCGACAAGCTTTACAAGAAAGACTTTTTCTTTAGGTTTTCTTAATTTCGTTATTGTGTACAAAGAGAACAAATATAACAGAAAAAGGTTTTTGTTAATATCTAAGAAATGTGAAAAGTTAAGTTCTGTGGACGTACGCGCAAAACACATAAAGATGGTTATATAAAGAAAAAAATGACAACTATGGTCGTTCCATTAAATATAAACAATTCGGCCAGTGTATTAAGACAAATAATAAGCGCACAATATTATATATGCGCTAATAATGTACACATATATAAATACATAGTTTGTTTTACATCGGTTATGTTTATTGCTACTTTTTGTTCCTTTATTGATATGATCTTCCCATTAAATATAAACAATTCGAACAGTGTATTGAGAAAATTAATAAGCAAACAATATTCTATATGCATATCAATAAATGTGCTAACTATAAATTTTAAAAAAGAATTGTTGTGCTACTTAAGTTTCTGATAGACATTATATCACTTTGAGATATTTCCCAAACCTAAAATGTCTTAAAAGTTACAAGTTTACAATGAAAAATTAATATTTACTACAAACTACTACTGCAGTACCGTTTAATTATTTTGAAATATTGCTAATGAGTGATGTATAACATTTTAAAGTACATTAATGAGGAGAGGAAACAAAAGGGTTTTGAACTACTAATAAAAAAAAGTGAAGTCGGACAAAACGATACGATAAATTTAAAAAGTGAACTTAACCAAATGCTGTGAAAAAAAATTAAAAAGTAGAAACAAAACAAAAGATACGAAAAGTTAGAAGTGAATTAAAACGAAAATGGTATGAAAATTAAACATAGAAACAAAACAAAAGATACGACAAATTCAAAAGTGAACGAAAACAAAATGCTGTAAAAATTAAAAGTAGGAACTAAAGAAAAGATGCGAAAATTTCAACGTGAACGTAAAACAAAAAATTCTGTGAAAATGAAAGCGGAAACTGAAGAAACACCAAAAGTGAAGTCGGACAAAAGATACGACAAATTAAAAAAGTGAACCTAAAACAAAATGCTGTGGAAATTAAAAATAAAATCAAAGTGAAATAAAGTAAAATAAAATATATAAAATCTTAAGAAAAAAAAATGAAAAATGTAGAAAAAAAAACATGAGTTAAACCAAAAGAAAACTATGAAGACATAAAAATAAAGTGAAATTTGAAAGAAGTGAAGACGCAAAAAACCACCGAAGCGTGAGAAATTGAAGAAAAACAAGGTTGGTGAGTCCGTTCCTTTTTACTTGTCAAACAAAATGATGGAGACTTAATATATAGTAGAGAATATATCTTATCGCTGTTTTCATTAAAGTCAGAGTAATCAAATGGTATTAAAAATTTAAGACAAATTGGGTAGCTAAATTCCATTTTTTTTTTGTTTTCCTTCATGCTTTTGCAACATTTTTTTTTAAGTACACTTCAACTAGTGACAAATGTATATAAGAAATTTGAGATTTTGAAAAAAAAGGGAAAAATTAAAAGATTTTTTGTGATGAAATTGTAATGAAAGGTGGTTATAGACGATAAGCAAAGGAAAGAAAAAACGAAGCAAAAAAAGGATTTCTTTTTCAGTCAGCATGCATAAGTAAGTATAAAAAAAATTAGTATTTAAAAGAATTTTTTCTTCTTTTTTTTTTAATTTTTTTTAATATTATTAACTATATTTATCAAACTCTCAATAATTCTTTGTGATTTCTCTTTTAAAAAAGCTGAAAAAAGAACAGTGTACAGAAACCAATTTTAATTATGAATGATAAGAAGATTTGTAGTTACAGGATAACTTTAATTTGATGAAATAAAAGAGAAAAGGAAAGCTAAGTAAGTAAGAGAAGAGAAAATGGCAAAACAGTTATAAAAATCGAATGCAAAGAACTCAGAATATAAAAAGGTTTTTTTTGAATATCTTTAATCATTTTATGCTAAATGTAATATTGAAAAAGGAAAAGTAAATGAAAAAAGGAAATTAAATAATATTTGATCAGGGGGGTGGAAACTTTCCATTTCTACTTGTAAGCAGGGAAACAAATGCGCATTTTCCAGCCTTGAGAAAAAAAAAGAAAAACAAAAATTTTGTTTTGTAAACCGTTTTAGCAGGATTAGATTTGCATTGCGAAATTAACCAGAATTAACCCTTCTAACTCAAAAGGCGCACTTCACAGGCAGAGGCCTGGAAACAATTGACCTATTCACCAGAATATAACATATATTGAGGTGAATGAGGCTCCCATAACCCATGCAATAAAACATTAGTAAACAAAAAATAGTAAAAAAAAAAACAAAAACAAACAAAAAAACAAACAAAAAAAACACTCCCAAACACTACAAAAGGGGTGCAAAGACAACAGAGATCGTTTAAGCAAAACCTTAGTCAAAAGTTACCCTAGAAATCGTGCCGCCTACATACTACATTTCGCTTTCAAAGGTTTATCCAAAGCAATTTCAAACAAAAAGAAAGCAGCACAAACAAAACAAGGAAACTCAGCAACACAACATACAAACAACATACAACAACACCTTACTAAGAGTTAAATCAAAATTAGGACCAGAATTAACAGCCCTACATAAACGATTCATTGGTTCATGCATTACGTAATTTGTACTTGATGGTTCAACATGCAACAAAGGCGGTCTTCGAAGGTTGTGTTGGGACTGTCTGAAGAAAACCCTGCTAACAAGCGAACTTGAGTCTATATTAGAGTTCAAGAGCTGGTGAATAAACACCAAGTCAGCGACTTTGCGCCTTTTCTCAAGCGAGGGTAAATCGAGCAACTGGAGGGGGTCGGTGTAGGGCGGGAGTCTAAGTGGATCGTCCCATGGGAGCCCTCTAAGCGCAAATCTGAGAAAATTACGCTGCACCGATTCGATACGCTTGGAATGAACAGCGTAATAGGGCGACCAGACCTGAGATGCATACTCAAGAATAGGTCTAACTAAGGAGCAGTACAAATGCATCAATGTTGGTATATCCAAGAACTCTTTAGACAATCGCTTAACAAAGCCCAAGATTAAACTTCCCCTAGACACGATATAGTTAATATGTAGAGTAAAGTCAAGCTTCCTATCAAGCTTTACCCCAAGGTCAGTTACGGACAGCACGCGACGGAGACCATTCATCGCAAAGTTGTAATCATAAACTTGAGAATTAGTCATAGCTTCGCATTTCTCAAAATTAAGGTGTAAGCCGCTATGCTCGCACCACGCCAGAAACGTATCTAAGTCCTTTTGAATAAGGGCAGCGTCACCACCATCCTTAATATAAGAGAAGATCTTCATGTCATCAGCGTAGATTAGAACATTAGAGTACGTGATCAGAGGGACAATGTCGTCAATGGAAAGAACGAATAGTAGAGGACCGAGATGACTGCCTTGTGGTACACCAGATGAAGCCTTGAAGATTCTAGAGGTAGAACCGCGGAGCGACACACGATAAGATCTGCCACTAAGATAGGATGAAACCCAGTCGAGAAGAACAGGGTGGAAGCCCAGCCAGTTTAAATATTATTACGGAGGAAGGGAGTTTATCAAAGGCCTTACTGAAATCCTTGTATATGCAGTCAGTCGAAGGTTGGAGGGATGCCGTCAGAACCAGAGGAAAAGTCCGATTTGAGTTCATTGATTTTTTCCGAAAAATGATCCCGTGATATAAACGGCAGAAAATCGGGTGAAGCGGGACGATTCAAAATATGATCAAAATTATTCGCACATGGCTCAAAGTTATCTGAAGAAAAGGCACTCTCAAAGTATGAAGCAAAATTGTTAACTATGTCGGACACGTTATTACTAGAAGATCCCTCATACCACATCGTAGATGGGTAGGTGTTCGATTTCTTCTTCATATTAACAAATTTAAAGAAATTTCGAGGGTTATTGTGGATATTTTCGCGAACACTAACAAGGTATTCATTATAGAGCGAAGAGGATAGTGCCTTAAAACTTTCATAACAGGTCACAAAGTCAGAATATGCTATAGCGCTATTACAACGCAAGTAATTTTTCCAGAGTTTGTTCTTCCTGTTCCTAAGACTGCGGAGTTCGGCATTATACCATGGGGGAGAGGAGCATGTAGACCTAATCCGTTTTAATGGAACAAGGGAGTTAAACAAATCATATATCTTGTTATAAAATAGGGAGGCGCAGAAGTCAATATCATTATTATTCAGTAATGCCGAAAAATCTACTGAAAGGAGATTAGACGTTATCTCAGAGAAGTTCGATCTCTTAAAGTCATAAGTATGGTGTTCGAGATTAGGATCTACAATACTAGCACCATCGTAACAGAAGGAGACAAAGGTGGGTGGATGAAAACTATCAATAGCAGATAACTGATCAGAAGCTAATTCAACTATAGTGTTAGTTGAATCAGAAGAAAACACAAGATCCAACTGCCTTCCCATAGAGTTCTTTACATTACTCATTTGGTGCAAACCAGAGGAAGCAAAGGTGTCAAGAAATGTAGAGACCGCAGATGTGGGACAACATGAGGGAAGGAAGTCATCGTCATCACAGTTAGGTACCCATAGAACATTGGGTAGATTAAAGTCACCAAGAAGAAGAATTTCATCTACAGGGTTCGTCATATTATAAATGAATTCTAAACTAAGGGTAAGTGTATCGTAAACACTGCGCCCTTCAGTATCAACGACGTTTATCAGGTTAGGGGGAATATAGCAACAGAGCAAATATATATTGAGCTTAGGCAGCGAAAGCCTAAGAACCAAGAGTTCAATAGCGAGTGAGTCAGAGAAAGTAATTTATGACTATGTGCATTACCTTTGTACGAGGATACTATAGCTGTTTACGTATAAAACAGAATCCCTTCCTTAGTTTCCCGCTAGAACAGGATATTTCCTTCCATCTCACACGCTTTAATGCAAATAACTGAGGTAACGAGGCAAAATATGAGCGAGCCAGAATTTTATTGGTCGTAGCGGACCGTTTTTGGGGCTCCACCGACTCTAAATGGCCGAAGAGGAGCAGTCCTTAAAGGAGCCTCTTTCTTTTATCTTTATGGCACTAGATCCTTTGATAATCTCCTTTCAGGATTTTTAATAGTTTAGAATCCTGTCTTGCCAATTGACTTTTTGGTTACTATAGGTAGTAATAAATGTATGAGACCTCCGCCTCACAGCGAGAGCTCATACACCTACCCCTGGAGTATAAGGTTTTTGTTTATTTACATATTAATATATTTCTATTTATGCATTTGAGTCAAGTAAGCATGGTATAGTTAAGAAATAAAGTAGCTAGACCAAGTAGAGTATATAGGAGCAGTAACGAGAGCACGCAGAAGTACAAGGCTTTATAAAGCTTATCTTAAGAGATCACTACTTGTGCCTAACTGAGTTTTAGTGGACAGTTTTATTGCAAGCTAAAAGGTGATCTGAAAATGTGCAATTCCTGTAAGTCAGTTAGCCTATTATAAAAATTGCTATGTAAGCGATATCACAAGCACGATATAAATCTTTGTACAGCTTTAATTTCGTTCCATTATTCCAAATTGTGTTTTATTTAGGAGATAAAAGATTGTACAGAATCTCAGATATCCTGAGATAATGATTACTGCAAATCAGATACGATAAAGACAGGCATTCGGCTCCAAGTCTATGCCGAAATAATTCAAGCATATCTTTAATTATTAGCCAAAACTAAACGATTAAGATTTTAGCGTATTTTTTTTTTCTAAATGTGCAGTTCCCGGATTTTCATTCAAAACATCTTTCACTACTTTAAAAGTTAAGTTTATTTCAATTGTTTAAATTACGTTATTTTCAAAACAAAAAGTCATATTTGTTACAATATTCAACCTGTGCAGGCCATTTTTTTGTTAGAGTGAAAATTTGAAGTTCTTTGATTCTTGGAGTTATTGGCAATCCACTATATATGGATGTTGTTGCAAATTAATTTTCCATTCATGACCGTACTCTTGTGAGACTTAAACATTAACACTGTAAAGTATATCTAGATAGAATATAATTTATTTTAGAGCCTTTATATTAGTGAATGTTATTATGTTTGTGCACAAACATTAGTATAGAATTGTAGCCCGACATCTAAAAGATGTAATTTAATTACAATGGGATAAAAGTCAATAATTAAAATTTTAAATCGGGTGTCGTGAATGCAGTAAGTGACTACATATAATAATGAGATGTAATACATCAATCTACTACTGGAATCTTTTGAGAATTGTTTTATCATTTTATTTAATACTGAATACTATTCGTATATAAGATGACAGCCGTATAAATATCCAGAAAATATTAACGAACAAGATCTTAATAATAAATCGAACCTTAATTTTTTTATTAATCAAAATATATTTAAGTTTCGCAACATCAATAATATTTAATATTTCGTTTATAAATAATATTTAATTAAGAATTCAAGTAGCGTAAGAGTTAAGTGTGTATATTAGTAATGGACTGCTAAGTTAACCTGATTAAGTAGGGTTTATATTAATGTTTTTTTTTCTTATATCCTAGTGAATTAAATATGTTATAAATAACTTCTTTTAGTTTCAGGAATTCCCTAACGCTTCTTCCCCTTCTTGCTTTTCTCATCCCTTCTCCCTCTATCCCAATGTTTTTGATTTAATTTTTTTGGTGTTTTTTTTGTTTCAGCATGTCTTATAGGTTGGGCCTGTACCCTAGCCAGGTACAGGGATGGCGTAGGATAGTGACTGAACCATCGCATATGGGGGTAGTTTGTTTCTTGTTTTTGCGAATTTCAAGATGGTTCAGTGCGGCTAAGGGTAACAGGTGACACCAGACCTGTTGCTCTTCCTTCTGTTTTTCTGTTTCTCGTTTTTTTCCTTTCGTGGCAGATTTGAAGGAAGGATTCCACCACCTTCTTTCGCCACAGGCACGCGAAATTCTGATTGTAGATGTGTGATGATGTTCAAGGACTCACACCCCATACCGACGAGTTAGGACGTGCTGCCAACTAGCGCGTGCCACTTGAACGTCTTGCGGCAACTTCACGTTGCTCATCCGCACACACATACATTACAGGATATTGGCGATCGATTAGACATCTGCATCGCAACAGTTGCTCGAATGATTAATAGAATAACAATGTTCCTAAGCAAAATGGCAGAAGACGTAATTACATGGCCGGACAGCAAAACGATGGAAGACACAGCAGCGTTTTTTGAGGCGAAATACGGATTTCCAAAAACCATAGGTAAAGGTTTCCTGAAGTCTTTTAGAAATGAAGTAAAATTGTAATTTTTCAGGTGCCATAGATGGCACACATATTGTAATTGATCCCCCGAAAGATGGTAAGGACGATTACATAGATAGGTAGGGCTGTACAAGTATATGTCTGCAAGCAATCTGCGATGAAAAGAAGAAATTCTTGGACGTTTTTGTTGGATATCCTGGCTCAACACATGACAGCCGCGTGTTTAGGAACTCATTCATATTTCCGAAATTCAATTCCATATGCAAAAAAACCAAATTCAGTTAAATTTTAACTCACACTTTCTGACGTTTTCGTAGTTGGTGACTCAGCATATCCTCTGCAACAAAACTAATTAACACCTTATAGAGATAATGGGCATCTCCCTTCGGCCCAAAAGCAGTTTAATAGGAAACTTAGTTCTTGTCGAGTGGTTATTGAGCATTCTTTTGGATTACTCAAACAACGTTTTCGTCAACTTTATTACTGTAAGTTGAGAGGAATGGAAAAATTGTGTCATTTCGTTAGAGCATGTTATGTTCTTCACAATCTTGCTGGCGAAGACTGACTTTCCGTTAGTGGATTCAACGGAAACTGCAGAAGAGGAACCTGAATGTGATCCAAATCTAAATTCAAGCTCGACTTTAAGTTTAGCAAAGTCAATCCGTGACTCTAATTAAAATCTAATTGTGAAGGTGTTTTTCAATAAAGTCAATAAAATAGTGTTTAAAAAAAAGTTGAACCGACTTCACAAAAAGCGCTAAAAAGCATAAAATAATTTTTAATTTTATATCTATTACGACATTTTGAACAACTACAACAAAAATATTTAATCGTCATTTCTTATGATCCCGTACAGGTAGTATTATGTATTATTTTCAATTGTGGTACTGTAGTTGTTTTATTTGTTTAATTTGCATCGACTTCAAAATGTCGTAATAGATATAAAATTAAAAATTATTTTATACTTTTGGCGCTTTTTGTGAAGTTGGTTCAACTTTTTTTTTAAACACTATTTTATTTTTCACTTTTTAGTGTCTTCTACTCTACACAACGAAGAAAGAACCATCCAAATCGGTCCACGCGTTAAAAGTTAGTTTTAACCCCCTACCCCACCCCCATTCTACTAACCTTTTTTTTCTCATGGTATCAATCAAGAAACATACTCTACCGAACAGAAAAGGAATCATCGAAATCGGTCCACGCTTTACAAAGTAACTACCCCTCCTCCACCCACTCCACCATAGGACCAAATTATTCTCCTATAAGCAATGGGGGATCAAACTCTATACAACAGCAAAAGAACCATCCATCAAAATCGGTCCACGCGTAACAAAGTTAGGTTCCACCCCCTTCTCCCACCCCAACCAAACCAACAAATTTTTTTCTCGTGGTATCAACCAGGGAGCATACTCTACCCAAAAGAAAAAGAATTATCCAAATCGGTCCACGCGTTACGAAGTTAGACTACTCCTACACCCACCCAACCCCCCACCATGGGCCAAATTATTCTTCTATTAGCAATGGGTGATCACACTCTATACAACAGCAAAAAAACCATCCAAATCGGTCCACGTCTTACAAAGTTTGGTTCCACCCTCCCCCACCTCCCATCCTACCAACATTTGTTTTCTCGTAGTATCAACCAAGGATCATAATCTACCCAATAGAAAAAGAATTATCCAAATCGGTTCACGCGTTACGAAGTTGGACTACCCCTCCCCCCCCCCCACCCACACCTTTCACCATAGGACCAAATTATTCTCCTATTAGAAATGGGGGAATCATACTCTATACAACAGAAAAAGAACCATCGAAATCGGACTCCGCGTTACAAAGTTAGGTTCCAACCCCACCCTCCCACCCCCTTCCCTCCAAAATGTTTTTCTCGTGGTATCAACCACGGAACATACTCTACCCAACAGAAAAAGAATTATCCAAATCGGTCCACGCGATACAAATTTAGACTACCCCTCCCCCTCCCCCCACCCTAGTCCAAATTTTTTGTCTTCTATTAGCAATAGGGGGTCATACTCTGTACAACAAAAAAAGAACCATCCAAATCGGACCACGCGTTACAAAGTTAGGTTTCATCCCCATCCCCCACTTCCACCCTACCAAAAATTTTTTTGACATGGTACCAATCGGTGAACATACTCTACCCAACAAAAAAAGAATCATCAAAATCGGTCGACACGTTACGAAGTTATGCCCGTTCCGACATAAAACAAATAAAAATAAAAATAAAAAAAAACACGTCGAACTTAGAATCTCTTTGTTTTTGGGAAGTCGGTTAAAAATAGACTTATTTTATTAAAATCAAATGTAAAAAATTTAAAAACAAGTGTTTTAAAAAAAATAGTGTTCAAAAAAAATATTTTAATTTACGGCCTCCCTCCTCTTTTCGCAACCGGGCTTGGGACCGGCTTCGGCAGAGTTGCGGCTTTGGTTACATGAAATGATTCTTGCTAGAGTAAATTAGTGGCTAGGAAAATACTTATAGTTATTAAATTCTGTACATTATCTATGTACTCTAAATTTTATTAGGAAATCTAAAATATTTTTCAACAAATAAATAAACTATTAAAATTTTTTCAACTAATAAAAAGTTAATATTTCTCTAGCTCCCCCTTATATTAAAAATTAACCATAGCACTGAACCTTAAAGGAAAACAAACGAATGGCTACCAATTAAAATTACAAGTTACTTTTACTTCGCTTTGTTTTCGTCCTAAAACTAATTGATTTGCCTTCAATTAAGTCATTCAATGTAGCATTACTATTTAACTACTATTTTTTATATATTTACGTATGAAACGAGACTCCAACAGGATGATTTTGCACTTTGTTCTCACACAAATTTATAATGCAGTTCATTTTATCAATTAATTAATGTTTTCTAAGTAAACTTCACTTATAATGTCTTTATAATAAATTGTCTTTAATGTTTTTTTAGCACTGCACTACACAAATTTTTAAAATTCTTAGCAAATTTCGCACAATTTAAAATTTTCTTCCAGAGGACAATCGCCGGCATAAAAACGTTCGCAAATGTAATGTCAAATTTTGACATTGAGTCTGCAATTTGACAGGTAGTCTGCAGAAAATTTTGCTTCACTTTTTGTTCTCGTACATATACGTATCGGCCTTTCCTTTTGTTCTTTATTCGTAGGTCAAAACCTCCGTAAACTACAAGCCATGAACCTACGAGGAAGTAACTAAAGGAGAAGCCCTATCGTGTATATGTCGTGTGTGTGAGCATGGCAAGTTTTTGTTCTGCGGCTGGGTCTTAGCTGTAAAATTTTTCTTCTTTTTAGCTGAGTCCCTGGGTCTTAGCTGTCACTTCATATTGACATTACAATAGTTAATTTGACTTCGCAAGTAAAAAATTAGATTAGTCATGTCTGCAATTTGACAGGTAGTCTGCAGAAAATTTTGCTTCACTTTTTGTTCTCGTACATATACGTATCGGCCTTTCCTTTTGTTCTTTATTCGTAGGTCAAAACCTCCGTAAACTACAAGCCATGAACCTACGAGGAAGTAACTAAAGGAGAAGCCCTATCGTGTATATATCGTGTGTGTGAGCATGGCAAGTTTTTGTTCACTTCATATTAACATTACAATAGTTAATTTGACTTCGCAAGTAAAAAATTAGGATTACACTTGAATTACGTAATAACTTCGTTTAAAACTTGATCAGTGATATAGTGAAAGACGTGAACTGATTTATTTAATGAAACTTCAGTGAAGTAAGAAAGATTTATAAAATTGATGGATGTTAGTACCAAGATTTTTATTTCAGTTTCTAGACTTTACACCAATTTTGTAGTCACATGCTACATCTGAAAGCATGGAAAATATGGAAGTGGTAAGTTTTTGTATGAATTTTAACATAAAGTATTGATTTTTTTATTCTAATAAATAAGGCTAAGCAGTTACGTTCACGCTAGATAAATTTATTAGAAAAATATGTATTTATAATCTAATATTGGTTGCTTAAATTTCTTATCTTTCTTCTAAGAATCCAAATTCTGAAGGTCATCAAGCCGAGATGATATATTTTAGTCCCCACCAAAATAATGTTTGTGAAGACATGGAAGGTACCTTGGATAATGAACTGGTAAGTATTTATTAACTTTAAATTGCAAATTTTTCAAATAATGTCCCCATACAGTTAATTGCGAAAAACTAACGTGAGTCTTGTGCAGAAATAATAAGCGACCAATGTACTGAAGAAGGGGCTTATAACGATGAGGTATTTGGTATATTAATTATTATGGAAAATATTGGTTCCGAATTCAATTCTTTTCGTTTTATAGTTTCCAGAAAAATTTTTTAAAGTAACATTTTTTTTTGAAATTAATATCCGTACCTCAGAGCAAAATATAAATTTTCCGGCTCTCCTGTAAAATTTACATTTTGTGACTTAATACCCTTTAGCTCTGAGGCTGACAATGCGGAGAGCTTTAAGCCTGAGCGCTGGACAAACTCTAAGGCTGCTTGTCCCAAGCAACTCACGCTGGCACCGCTATCGAGCAAACCCAGAATGGATTCACTGCCTATCTGCACTCTTACGTAAGGTCGACCGTCATCTTGACTGGTAATGACTGTAGATATTAAAGACTGGTGCGTCTTTCTCGTTGCACGTTTTCTCTCTCTGAACTCTCTCCATCGTCGTCCTCTTCGATTGAGAGGAAGCCTCACTTCCTCAGCAAAAATACGAGTTCTTACTCTGTTATAGTTAAGCTGCCTCTCATGCAAGGAAATTCCTCGAATGAGGCAAAAAGGATCTTTCTGGGTGGTACTCTCTTTATGATCGGGATAAGTCTGGGTATATTGTGACAAGGCAGGGTAATTCAGGCTGTCATCGAAGTCGCCTTACTGATCATTATCTTCGGCGAGTGGGGTGCCCTGCTTCGACCACTCGCCTTGGTGTTTCCCGGGTTACACTTGGAGCACTTAGGTGACACCACTCCTGGTTGACCACAGGTGTAGCAAAAGAGTCTCCTGGTCTCACTAGGACAGGAGTGAAAGGAGTGCTCCACTACGCCACAGTTCCAACAAGTCATACGAGTTGCCGCATCTGGGGAGCGCCTCACTTCTTCCACCCCTATCCCAGGGAAACCAGAGGGTTCCTCAGCCTCCTGGGCTATGTCGGAATTGACTTCGTGAATGTCAGTTCGCGTCGATCGCCTATATAATTCGCGTCGTTGTAACCAACGTTCAGCCATACGGCATAGATTCTGTAATTGATCCATGGATTTAACAGTGATTGTCGACGATAGAGCTGGCTTTGCGGAGGTAGCTGTCACAGCTGTACGAATTCTGACGGAGTTCCATCAGAGTCCGCATCAGGTCCAAGTCTGTCTCGGCAGAGCCGAACTCTTGTCTGATGTGAGCTCTGAATAGCTCCCAGTCAAAATTCGGAGAGGCGCGACAAAATTGGTTCCAGAACCATTGTTCTGCTTCTTCCTTAAGGAGTAGATGGACGTTAGCACAGAGCTCCTCATCTGACACTTCTGCACTTAAGGCCAGTCGTTCAAGACGAAACAGAAAGTCGTCGACGGAAAAGGCTGGATTGCGACCGGAGAAACTTATTTCCCAGGATGCCATGGTGGAAGGGCGTCTGGTCTGATAGCCTGCCATTCCGGATGTGGGCCTAGACCTGGGTTGAGGTGGATGAAGCCGTGCTCGTTCGTGCTCGTGGGGTGGCCATCGCGGGCTCATTTCGGCCTGTGGATACCTGGCCTCGACTTCAGCTTTGGCTGCGCTGCTGACGGAAAATGGCCGCTCCAGAATAGACTGGGCCAGGTTCGTCCTTAACAGACCTAACATTTCCTTTTTCAGGGTCTCCATCTGTGTTGTCAGCTGATCAGCGGTGACAACCTCTGTTTCTGGATGCTGTGAGGCCTTAATCGGAGACGGGGAACGTCGAAAATTGTGTAGGTCCTCAAGCTGGTTAGCGGGACTATTGCGAGTGACGGGCCAGGCTCCCGCCAACGACAAGTTGGACCCAAAGGTCTGCGGAGCTTCTTTTTTTTTTATATATACGATGTGGCCAAATCCTAGGGGACAACCCTTTGATGCGTTAGCATGGTTTTGGCCGGAAGGGAATTAGGGTAAGGGAAGTGAGGAAAAGTTGAGTCTTGTTTGCATTGCTGCGGGGTAGACAGCAGCCCAGAGACGGAGTGGATTATTTTTTAATTTCTTAATAAAAGCGCACGGTCATCTGGTCTTGAACCCGTGACCCATGGCATGTTGGTCTTGTCGCTCAACGCATTGATCCAACTCCGCCTCTTGACTCGTGATTGAAATGATCGCGGGATCTCGTTGAAGAGTGGCGACTGTACCCGGCAAGGAAGTGGTCTCCTGAACACAGTCCGAAGACAACCTAGCTAAACCAAAGGTCTTATCCAGGGCCTTCGTCTTACTCCTAGTCTTAGGTGGCAGAGGCTGAGCTTGAGTCTGTTTAGGCTTAGCTCTTTGGCTGGTTGCCGCGGTGGCCGAAGTTGCCACTTGAGATCGAATCATGACTCTGTTACGTAAAAAATGTAAAAACGGACAACAATGTTTACCAGGGTGAGAGAAGGTCTTGCAATTAGTGTGGGAGTCCAACTCCTAAAGTCGTAGCACAAAACCAAGTTCGTAAGCAACCAAAAAAAAACGAAGTAAAAGAAAGAAACAAAAAAGGAAAGACAAATCAGAGCTATAATAATTCAGAAAAATGTGTATAAGAATCAAAGCAAAAAAAGAAAAAAAATTTTATTTAAAAAAAAGGAATCAAAATTCAAAAAAAAAATGTCAACTCATCCGAAATAACAACCCAAAATATTTTGAGAAGAGAAAAAAAATCAAAGAAATTGACAAAAAAAAATTATTTCAGGTATCCCACCAATGAAGCTTCTACTCCTGTCTTGCTTGAGGATGGGGAGAGAAAAAGGGAAAGAGGAAAGGAAACAAACACAAAACAAAACTCTAAAATAACAAAAAGGTGTCAAAGAAAGGAAATGGGGTTTTTGATAAGGCAAAGCTAAAAGTATTCACCAACAAAACATGTTTGAAAGAGGGAAGAAAAAAAAATCAAAATTTTTTTATTTTTTTTTTGCAATGTGAGAACTTGAAATGTGTTCCCATGACCCACAACATATGTCCTGCCTGTGGAGCTAGGAGCCATCCTGAGTCCAGACAAGCCAATCGAGTACTTCCACTAGCCATACCAGGACAGCATCGAGGCCATACAAGGTACTCGACTAGTGGAGTGACTCGGCTCCTATTACCTAAGACAGGCCTTCGTCTTACTCCACAGCTCCCAACAGCATGAGATGCCGATGATCTGGTAGTTAGTCATACCTTGAGCGACATCGGTCATCGCTCAAGGTACCTGAACTAAAACCTAGCATCGGTCATCTCATACTGAGGACAGGGCATAATTAGATACTGTGTCCTATTTACAAAAGTTGACACGCCTATGGACACTATTAGGCAAGTCAGGACAGAGGCACTAGACCTCGAAGGTGCTTAACAAAAGAAAATTAAGGTCGAGATGACTGCCGTTCAGGCCAAGCATCGCCTAAGTCCGAGAAGGACTAGCAGATCAGCCTAGGCTGACAAGCCATCTCTTCAGAAACGCAAAGCCTCCAGAAGATGCTGGAGTGTCTTCCCTAGGGAAGACGTGCTTCGCGTTGGGCGCCATGTTGTAATGTATGTGTGTGCGTGATGTGCAACGTGAAGTTGCCGCAGGATGTTCAAGTGGCACGCGCTAGCTGGCAGCACGTTCTAGCTCATCGGTATGGGGTGTAGGTCCTTGAACATCCGATTCACACATCTACAATTGAATTCCGCGTGCCTGTGGCGAAGAAAGGTTGTGGTATCCTTTCTTCAGGTCTGCCACGAAAAGTAAAAAACGAGAAACAGAAAACAGAAGGAAGAGCAACAGGTCTGGTGTCACCTGTTATCCTTTACCGCACTGAACATATCTTGAAATTAGCAAAAGCAAGAAAAAAAAACTACCCCCGTATGCGATGTTTCAGGTACTAACCCACCACTATTCCTACACCTGGCTAAGGTGTAGGCCCAACCTGAAAAGAAATGCTGAAATAAAAATCAGAAGAATAAAGATTAATTTAAATACATAGGAAGAGAAAGGGAGAGGGGAGAAGGGATGCAGGGATGACAAGAAGCTTCATGAAGGTTTCCTGAAATAAAAAAATTACCTTTAGCCCATATAACTCACACAAGTTTAAGTTTTTGGTAGTATTAAAATCTACTGAATATTTCTAGCTTATTTGCTACGCCTACGATTATTATGAAATAGCAGTCGATTATTAGATACCCTCATATATCAACGAATGACTTATCAATCATTTCGAGAGTGCCTCACCAAGGAGAGACAAATTTGCAATATGAAATCAAGGAATGGTTATGAAATGAATGAAATCAAGGAATTTTAAAAATTACTGAACGGACATCGAGTATAGGAAGACAACCTGCCTACAATAGTCCACTCTCGTGTGCTTAACAGCAATACTAATGATGTAAAAAAACTGAACTTAAAGAAGAACTTAGTCTCATTACATCCTTTTCCTCGTGTAACAGGTACTGGTCTATTTAACTATAAAACAAATTGAACAGTATTGTAGGCGGTGAACACTTGACAACTGACCTACTACTGTAGCTGAAGGCGTAAAGTTTTCATATTTATATATATGAATTAAAAAAAATTTGTACGTGACTATGCTCTTAGCACGGTATCTATGATGTGGTCGGAATATCTTTCTCCTGACTTTGAGAATGGGTTTTAGCTTCCTTCTGTGCATTTCCTTCTTTATTTGGTGTTAAATTATATAAGTGCCCCAACTTAAATCTACTTTTACGCCCTTTTTGAGGGTCTGGGCTTTTGAATATAATGTCCAATCAAAACACTTAACTAAAATATGCGTATTCTTATACAAATAATTTTGTGCTATCCCACAATGTAATGGGGGGGGGGGGGTGGGGGGGTGGGAGTGCTGCCTGACACTACTTAGTTTTATTTAATTATTAATGTTAAAAATATTAAAAAGGAAAAACAAGCTTACTTGAAACTGTTTGTCTTACAAAAAAAAATTTTGTTCGTTTTTGTTGTAGCTTACGCCGTGGTTTAAAAAAACTGGAGTTGTTCCCAAATTTTCTGTGAATCTCCTATTTATATCCTGTTTCTGATTAGCACGGTGTCCAGGTTTCTATTGGCAGAAGAAAAATTTGCCGCGAGAAAGTATAATTTTCCTGTAAATCAGGAGATTGATTCGATGAGTCTTTCTTACTGAATAATGTCAAATTATACCTGTGTGCAAGTCGGGCCTAATTTCTGATGATTTTTAACCGGTGTCTTGTGCGTCTATCGTTCATGGTCAGCACTCCTAATAATTCGATCATGAATTCTGGGGAAGTTTTGAAAGGATAGGTTGTTTTAACCTTCCTTCATTTTGGTGGCAACAATCCGTCTTAATATTTTTCCTTTTCGGCACAAATTTTAGCGAAATGCTAAAAAAGAGAATTTTTTGGTCAGCTAGTCATATATAAATGACTAAAAGTAGCGAGATGGCTAAGATTAACAGGAATTATTTTATAACTTTTGGACTCTTACCCAGTAGTTGTTGACACGGTGACAGATGACTAAAAAGTGACGTCTTCTCCATGAGGAAGTTCAGTCATCTTCTGATCTGTCAATCGGTACCAACTTCATATTGTAACGTAAATTGGGCTCTTCGGGCTCGACGGATTAATTAAGACACTTATTTTCCATCACGAATGTTCACAATTTTATTCAATTCACTTAATTAGTTCGTTGCACAATTTTCTTGACAATATTACTTCACAATATTTCGTTTCACTTTAACAATTAGAACTTATCACTTCACTGGTTAAAATACAACTGACTTATTAGGCTGATACTCAGCCCTATTTATACTACTTAGCTTAATTCTAGAAATTTCAGCAACTCAGTTCTAGCTATTTCCGTTATTCATTTCCACCACACTAAGTCACCACAGGTTCGACTCGGCCTTGACTTTATACGGCATCTTACGTTTTTCTGGTTTCCGAAATTCGGGACATGCAACTTGATTTCGGTTTCATCACGTAGCCTATGCCAGACTACAGTGCATCTTGTATGGTCCTTCCCACTGCTGTTGAAGCTTCGGTGATTTTTCTTTTCGTCGCCGTGGGTTAAATAGCCAGACGAGGTCTCCTTCCCTGAATCCGCTAGAATTAGCTCTGATGTCGTATCGTGTTTTCATTCTGTCGCTGGATGTCTTCAGGTTCTTTCTTGCCAGTTCATGGATTTCTGCGAGACGCTTCCGAAGTATGGTTATGTATTCTTCTGTGGATTCAGCATCCTTTTCAAGTGTTCCGAACTTCAAATCACTGGGCAGTCGAATCTGTCTCCCAAACACAATTTTAGATGGTGTCTGTCCTGTTGAGTTATGGACGGCTGTTCGATAAGCTAGTAGAAATATCGGAATGTAGCTATCCCAATCCCGTTGATGCTCATCTACTACTTTTCTAAGATGTTCGACCACTGTTCTATTAAACCGCTCAACCTGCTGGAATACTTGAGATTCAAAGTTTCGTCCTTGGTCGGAATGAAGCATCATTGCTACTAACTCCTCTGCCACTATCTTTGCTTCTTGATTCGGGATCGCATATACTTCTGGCCATTTACTGAAGTAATACATTACCACTTAAATGTATCGGTTGCCCCGATCTGATTCTGGAAATGGTCCCGCAACGTCAATGGCGATTCTCTCAACGTTGTATTGCTGCATCGCTCCTCTCCTCCACATCCTCCCGCATATGTAACCAGTAGAATCGTTCTCTCAATTTCTCCAAAGTCTTATTGACGCCAAGATGTCCTCCCGAGGCACCGTTTTGAAATTCTTCCAGCAAATCCTTTATCTTGTTCCTGGGAACTAATACCTGCATCAGGCATGATGACTCGTCGGGTGTTTCCCATTTGCGTTTCAATATTCCATCTTCAACAAATAGCGAATTCCATTGCGCCCAGTAAAAAAAAAAGTCTGAAACATCTTTCCATTGAGGTCTTTCATCGTTCTCCTTCCACGATAAAATTGGAGATATATTCTCATTTCTCGTTGTGCTGCTTTGAATTCTTCATTGTTCCATCCTGTCAAGGGCACGACAGTTGTTCTTTTCACAATCACATGGTCGCATTTCTCTTCCAAACGGGAGCAGTATTTACAATCCGGCTTACATGGTCGTCGTGAAAGTGCATCTGCATTTCTATGGGATCTACCCTTCCTGTGGATAATTTCGAAATCATAGGATTGCAGTCTTTCTAGCCATCTTGCCACCTGTCCTTCAGGGTTTTTAAATTGCATCAACCACTTTAGAGCTGCATGATCAGTTCGGAGAGTGAATTTTTGTCCATAGAGGAATTTGTGGAAATGCTTTGTTGCATCAACAATAGCCAGCAGTTCTTTTCTCGTAACACAATAATTTCTTTCTTGTTTTGATAGAGCTCTGCTATAGTATGCGACCACCTTGTCGTGCCCGTTTACTTCTTGTGACAGCACAGCGCCAATCCCAACATTGCTTGCATCGGTATCCAATACAAATGTCTCACCCGCCTTTGGATAAGTAAGTACAGGTGCATTGCAAAGCGCCCACTTCAGTGATTTAAAGCTGTTTTCTGCTTTTCCTGTCCAAACGAATGCCTTATCCTTCTCCGTTAGCTTGTGCAACTTCTTTGCTATATCAGCGAAATTCTTCACAAAGCGTCTGTAATAAGTGGCTAGTCCAAGAAAGCTCCGTAGCTCGTGTTTATCTTTTGGAGGGGGCCAGTTCTGTACTGAAGTTATTTTCTCAGGATCTGTGCTAACTCCTTCTGTTGATACCACATGCCCAAGGTATTTGACCTGGTCTGCAAAGAGCGTACACTTTTTGGGGCTTAGTTTTAGTTTGGCTGACTTCAGTTTCTGGAACACTTCTCGTAGATTTCCTAGATGTTTTTCAAAACTTCGTCCAATTACAATGATGTCATCCAAATATACCAGGCAGGTTTTCCAAGTTAAACCTTGTAGGACACATTCCATTAAGCGCTCGAATGTTGCTGGCGCATTGCAAAGTCCAAAGGGCATGACTTTAAATTGCCACAACCCACTTCCCACCGAGATCGCTGTCTTTTCCCTATCATCTGGATCGATCTCGGCTTGCCAATAGCCGCTTTTTAAGTCCAATGTTGAAAACCACATGGATCCTGATAAGGTATCTAGGGTGTCGTCTATACGGGGTAGTGGATAACTATCTTTCTTCGTGACATCATTTAGACGACGGTAGTCGACACAGAATCTTGTACTGCCATCCTTCTTCTTTACTAGTACCACTGGTGACATCCATGGACCTTTCGATTCTTCTATTAGACCTTGCTTACGCATTGTTTCAACCATTTCGTCTGCTTCTTCTCGCTTTGCAAGTGGAAGTCTTCTTGGTGGTTGTTTGATAGGGCGGGTGGCTCTGGTGTCAATTTTATGTTGCACTATATCAGTTTTCCCATAGTCTTCGTCCCGTAGTGCAAAAATATCGGCAAATTCTTCAAGCAACTTCTTTGCTTTACGACATTCCTCTTGGCTCAGTTTATTAGACGGAAGTATCATTTTGGTTAGCTTTGTGACATCTCTCTTTGGCTGCTTGGTTTCATCTAAGTCTGTATATTCTGCTAACACAATCTCTTCGGCTGGTTCACCATGACCCACGACTTTACCTTTCTTTAATTTGATGCCTTTTTCACGGGAATTTAGGACTCGTACCAAAACTTCCTTCTTTTCATCGATAGTTACTAAGCATTTTCAATGGCGACATTTCTTATTGGCTCTGTTCGATCTGGTTCTACTAGATAAAATCGATAGCTCCCGGGATCACCAAGAACTTTTGCTCGTACTAAGGTTTCTGCACAAGGAGGGAGCTCAACGTCTTCATATGCCACGATGTTCAGCTTCGAATAATAATTGGATCCCAGAGCCATGGGAATCTCTCTGTTGTCATATTTCATGATTCCTCTTCCAATATCCAGTTGAATGTTGTGTGCTCTCATGAAATCGAGGCCAAGTATGCACTCATCCGTTATATCTGCGACAAGAAATCTGTGTGAGAATTGGTTGTCGCCGAGGGATATTGTCATTACAATTTCTCCATATACTTCAACGGATTCTCCTGTAGCTGTTTTCAAAATGTATCGATTTTTGTTGCTAAGCCAGTGGTCCTTAGCATAATCGCACCGAAAAATAGACCTGGAAGCACCTGTGTCTACTGTAATCGTACATTTTTGTTTGTTGTTGATTACTAAGCTGCTATGATTTCGCTGCAATTTCTTAATGTTGATGATGATTCCAGGGCGTTCAGCGGCTGCTGCTGAAGTCTGAAGTCTTTTATTTACAGTTACGTCGTTAGATAAGACTCCTGATTGGTTTTTCTTGACGCTCTTCAGCTCATTCTTTATTGCTTCTATGTCGCCTTTAACTTGTTTAATAGTCATTTGTCCAGAAATTTCTACTTCTTCCAATCTCTTTTCTATATCTGACTTTAACTCTCCCATTTTGTTTTATACTTGACTTTCCAGACCTTCAAACTGTTTCTGCATAGAAATTTCCATTTCCGCTTTCACTTCTTCAACAGAGACCTTAAGTTACGCTACTATTGATGACTTCAACTCAGCCGTAGACAATTTCTGTTCTTCAATTGCCGCTTTCAATTCGCTTACGGACCCTTCCATTGATGCTTTTAATTCGGCCGTCGACGATTTCTGTTCAGCCATTAAAGCCTTCTGTGCGTCCATCGATGCTTTTAATTCGGCCGTCGACGATTTCTGTTCAGCCATTGAAGCTTTCTGTTCGTTCATCGATGCTTTTAATTCGGCCGTCGACAATTTCTGTTCAGCCATTGAAGCTTTCTGTTCGTCCATCGAAGAGTTAACTTTCAACAGAGCATTAAAAAGATCTGTCATGCTTGGAGTATTTACTTCTTCTTCTTCCTCTGGCCCGTCTTCAAAAGCAAAAGCCTCTGGATCCTTTCCTTCCTTTTCCATAGCTTCCTGTAGTATCGCTACCAGGGCACATTTATTTCCAATTGTAGGAAGGGAACGTTTACGTCTTGAACACGTAAGTCCTTTAATTTGCGACCCATATTTAGATTATTCTCTGCACTATTTCACTTTAATTTCACAGTCACTTTTTGTTCTTTTCTTTTTTTTTCCAAGTCCACTTTTTAGTCTTTCTTAATTAATCCCACTTCTGATACCAATTGTAACGTAAATTGGGCTCTTCGGCCTCGACGGATTAATTAAGACACTTATTTTCAGTCACGAATGTTCACAATTTTATTCAATTCACTTAATTAGTTCGTTGCACAATTTTCTTGACAATATTACTCCACAATATGCTTATGGGTGGTTCGTATTGGGGTGATAAGTAGCTTACAATTATGCTACCTAGATGGCGCAAAATTTTATTTTTGGCCTCACATTGAAATCTTATCCAACTTTTCAATTGCATAATTTATTAATATATGTATCCCCATTTGGTAACAAATTGTAAGAATTGTAAATCACTGTTTTCACATATTCTCCCGAATACATTTTTAAATCAGATCACTTCATATTTATCGTACAATTTGTTGTATAATACCAGCAATTAGCAATCAAAGCCAACTCTTCAAATGTAAAAGCTGTCAATAGATTTGTCCCCATTTACCAACAAAACTCGAAGCACTAGTACCACAACATCACAAAACTATTATATTATCACTTATAATAAAGTTAAACGTAATTTCTTTCACTTTTTAATGCAATTGAGAGTTGTTTACATCCGCTAGGTTGAAGAGCAGACGTCATTACTTCCCTCCATTTGACATTTCTTTTGGATATTTCCAATATAATTTGACCGGCGATTTTTTTTTATTTAAGCTTAATACAAGCTAATACATAATAAATACATACTACAATTACAAGCTACAACACAATACCACCACCACAAGCTATAATAAATTATGACATAATAAATAAATAGTAAAAGCTACAATATGAGCTCTAATTAATGTAGATACGGGCTGGAAGGAAAAAGAATTAAGAAAGGCGATCAAGATGGGGGGGATCAAGATATAAGGCTTTGTCAAGGGATGATTTACTCAGATGGAAGTCAAAGGAGGGAAGATCGTTGATTTTTCGTAGCATCCTGGTAATTGGCTCACTTTGACCGTAGTTTGTGCGATGGCGGTCGAGTCGGAAAAGAGGAGTGGACCTAAGGTTGCGGTAATTGGTATAGATGGGTAAAGATTGCAGGATTCAACGGCAGTCTATGGCACCACTTAATATCTGATGAATGAAGAGAATGTCGGAAACATCACGACGTTTACTTAAAGGTTGTAAGTCTATCAGTTTCAGACGGTTTTCATAAGGTGGAAGGTTGAATCTGTCTACCCACGAAAGATCACGTAGAGCGAAGCGAATGAACCTACGCTGGACAGATTCAATCCTATGAATGTGAGTTGTTTGTGTAGGTGACCATACCTGGCTGGCATATTCAAGGAGAGGTTTAACGAAGGAAATATAGAGAGATTTGGAAACATAAGGATTGGAGAACTCTCTAGACCAGCGCATCACAAACCCTAGCGCGGAGTTAGCTCTGTTAATTATGCTGTCAATGTCGGAACGGAAATTGAGCTCACTATCACAGATTATTCCGAGATCACACAAAGAGGTAACGATAGGGACTGGTATGTCGGTTGGCATGTAGACTTTCGGGGTGGGTGTAAGACGCTTGCGGGAATAAGAGATGGACTGGCATTTGGAGACATTGAGTTCAAGAAAGTTTTTCATGCACCGTGTGGTGAAGGAATCGAGATCTTTTTTGAGAGTCGGTTGTGGAGGAGATATGTTTGATAATTTTCATGTCATCAGCATAAATGGACAGCTCTGAGTGATTGATGACGCATTCAACATCATTTATTGTAAGGATGAAGATCAGTGCACCGAGGTGGCTGCCCTGGGGGACGCCGGAACGACCGACAATAGGGTTAGAAATGGATGAACTGAAAAGAACATTGTAGCGACGGTTGTTGAGGTAGAATTGAATCCAGGAGATGAATCGGGAGGGGAAGCTTAGGCGATCAAGTCTGAACAAGATAACATTATGGGAGATCTTGTCGAAGGCTTTACTAAAATCGCTGGCGATAACATCAACATCTTTACCGTTTTCCAGGGCACATAGTGTTTTGGAGACGAAGTTAGTAAGGTTGGTGGTTGTAGATCTTCCTTTGAGGAAGCCATGCTGGGAGAGGGAAAAAATGGACTTACAGTGGAAGAACATGGAATCATAGACCAATTTTTCGAATAGTTTAGGTATGGATGATAATTTAGCGATGGGTCTGTAGTTGGACACATCGTTCTTATAACCTTTTTTGAAGATGGGAATAATATACGAGTTTTTCCATAAATGAGGGAAAACCCCTGGAGTGACCGAGAGGCGGAAAAGCAGGGTAAGGGGTTGAATTAGATGCATGGCACACTTTTTCAGAACGATGGCCGGAATGTCGTCAGGACCTGGGTTGAAATCGTCCTCAAGCCCGTTGATGCTGGCGGCGGTTAGTTCGGGATCAGGGTCGAAAGACGTAAACGACGTTTGAGTGCATTTGTCCAAGAATGAAAAGTAGTTAAGGTCAGGTTGTAGGGAATTGTCGCTGAAGGATTTACTGAAGAAGTGTGCAAAGAGGTTGGCGATAACCTTAGGATCAGACGAAGAGGTATTCTCAAGTTTTAGGGTAGAGGGGTAACCATTGGATTTCTTCTTGGAATTAATAAAGTTATAAAATCGCTTGGGGTCAGATATGAGGCTAGTTTCCATCCATTGGAGGTACTCATAGTAGAGGATATCACAACGTTCAGAAAAAGAGGTATAAGCAGATAGGTAGGAAGAATAGTCGGACTCGGTCTGGGATAGAAGAAAAGTTTGCCAACGTTTATTTCTCCTGTTGCGGAGAGAGCGTAATTCCTTGTCGTACCATACGGGGGATGAGGAGTAGTTTTTACGAGGAGAAAGGGGGATAGATTGTGTAAGACAAGCGTGTATTTCTGAATGGAACGCCTCTAAAGCAACGTCAACTGGAAGATGTTGAGGGATAGTGGCAATGTTAGAGTTGAGGAGCAATTGATCTAATTTTTCAAAGTCGCCTTTACGAAAATTGAAGGAAAGAGAAGACTCGGAGCATGAAAGTGCATGAGGGTGTTCGTAGGAGAAAACAAGGAGCAGGGTTTTCAATTTTTTTATAAGCACTGAATTATGCACAGGAATTTCATCAGCTTCCAATAGTTCCAAAGTCAAAATTTGCTTATCTTCGACTTCCATTTCACCATCGTTCATAGGGGTTTCAATATTTTTATTTCTGATACAAATTTTTGCATCTTTGGCTACCCTTCCTCCCTTAGGGTTGGTGATTGTGAGAGTTGTGACCCCGTCATTGTGGCCAATTATTTCGCCGACTTCTTCATCACCTCATTCTGTGATTCTGACTGTGATATTGTTTCTTCCGATTTTATCCACTTGACCAGACTTCCTCATACTTCCCTTGAAACTAAGGACTTTGTTTTTGACGATGGTGCTGTCACCGATTATTTGTCTAGTTTGTCCAACGGATTTTCGTGTGGTCCAGATGGTGTCCCTTCGTCCTTCCTTAAAAATTGCTGTTCATCTGTGTCCCCTATTCTTTGTCATTTGTTTAACCTGTCTCTGTCTTGTGGCCGTTTCCGCAGTCTCTGGAAGGATTCTGTGATTATTCCCCTTCACAAAAAGGGTGACAAGTCCAACATCACCAATTACAGACCCATCGCCAACTTGTGTCATGTTGCGAAGGCGTTCGAGGCCTTAATCCGTTTTCATTATAAAACCTTTTTAGGCTCTTTTCAGCATGGCTTCATTAAGGGTAAATCTACCACCACCAACTTACTCGAATTCGTGCATCACTGCTTGCCTCTGATTGAGTCTGGCTTACAGGTTGATTGCATTTTCACTGATTTTAGTAAGGCCTTCGACAGAATCGATCATAGGATTCTGGTTCATAAATTTCATTTGCTCGGGTTCCCACCGCTTTTTGTTAACTGGTTGTCCACTTACCTCTCTGGGCGCACCCAACGCGTCTTGTTTCGTGGTGCCCTATCCAGTGAATTCTTTGTTTCTTCTGGGGTGCCTCAGGGAAGCATTCTTGGCCCACTTCTTTTTATAATTTTTATTAATGACGTCTCGGTGCTCCTTGCTAGCTCCAAGATTCTGTGTTATGCAGATGAGGCCAAAATATTCCGTGTCGTCTCCCGCGACGACGATTGTGCTCTGTTGAGCTCCGACATTCACGTTTTTCACGACTTGTGCTCTAGTAACCGTCTCCCTCTTAATATAAACAAATGTACCATAATGACCTTTACCCGCAGAAACTGTCCCATTCTCTTCGACAAATTTTTTAATGGCAGTGTCTTAAGTAGGCTACATAGGGTCAAAGATTTGGGGGTTGTTCTTAATTCCCGCCTATCCTTTGATGACTACATTGACTTCGTGGTGAATAGGGCTAATTCCACGCTGGGTTTTGTGAAAAGGTTTTCCAGGGAACTTGACGATCCCTATCTAACTAGGCTCCTCTTTTGCACATTCGTTAGACCCATTCTGGAATACGCTTGCCCGGTTTGGGATCCCTATTTCGCTGTCCACATCAACCGGATTGAAGCTGTTCAGCGTAGATTTCTTAGGTTCGCTCTCCGCGACCTTCCTTGGCGTGATCCTTTATCCCTCCCGTCATATCATGCTAGGCTTGGACTGATTTCTCTTGATTCCCTTGTAAAGAGACGCCGAATATATAAGATCACTTTTATGCATGATTTAATTCAGGGGACGATCAACTCCTCCGAACTGCTGAATGATACAGGCATCTCCATTCCCGCCCGGTCCCTTAGGAATTTCGACTTTCTGCATGTTCCCTTTCATCGTACGCTCTACGGCATGCACGAGCCTATCACCTCTATGTCCCGCCTCTACAATGACTACGCTGCCTATATCGAGCTGGGATGTTCTAGGCGACAACTGAAGTGCCATCTGAGGATTTTTTTTTTTTGGGAGCGGGGAAATCCGTTTACGCACCTAGGTGGCTTAAGCCACCCGTGTGCCGGACTCACCTGGCCAACGACCAGTCCTACCGGCTAAAACCCCCCTCCCCCCTCCAGGAGGACCACCACGGAACCGTCTAGCAGACATTACCTCGCGGTGGAGTCCTATAGAACAGCCTCCTACGAGGCCCGCGAGCCAACCGGGCCCCCTAACGGGAGCCCCCGCCCCCTCGCTGCCCCCACAAGTTAGCAGGCGCCCCCGCTTGGGACCCCCGTTGCTGTCTCTCTCCTTTTGACGAAGGACTATCCTGACGAAAGAGGCAATCCTTCGCCAGTGGTCCTCCCCCTGCAGCATGACCCCAACAATATTGTCCGGGGTCACGCTGCCCGTCTCCGCCTCCATCTCTGCCCTCTCCGCTCTCAGTGATCACATTCAAAGAATGTGTGGATAGCGGAGTCCGATGGAAAGCCGCAGTACACACAACACGGGCTCGGGACCTTTCCTATGCGGTGGAGAAAGGCCCGAAAGTCCACCGGCCCCACGACTCTCCATCCCACCTCTCTTGCCAGGACGCCATTGTCCTGGGCCGACCCAATCTCGCGGCCTCTCCCCCCAAGATGGATTTCTCCAGATGTACGAACTGTCGCTCCCTGGCTAAGAGGTCAATGGGTATGACCCCCGCGACCACTAGCACCGCCGGTTCCGAGACCGTGCGGTAGGAACTCGCGATGCGGAGCGCCGCACGACGCTGCACCGCAAGTAAGCGCTTGCAGTACCTTTCCCACCGCATCGCGTCGGCCCAGACTTCTGCTCCGTAAAGCATTATGGCCTCGGCGGTGCGAAGCAACAGGCGCCTTTTGCAGGGTCTGGGCCCACCAATGTTGGCCATAACCCTGCTAAGCGCCGCCGTCACCGCAGCCGCCTTGTCGGCCCGGCCCTTTATCTCGTCCCAGAAGGAGAGCCTGCAATCGAGGCTCACCCCCAGGTATTTGAGCGCGGGCTGCGTCTGGACCAACATGTCTCCTACCCGCACCTGGATCAGCAACGGAATGCGCTTCTTTGTCAGAAGGACGATCACGGTCTTGGCAAGCGCCAACTCCAGCCCGTGGTCACACAGCCAGGAGCTTACCCGGCGCATCACCTGGTTGAGTCTCATCTGAGCCGCCGCAACATCTATGAGGTAATGTGTAATTCCATATGTCGGGGCCCAGTATGGAGCCCTGGGCCGCCCCTGCCGAAAGAACCCTCTTTTCTTGTCCCTCCTCCGTCTCGAAGATGAGAGTGCGATCACTCAGGTAGTCCCTCATCATCCGTAATAGATACTGAGGGACCCCGAAATCGCGCTCTAACGCCCTGAGTGCGTCCCTCTACCTCACCGAGTTGAAAGCGTTGCGCACATCCAAGGTGACCAGCAGGCACACCGGGCGAGAATAATAATTTCCGCATGCGGTGGCCCGGGCCGCGTCCACTACCTCCTGGATAGCATGAGCCGTCGACCTCCCTTTCCGAAAGCCATACTGCCTCTCGGAAAGGTCCCCAGCAGCCTCTACGGCCGCTTGGAGGCGAGGTTTCAGGAGCTTTTCCAGGAGCTTGCCGGCTGTGTCGAGCATGCACAGCGGTCTGTACGACCCGGGGGACCCTACTGGCCCCTTGCCCTTGCTGATAAGTACGAGCCTGGCCTCCTTCCAGCGGGAGGGAAAACTCCCGCTTTCAGGCAGGCATTATACATATCAAGCAAGAGCTCTGGATGGCTCGCCGTCAACGCCTTCAGCACCTCTGCCGGGAGCCCGTCGGGCCCTGGCGCCTTCTTATTTTGTAGGCTTTACGAGGCCCTCGTAAGCTCCTCCATTGTAAAAAGAGGAGCGCCGGGTACCTCGCGGGCCACGCAGTTTGGCTCCAGAGGATGGGTGGGGAAAAGGGCGTCCACGATGGATCGGACCGTCTCCGCATCGAGGAGGGCATTTGGTGAGAACGCCTCTAATTTGCGGAGGACGATCCTGTACCCCAGTCCTCAGGGGTTCTCATTGAGATCCTCCCCCAGCCGCTGCCAGCATCGGCGCTTGCTCCCCTGGATGGCCTTACGAAGGCTTTTTTTGCTCTCTTATAATCGGCAGTTCTATGGGCTGCGTCGGGCTCGCGTCGGCCAGCTCGTTGAGCCAGCCGCCTGAGGCGAAGACATCTCCGCCTCAGTTCCGCGATCTCGTCCGTCCACCAGTATACAGGGCGGCGACCCTCCCTGCTCCCTCTTTTCCGCGGCACGACCTCTCGGCAAGCCCCGTGAATTAGACTCATTGTGGAGTCTACCACCCGGGCGGCTTGCTCGATAAATGACAGTCCCTCCGGAATCCCGACCATGGTTCGCCGGCCGCGTGCGATGGCTTCAGACAGCCTTTCGACGTCTATTCTGGCGACATCCCATCTGGGCGGGCCCCGCAGACGCCGGACCCGCACTGGCGCTATGTCACGCACGCGGAACGTGATATATTGGTGATCGCTGGCTGTATAGTCCTCGATCACCTGCCAGTCCTGCACACGTGCAGCCAAGATTTCTGTCGCCAGGGAGACATCAATAATTGTTTCTCTGTACCCAGGACGCCGGAAGGTTGACGTTGAGCCGGTGTTTAGGACAACCAGCCCCGTCCTAGACGCAAAGTCCAGGACTCTTTCGCCACGGGAGTCAGGCGTGGGCTCTCCCCACTCCAAGGCCTTCGCGTTAAAGTCTCCAGCCACCACCAGCTCCCCATCCATGCCGCGGACCGCATCCTCCACGCCGTCCAGCTTGGCCTGAAAATCTGCTATTGGCTCGTTTGGAGTGAAGTAGCAACTGACATAAGTAATGTCGCTGCTCCTTACCCAAACGAAGACAGCGCCCGCGCCATGATCCGCAACGCTAAATCGTCGCAAGTCCGGGACCCAGATTGCCGCGGTGCCGAGGTCATCACGGTACCACGTTGGCTCGCATCCGTCTCGGTACTGCTCGCTGACTATCACGATGTCAGCGTCCTTCTCGAGGCAGATTTGTGCCAACAGAGCATCGGCCGTCCTGCTCCTGTGCAGGTTGCCCTGGAGGACCACAACCATTTACCCTTTTTTTGCCTCCTCCAGGGCCTTGCGGAAGACCCCGCACTGCCCCGACCCCGCCATATGTCGCCGCGAGCCGGGCTGCTCCGCCGTTTCCGGACAGAGGAAGCATACCGGACCCGCGGTGCACGTGTTGGCATTGTGGCCCTCGCCGCCGCACCGGAAACAGAGCTTGCTCCGGTCCGGCCCCTTACAGGACTGGCTCAAGTGTCCGTACCCCAGGCACTTAAAGCACATGGGAACGATCACCTGCCTACGCACCCTGCCCTCTATCCAGCCGACCCTGACCCGAGCAGCTCTCAGCAGCTTCGCCGCGGCCGTCTCCTCGATCTCAACGGTGGCCAGGCATTGTCCTCGGCCGTTTGGGCGGGTCAGCGCGACATGGAGGTGGCCGCTGTACTCCCTCAACTCTTTCTTTAGAGCCTCCATGACCTCTTCCTTGGTCGTGCAGCCGTCAAACTCTCTTATCTCCAGACTAGCCCTAGGGACCAGTTGCTTGACGCTGCTCGCTGCTCCAACGGCGCCCTTCAAGGCATCCGAGAAGGCTGTACGCGTCTCTAGCGTGGACTGTCCGAGCTCGAGCAGGACCTGGCCAGACCTGGTCTGCCGGACGGCCTTAACCCTCACTCCGCAGTTCTCAGGGCTGACCGCCTTGCGGACAGTGCGGAGCACATCCGCAAAGGTCTTACCCGCTGCAGGCTTGAGCAAAATGGCCTCCGGCTTGGCCTTCCCGACGGGAGCCACTGGGCGACTGGGAGCCGGAGTCGGGGCCGAAGCTTTTTCCACCTTCTTCTTCTTCCTCTTCTTCTTCTTCCTCTTCTTCTTCTTTTCCTCCGCCTTCTCCTCCTTTACAATGGCCTTGGCCTTCCTGTTTTTGCGGACCACTTCGGTCCAGGTAGGCGCGATGGTCTCCCTCCTTTTTTTACAGCCTCCCCCTCCGGTTGGAGCGGAGGGCTGGAAGCTCCCCTCTTCCGTGCCACCGGAGAGTCCCCCTCGAAAACCACCCCGGCCGGTGTGGTTTGTACACCCAGTGACTTCCGGGATGACCCCCTCCCATGCGCCGTTGAGGCCGCTACGCTCGCGGTTCGGACCGGAGCAGTCTGCGTGCTGGATGACTTCCTTGTTTTGGTCTGGGGAAGACTACAACGGACCTCCGCATAGGCCTTTCTGGTCGAGTCCAGGTCATCGATCGTCTCTTCCAGCAGCGGAAGACCCTCCTTGACGACCTTAGATATGTTTGGCTGCTTCTTAAGAGCAGCCAACATCTCCTTAATGAGGTCCCTCATATGAAGGAACCCCCTCTCCATGCGGGCCTCCACAGCCTCCAGTCTGTCGTCCAGGCTGGCTGGTTCAAGGACTGGTGGGGGGAGGCTCTCTCGAGCCTTCCCGGCAGCCGGTGTCAGGCGTTTTCGCTCCGTCGGAGTTTGAAGCACCGGCGAGCGCTGCACTCTTAAACTCCTTCTGAAGGGGTTGGCTGCCGCACAGCCATTTTCCTCCCCCTCCCCTACTATGTCTCCTCCGCCGAGCTCCAGGGCCGGTGGAGGGGGGTCCGCCCGATCCGTCTCAGCAGCCGGCCAGGAACGCGCCCGCTCCGGTGTTTGCAGTACCGGCGAGCGAAGCACTCTGGACTTCCTCCCAACGGAATTGACAGGCGTGCTGTCCCTTCCCTCCTCTTCCACTACTTCTACTCCTCCCTTCATTTGATTTTCGTTATTAGATTCCATGTTATAAAGTTCAATTTTAATTCGGGCACGGGCTCGCGTTCTCGGACCACAGCCGAGGCAACCGCCAGCGTTACGCCCCCCGCTACACCCGTGCCTATAGGAGAACTCTCCCCTTCCGACCGTCCTTTCCCCTCTTTGAACAGACCCCGAATCACCAGCAGCCTGCCTCCGAAGGTTCCGTAGGCTTTCCGAGGAGCACCCCCCTACACACTCCCGTCTGACCTAAAGATCAGAACGGGTGTTCTCCCTAGACCTAGGGTGTGCTACTCCCTAGGGCCGCAGCTCCTCGAGGTTACGAGTGAAGCAAAGAGATGTGTTGGATCCCGAATCCCGCAGGTAGACGTTCACCTCAATCGCCAGCTAAACTCCCCCCTCGTCTCACTGCATCGTCCGTGCAGGAGGATACACGACCGTCTCTCTGCCAGGTTCGGGTGAGAGTTCCGATTGCATAGTGACGCCGATGGATTCGGAGCCTCTATGCGGCAGCAACCAATCCGCACGACTACAATTAGCCAAGAACCCCTGGCAGAGACATGACCGTACCAGGAGTCTGTTACCAGCCGCCACCACGAGGAGGTTGTAGTCGCACTACCATCAGTGCACATAGTTTCGGCACGTACACCCAAGTGTTACATGTTATTCCCCCTATGTACCTGAAGGCTGACGGCCGCCATCTGAGGATACTTCTTGAATAAATTAGTTTAATGATTTGTATTAATTTTGTAGTCCTCTTGGTTCATTTGTAATTTTCTTAGGAGCCAGTTTTGGCGAAGCTGTTGTTAAATAAATAAAAATAAATAAATAAATCAACCCAAGCAACTTCAGCATCTTTACTTCGTTGAAACTCAAGCATGGATACCAGACCTTCAGTTAGCCGGACTTGATAAATGTGTTTCTCGGTAATGGTATCAACTATCTAAAGTGAAAACATGCCAAAAACAAAACATGCTGGAGGAATCTTAAAAAAAAATTTACCTCTCCTTTTCGTGGAATAAAAACTCTAGGAACAATATTTTGTTGATAAGGTTTTCCAACAATTTCTGCCGCCAAAGGTCAGCATTTACTCGTCGATAACGCAGCTACGATAAAATTTTTAATGTTGATTCACCATCCGATCGACCTTCAAAATTTATGATCGAATTTGCGCATTGATTTCGAACAATTTGCAACTGCTAATACATTTGGTTGGTTTCTCAAGTGGAAGCAAATCTAAGAGGAAATTGGAGATAATTTTAAATAAGTCCCAAGAGGAATTATTTAGCTTGTCTTTCTTTCTTCCTTCATACCTTTATCCTTTTTCTCAGTCTTTTTTTCTAATATCCTCTGGCTTGATCTAAAAGTTTTCTTTATTTTCTTCGCCCAAAGCGCCTGGGTTTATATCAGTTCTTCAATTATCGCCTAATCGATCGGACGCGTTGCGTGATCGCTCCTCACTCTGTTTAATTTCTTTGCAGTATTTTCCCGGTCAATAACTTACCTGACACAGTTTCTCCTTGTTTACATTTTTGTCAGTGACCTTATTTTCAACTGGCCGCTATTTTGTAAGTGACTCAGTTTGTTTTTTCGCTTTTTACAGTGCCGGGAAATATTTTCGTTTTTCAAACGGAAGTGACTCAATTCGTTTATTTTTTTTTAATTTGAAATTACTGCAACCTGGTGTAAAGCCTTTTGTTTAACTTTTTATTATTAAATATTTCCGACTAATCTTTACGCACAAAATGGCCCTTTGCAAGGCATGCTCTAATGAGTTGCTAAACAATGGTGTTGCCTGTGATGGCATCTGTGGAGATGTTTTTCATGGCACTTGTCTTTCACGTGATCTTTCTACATGTAAAGAGTGCTCCAACATTAAGCCCTGTCACGTTTTACGGCTCATGAAGGAAGTCGTTGCTACGCACTGCACGGATCAATCCTACATCGCTGATAAGGTCAACGAGATCTCCACAAACTTTGCTGGACTTCAAATTTTGTACGATGACTGCGCCAGTCTTAACTTAAAACTGCACAAGCTGCTTTAGATCGCTGAGGGTTTGACCAACGACTCGTTGCTTCTTTCAAGCAGGATTTGCGAGCTTTCCTTAAAGCTGAGCGGCCTGGTCACTTCCTTGGATGACCTCCGCGCTGGTTCACGATCGCCTTCCATCGGCTAATCTACGGAATCTATCATGCTAATCTAAGACGATATTCGGCGCGGTGTCCGGCACGTCAAGCGAGATCTAGATTCGTGCTCAACAGCCATTGTGAAGAACTTTGAATTAATTGGCTCAGTCGGCTCTGATATCAAGAGTTTAACCACAAAAAGCTATCTCCGGCCTTCTTTTCCTCTGTCTGACACCACAGATGCTTCTGGTTTGAATTCTTCTTCTTCTGGACCTACATCTTCTGAAGGGGACTGCTCTACTCTCCGGGATGCAACTTCCGCAGTTCCGCCTCAATCTACCGCGAAAGTGATTCCTCCGCATTCCTCCTTGGTGTAGCCTGCTTCAGATGGTGATGCTCCTGTTGGTTTGGTCAAGCCCGTTATAGAGAATTCTTCTTCTCCTGGACCTACATCTTCTAATGGGGACCGCTCCACTCTCCGGGATGCAACCTCCGCAGTTCCGCCTCAATCCACCGTGAAAGTGATTCCTCCGCATTCCTCCTTGGTGCAGCCTGCCTCAGATGTTGATGCTCCTGTTGGTTTGGTCAAGCTCGTTATAGAGAAGGTTGCTGATGTTGCCATCAATGTCTCTCCACCAGTGTCATCCCAACCAACGTCATCTTGATAGCTACAGGCCGTAAGGTAGAGCAAGTTTTTGGCCGCGACGTCACACAAAATTTAAAACAGTTGAAAAAGTCATGATTCTGTCATCCGAAGTTTTGTTTAATTATAAGAAGTGTGATAAAGTTTTAAACTCATTCTAAGCAAAGACTGAGAGTGAAACGTATAAAGAGTTTGTTAGGTTATTTGGAGAATATTGCATTGTATAAATGAACTCTAACACATGCAAAACTGTTTTTATTGTATTATTCTTTACTGCATATAATGCTTTGTTTCAGTCAGTCTATGGAATAAACTAGTAGCGTACACATTACTGCGGTTTTTATTCTTTTACTTTGTGGTTTGTCCCAACAGTGGTTATGGGCCCAGGTCTGTTTAACTGCTCGTGCGCTTAAAGTTTTTTTTTAGTGTCAAGTTTTTCGTTTTGTTCGAGAAATCAAAATCTCCTTAGCCGCGATGAGTTCCGGGTTGTACCAAATTGATAAACTTGATAACGATAATTACGATTCGTGGAAAATACACATAAAATCGGTTTTAGTCCACAGTGAGTTATGGGGCTACGTGTCGGGTGAAATAAGATCGCCTGAGGCCGCCGCTGACCTAACAATGTGGATAACTAAGGACGCAAAAGCACTTGCAACGATATCATTATGCGTTAAGGCAAGCCAACTCCTTCACATAAAAAACTGTAAGTCCTCTAAAGAAGCTTGGGAAAAACTAGAAAACGTACACGCGCCAAAAGGTCCAGCTCGTAAAGTTACAGTTTTCAAACAGTTAATTGGCTTAAAAATGCTCGAAAGCTGTTCCATGACGGAGCATTTAAACAAATTCTTCGATTTGTTCGAGAAATTATCTGAACTAGATATAAAATTACAGGATGAGCTACTCGCGATTTTAGTATTGTCTAGCTTGCCCAAAAGTTATGATAACTTCGTCATCGCAATAGAATCAAGAGACTCGTTGCCCAGTACGAGTACATTAAAAACCAAATTGCTGGAAGAAGCAAATAGAAGAGAAAGCGAAGGAACAATAGGTGAAACAGTACATGAGGCAGCATTTTTTACAGCAAAGCCCCGCAATCAACAAGAATCAACGAAGAATAGAAAAACAAGAGTAAAGTGCTACAAATGTCATAAAAGGGGACATTACGCGGCATCGTGCAGATCGTGCACCGAATAAGTCGTCGTATGCGTTCACAGCGGTAAATTTTTCAACCAATACATCGGCTCAGCACAACAAGCGAACTTGGATTATTGATAGCGGCTCAACTAGTCATATGTGTTGTGAAAAGACATTTTTTGTAAGTATTCGAAAACATTCTGAAAGAATAGAGCTAGCGGGAAATCAGTACATAGTCTCTGAGGGTATTGGTACTGTAAGATTTAAAACAGCCACGAGCGATCTCACTCTTACTAATGTATTATATGCCCCGCTCTTAAAAATGAATTTTATATCCGTTAGTAAGGCGACAGAAAAGAAATTATCAGTTGTGTTCACTGACGATCTCGCGATTATTAAAAGTAAAAATGACGAGGAAATCTTGCGCGCTGTTAAAACTGGTGATTTGTTTATGTACACAGTAAAACAAGAGGAAGCAAATTTCTTACGGGCTGCGTATAGTGAAAACGATATGTTTAAGTGGCATCGTAAATACGGTCATCTAAATATAAAAAACCTTTTAGATTTGTGCAATAAAGACATGGTACGTGGAATGACAATGAGCACAACAAATAAGAATTCGTTTGATTGTGACATTTGCTTAAAATCGAAAATCTCTGCTCTACCATTTCCTAGTTACTCTAGCAGAAAAACTAACGAAGTTCTCGAAATTGTTCACAGTGATGTTTGCGGGCCAATGCAGGTTTCGTCTCTCGGTGGGGCGAAATATTTCGTATCATTTATTGACGACTTTAGTCGGAAGATTTTTGTTTACTTCATGAAGAACAAAAGCGAAGTATTTGCGAAATTCAAATTTTTTAAATCCGCCGTGGAACTTGAAACGGGAAAACGCATAAAAACACTTCGTTCTGACAACGGCCGGGAGTATATAAACAGTGAATTTGATGTTTTTCTCAAAGAAAACGGTATACATAGGGAACTTTCTGCACCATACACACCGCAACAAAATGGCATATCGGAACGCGCAAATGGTACGCTCGTGGAAATGGCGCGATGTATGTTAGTCGACTCTGAACTACCAGAATTCCTGTGGGCGGAGGCAATAAGCACTGCGGTATATTTACGGAATATGTCACCCACAAAAACATTAAAGAACGTAACACCATACGAAATGTGGAGTGGCAAGAAACCAAACGTCTCGCATCTGCAAATTTTTGGTAGGAAGGCTTTCTCCTTGGACAAAAGCTCAACACGATCAAAGTTCTCACCAAAAGGCGTTGAGTGCGTTATGGTAGGATATTCAAGTGAATCAAAGGCATACAGACTTTATGTTCCTCACAGTAGAAAAATAATAGTTAGCAGGGACGTAAAATTCCTACAGTTTGATAAACTACAAAAACATAGTGAAGATTATACTCTTATAGATATCAACCCAAGTGAAGATATCAACCCAAGTGGGATGAATAGACGTGAGAATGTAACTAACAATACCTCAGTGAAAGAGTCAATTGATGAGAAGGATTTCGACGACAATATTGCTACTGGGGAAAACGACCAACCAAATGAGACTAGACCAGAAACTGTAAATAGCGTTGTTACTGCTGAAGGTCCGAATACCGAGATTCCTGTTGCTGGAAAGGATAACTTAGAAGACATAGAAGTAGATGCTGCTGTTCCCAATGAAGAATTCAAAGATTGGCGAATGAAGTTACGACCACGTAAACCAGTAAGTGAAAATTTAAATTTAGTTAACTCAGGTAAAAAGATTATGCGCAATCCACTTACTGTGGAGGAAGCCCTGAATGGTCCAGACAAACAAAGGTGGGAGGCCGCTATGGTCGAAGAATATAATTCTCTTATTAGCAATGAAACATGGGGTAATTACCGCCCTATAAAGTCGAAGTGGATTTTCAATATAAAACGTGACAAAAGCGGAAAAGCAGTACGTTACAAAGCTCGCCTAGTTGCAAAAGGGTGCAGCCAACGATTTGGGGTTGATTACAAAGAGACTTTCTCACCCGTCGTGTGATACTCGTCCATAAGGTTGGTCCTGGCACTAGCTGCCGAATATGATTTGGTTATTCATCAAATGGATGCCTCGTCCGCTTATTTAAATGGTGTCCTAGAGGACGTTGTGTTTATGTCGCAACCCGAATATTTTGTGGACGAAAATAATAAAGAAAAGGTATGTCGACTCAAGAAATGTCTGTATGGGTTGAAGCAGTCAGGACGCAAGTGGAATGAACGGCTGGATCATACACTGAGAGGTATAGGATTTATGAAGTGCTATGGGGATGCCTGCGTATATACTATGAAGATGACTGGGGAATTCCATATCGTAGCAGTATACGTCGATGATATTCTGCTTGCCAGTTCTAACCTCAAGAGCCTCGAAAAAATTAAGCACGAAATTTTAATGGAATTTGAAGTTGTAGATAAAGGCCCAATAGACCAATTTCTCGGCATGGAAATTTCAAGAGAAGGGAATAAAATTCACGTTTCTCAGCAAGGACTGATCCAAGACCTTTTGGAAGAATTCGGCATGAAAAATTGCAGACCCTGCGCAACACCGTTGGAGCCTGGAAGTATTTTTACAAAATGTGAGAACTGCTCCCAGTGCACCAAAGTTGACCAGAAGACGTATCAATCGCTTATTGGATCGTTGACTTACTTGAGCGTATGCAGCAGACCTGATATAATGCATTCAGTATGCAAACTTGCACAGTTTAACACGGATCCTCACTTGGAACACCTAAATGCTGCAAAGCATATTTTAAGGTATCTAAGTTCTACTTTAAATATGAAACTTACTTATTTTCAGACGGGTGATGAGCTTAAATGTTATGTCGATGCTGACTGGGGCTCTGATCGAAATGATCGAAAATCTTTTACTGGATTCACTTGTTTCCTGGCTGGTGCTGCAGTTTCGTGGGAAAGCAAGAAACAACAAACCATTTCCCTAAGTAGTACCGAGGCTGAATACGTAGCTCTGTCATCCGCCTGCAAGGAAGTTGTGTATATGCGTAAATTTCTGGAGGAACTTGGTTTCCCAGATTTAATCCGTCATCCTACTACTGTTTTTGGTGATAATCTAAGTGCGCAAAAGTTAGCTAAGAATCCAGTCTTTCACAACAGGACCAAGCACATTGATATAAAAACTCATTACGTACGAGAGGTGTTGGAAAAAGGTTTAATTGACTTAAAGTACATATCGACGGATAAAATGATAGCCGATATTTTTACCAAGAACCTAAAGAAACTTAAACATAAAGAACTAACCTGTTTGTTAGGGCTTTCGTACAATTTAAATTAAATATATATATATGAATTTGTAAATGTAAAATATCTTTAAAATACTATGTGAATATTAAGTAAATTAACATTGAAATGAAAATATAGTTTTGAGAGGTGGAATATGGTGGTCTATGGAATAAACTAGTAGCGTACACATTACTGCGGTTTTTATTCTTTTACTTTGTGGTTTGTCCCAACAGAGTTATTTGTGGTAAAAGTTTTGTGACATTCAAGTGGCGAAGTGTATCTATATATTTTTGAGTTAAAGTGAAAGTTTCGGCTAATTCGCCTCGGACTTTAAAGTAATATTGTGTGAGTTTCAGACATTATTTAAGTGAAATAACTAGTGTGTGATAAAATTAACTTGTAAGATAATATCGTGAGAAAGTTTCTAAATATATTGGCAATACCCAAAAGAAATGTCAAATGGAGGGAAGTAATGACGTCCGCTCTTCAACCTAGCGGATGTAAACAACTCTCAATTTCATTAAAAAGTGAAAGAAATTACGTTTAACTTTATTATAAGTGATAATATAAAAGTTTTGTGATGTTGTGGTACTAGTGCTTCGAGTTTTGTTGGTAAATGGGGACAAATCTATTGACAGCTTTTACATTTGAAGAGTTGGCTTAGATTTTTCTCTAATTGCTGGCATTATACAACAAATTGTACGATAAATATGAAGTGATCTGATATAAAAATTTATTTGGGAGAATATGTGAAAATATTGGTTTGAAATTGTTATAGTTTTTTGGTAAATAGGGATACATATTGTAATGTGTGTGCGCGATTTGTACAACGTGAAGTTGCTGCGAGATGTCCAAGTGGCACGCGCTAGCTGGCAGCACGTCCTAGTTCGTCGGTAAGGGGTCAGGGTCCTTGTACATCCTATCACACATCGCAAACAGAAGTTCGAGTGAATGTGGCGAAGAAAGGTTCTGGTATCCTTTCTTCAGGTCTGCCACAACAAGATGCAAAAAAACAAGAAACAGATAATGAAGGAGGAACAACAGGTCTGGTGTCACCAGTTGTTCCTAGCCGCGCTGAACTGTCATGAAAATCACAAAAAAACGAAAAGATACCCCTCTTACTGACAGTTCCGGCTATCAACCCACTCCATCCCTGTACCTGGCTAGGGTACAGGCCCAACCTGTAAATAAAGCTGAAAGAAAAGAAAATCAAATCAAATCGAAATACAAGAAAACATGAGGAAAGATGAGGGATAAGGGAGGAGGGAAGGACACAAGAACGGATAAGAAGCCTTCTGGGATTTCCTGAAACAAAGTCTATTAATTCATATTGACAAGATTATATTCATATATATATAAAAGAATTAGAAAATTAGCACACGATAATAAATGTAAAGGTATAAAGTCCTAGACTACGTTATTTCGCTTCTTCATTACAAAAAAAATCTATAGTATATCTAATTTATCTTACTATAATATCATCATATAGAAGTATAACAACTTGCACTCTTAAATCTTGTTCCCTGCTTATCTATTTACATCTCTCGTATTAACAGTAACTAAGGTAATAATCTTGCATACTTTTTTTTTGTTTTTTGTTTTCTTGGACTTCCCGATAATCGTCGCATGTATCTAGCTAGATTTATGAGTGCGCGCGCGAGATACCAACGAGCATAACCGAGTCAAGCGTAAGTCGCGATAACGTTTAAAGATGTTGGATGAAAATTATCAATTGTCGCGCGGTGTTAATGAGTCGCGGCGATATACAAATGAAATACAAGATGTGTAACACAGCGATGCTTCATTATTACTATATAATAGTTTTCAATACATTTTCTTCTTTTTCTTTTATAATTTATTCTGCGTATCTCTTAATGATTTTTTTTTTTAATATTGTGCAGTATATATATAATTCTTGATTAATTTGGAAAAGTCAAGTTTTGGTGAAAATGAATAAAAAAATTCTTAGCGAACGCCTATGTATAACTAATAATAATAATAGAATATGAACAATGTAAATACTAAAATTACAGGAAATTATTACCTAACAGCTTGAGTTCATGTTAAATTCAATTACACAATTTTTTCATAACAGTTTGAATGATATTACAGACGGAAGAGTCAAATATCTATAGCATAAAGTGAATTCTCGTTTACCAGTAAAAGATTTTAAATTATATTTCGCGAGCTCGTTGTGAAACGAAAACCTAATTCACAGTATTTTACAAATTACCAATTTTTTTTTTTGTCTTGTTATAGTGGAAGTGAGAATGTTTTTCCTAAATTTGACTAAATTCAGATAGCCATTATTAAAATTATTTGACTAATCAGAACAAATGCATTAACATTTAATAGATGTAAACAGTGTCTGTATGTCTATCAAATTAATTAGATATATTCGAATGATATTTTCAATAGTTAACGAACCGGAAGGTATCGGTGCTCCGCTTGTAGTCACTTCAGGAGTATGAATATAAATTGGTCTCATCATATCGTTTAAATTCTTAATGATTAGCAAAATGTTTGAAATAACCTGCAGTGAAATCTGCCTAGAAATGTCCGCTTTTCAGAGGCGGTGGCAAACTGAGGTTCTTTAGATATCCGTAAAGGAAAGTTTCACTGTATCAGCATAAGTTGTACAGTACTAAAAAGCAGTGCCTCGTGAAAATGAGTGCCGTAGTTTTTGTTAATCTTTGTTAATCACTTCCCGAGTATGCGAATACGCCGGGATCGTTACATCATTTTATCTTAGTTTACAGCATAAAAAACGTTTAACTAAATACCTTTCAACATAACCTGCCTGTTGAATACGGGATACAAGGACCTTTCTATTTCCAAAATAGTCGACAGTATCTCCCGAGGAATACCATTCTCCTTCCAGGCAACTGCCGGTCCGTGAGGAACTCTTTAACGCTGGCTGACCTAGTTGACAACTCCGAAGGCACGGTCATCGGCAAAAACGATGAGCCTCCGCCTCCGCTTACAGTGCAGGACAGGGAAGGATGGACGACTTGGCGTACGTTATTGTAAGGTGTATGTTCTCCCACTGGGGCTCTTTCCAGTGTCAAAAAAATTTTGCTTTTGGTACTTTTGATGTTTTTCTGTTATTTTATCCCCCTTTCCCTTTTTGCTGTGGCGGCCGTGTTGGATACAGAGTGCTGATGAAGTACCGGGCAATGGGCTACTGCAGTCCTGTCGACTGTTGCCACCGTTTTTCAGGCGAAGTAAAATTACGCTGGCACTAACTTTTTTTTTTTGTGGCGCAATGAATGATTATGATCCAGATCGAAAATAGTGAGGCGATGATTGTGAGATAACTCTTCTTGTCGTGGTTCCTCTGGCAGCTGTCACGGAATGTGCTCACTCTTCTTCTTAATTAAGTGTTCACCTCCGTGGCAGCTAGCAGGGGTGACAATCATGAAGATAAGGAAAGGGTACATGCGCATCGGTCATGTACGTGTCAAAGGGGTTTTCTACTTTTTGTCTCACAGATGGCGTGGACTAGTACTGAATGGCTCACATTACAACGCAGGTCTCTCTCTCAAGGCCTGTAGCTCTAGCGATCCGATCAGAGAGGAGCTGAAAAGAGTGAGACAGGATCTACTTGGACTCATCAGCGGCACAGGATTACCCCAGGATCTGGCGCTGGCACGCTGCCGTGTCAGTTACCGGTACCACTTCATTCCCTAATGAGAGGAAGAAGGATAGCCGGTCACTTCCACCTCGAACAGAGAATCAGATCTTCCCCCTCCAAGCTCTAATGAGAAGCTGGAGAGTTCAGATCTTCCTCACTGCTTGATTAAAACAACGTGTGGCACGACCACGACCCTAAAAGTAAGTCTCATGCTCCAACTACTGAGCCGGGCATTCCTGTCTAGGACGGGGACGGACGGACTAACAACAAAATTCGGACGGACGGACTTATAAAATTGGACTGTCTATATTGGATGACCTTCACTGCCTGATGTCTTTGGCGTGAAAAGTTCCTAGGGACTTGCCTTGCATATCTTCCAACCGATACAGGCTTTGTCCGACGCACTTGGCAATTCTGGCTTTGTTGAATTTTTTAGCCAACTTAGCACTAATGCCTTTCTGCATGTCGCTCTGAATAAAAACTCTACAGTACACTTCCTGACCGGGAGTGTATGTAACGTCACGACAGCGAGTATTGTAGGCCTTCTCATGCTTTTCGTGTGCACGCTGGAGGTGGTCTGACAACCGAGAACGATTCAACTGGAGACGGTCTGTACTAGGTAACATAGATATATCACCAGTTTTCAGCTGGTCTAGCTGTCGCAGGATTGGATAGGCTGAGCCATGCTGTACCATGTGGTGACCAAAGAGAGCATAATACGGGTCCATGCCAATAGACTGGTGTACCGAAGTGCGTAACGCGCTTCCTATGGCGGGGAGGTGTAAGTCCCATGCACTATGATCATCTTGCAAGTATGCACGGATGGCTGACAGGATGGACCTATTCACTCGTTCCGAAGCGTTAGGGTGGGGGGAATATTTGGCAGTCTTTATATGGTTAATACCATATTCAGTCAGCAGCTTCTGGAATTTATTGGAGACGAACTGTCTGCCATTGTCAGAGAAGATCGTCTCGGAGACTCCGAAGACAGACAAGACATCTTTCTCCAAGAAAGCATTGACTAGATCTGTTCGCTCAGCACGCATAGGCTTGATCAAAACAAACTTAGTAAAGCCGTCGAGTACAACAAAAATTACCGTGTTTCCACGTTTGGTGCGAGGATAAGGTCCGACGAAGTCGATATAGAGAAACTGGAAGGGACGTTGTGCTTCCAGAGGCTTGCCCATAGGCGGTCGCAAAATGGTGTTAGGTGCTTTCGTCTCTTTGCATACTTGACAACTTGTTACGTATGCACGTACATGTGTTACCATGCAGGGCCAGTAGTATTTCTCGCGGAGTCTGGCTAATGTTTTGTGAAGGCCTCCATGCGCTGACTGAGGTGACTCATGGGCCTCACGGATCAAACCTTCCACCAGACCCGATGGTATCCAAAGCTTCCAGGCTAAGTCCTCCTGTATCGAATCACCGCTTCGGGGTTGGGTCCTCTTGTATACGTAGCCGTCCGAGACACAAAGATCAGGGAGTTGTGTCGGGTTAGCAAGCACAGCCGATTTCAACTACTCATACTCTTCCATGGAGAAGTATGGCGAGTTTAAGTCTACGTCGACTGCACTTACTTTCAACTCCTCTGATGTTTCAGTGTGTGCTCGGGACAAGGTGTCAGGGACCACATTCTGCGAACCCTTACGATGCTCGATCTGGAAGTCAAAAGCCAAGAGCTTTAAACTCCATCCAGCCAATCGTCCGGAGAGATCGGAGTGACTCATCAACCACTTCAGACTAGCATGATCCGTGATGATGGTAAATGGGTGTCCTTTAACGTAAGCTCTGAATTTTTTCACACTCAGCACAGCCGCATAGCATTCGAGTTCCGTAATGCTGTAATTGCGCTGCGCTGGATTTAACTTTTTGGACATGTACGCTATGGGCCTTTCCGCACCTGAGTCATCGACTTGGAACAGTACGTTGCCAACACCAGATGTACTAGCATCACATTGAATGTAGAACTTCTTAGAGAAGTCAGGTGTCGTTAAGATTGGTGCACTGCGCACAGCTCGTTTTAGATTTTGAAAAGCCTGCTGCGCTTCTTCTGTCCAGGAGAAACTCTTGCTCTTCTTTAAGCAGTCCCAAAACAATCAGGCTAGGGTTGCATAACTGGGGATGAATCTCTGATACCAACCCGTCATTCCGAGAAATCTACGGATTTGTTTAGCAGAGCGGGAAAATCTGCCACCGCTGCTAATTTCTCGGGGTCAGTTTTCAGAGTTCCATCTCCAATCATGAAACCCAAGTAGCGGACTTGCTTGACGCAAAAGCGGCTTTTCTCGACGTTGATCGTCAATTTAGCATTGCGCAGACAATCAGCTACTTCTCGTAATGTTTTAAGATGGGAATCAAAGTCCGCTGATACGACTAATGAATCGTCCAAGTACACAAAAACGTGTTCGCGCAATCGACCTGGTATTATTTTGTCCATTAATCGACACATTCTTTGAGGGGCATTGCACAATCCGAAAGGCATGACAGTATATTGATACAATTTCCTGCCGGGCACTGTAAAAGCAGTTTTCTCCCTTGACTGCTTCTCTAAAGGGATCTGCCAAAACGCGTCCTTCAAATCGATGGAGGAAATGAAGTGCGTATCCTGCAGTCGACCAAGCAATCCATCGATGTAAGGCAAGGGGTAGGCGTCCTTTTTAGTGACTAGGTTCACCTCCAAACAGAGCCTGACCTTTCCAGGTTTACGTACGAGTACGACTGGAGAATTCCAAGGACTGTTGGACTCTTCAATTACCCCTTACTCCAACATTCAGTCCAATTCTTCATACATCAGCTTTTGGATTGCTGGAGAAATGGGATAGTGCTTCTGCTTTATTGGCAAAGTGTCGCCAGTATCAATAACATGCTCTTCTAGGTGGGTCTTTCCCAAACCTAGAGCTGTAAATTAAGGGAATTGAGCAATGACTGTGTCTAGTTTTGTTCTGTCTGAGTTATTCAGGGAGTGAAAGTTCGTCTCAACCGAAGAAGAAGGCTGTACGTCGAGAGAGGAAATGATGTTTGGTGCGAGTTGAAAGGCTTGCCAGAAATTTACGCCCAAATACAATTGTTGGCTTAGGCCAGGCACTACAAACAGGGTGAGGATTTCAGTCTGTCCTCGAAAGGTAACTCACTGGCACCGCTATCGAGCAAGCCCAGAATGGCTATCTGCACTCTTACATAAGGTCGACCGTCATCTTGACTGGTAATGACTGTGGATATTAAAGACTGTTGCGTCCTTCTCCTTGCACGTTTTCTCTCTCGGAATTCTTTCCATCGTCGTCTCCTGCGATTGAGAGGAAGCCTCACTTCCTCAGCAAATAATTCAGTCATAATTCAGTTGCCTCTCATGCAAGGACATTCCTCGCATGAGGCAGAAAGGATCTGTCTGGGTGGTACTCTCTTTATGAGTGGGATCAGTCTGGGTTTCTTTTGACAAAGCAGAGGGAATCAGGGGGTCGTTGATGTCGCCTTGCTGATCATCTTCGGCGAGTGGGGTCCCCTGTGTCGACCACTCGCCCTGGCGTTTTCCGGGTTACACCTGGAGAACTTAGGTGACATTACTCCAAGCTGTCCACAGGTGTAGCAGAAGAGTCTCCTGGTCTCGCTGGGACAGGAATGGAACGAGTGTCCCACTACGCCGCAGTTCCAGCAGGTCATGCGACCGGCAGCTTTAGGGGTGCGCCTCACTTCTTCCACTCCATGATGACCACTAGGGTGGGAAATGCAGGTGCAGGTGTCACTATCAGAGTGGAAGGAGCGTCCCGCAACGCCACAGTTCCAGCAGGTCATGCGACCGGCAGCTTCAGGGGTGCGCCTCACTTCTTCCACTCCATGATGACCACTAGGGTGGGATGTGCAGATGCAGGTGTCACTATCAGAGTGGAAGAAGCGTCCCGCAACGCCACAGTTCCTACAAGCCACACGACCTGCAGCTTCTGGGGTGCGCCTCACTTCTTCCATTCCCGTCCCAGGGAAACCAGAGGGATCCTCAGCCTCCTGGGCTGAGTCAAAATCAAGTTCGTGGATGTCTGTTCGCGGATTAATTTAACAGTGACTGTAGAAAATTGTTGCCCTATTTTGGGGTGCAGATTGTCACGGACAATTGAGTTGGCTTTGCGAAGGTAACTGTCGCAGCTCTCCGAACCCTGACGGAGTTCCATCAGAGTCCGCATCAAATCAAGGTCTGTGTCAGCCGAGCCGAACTCTTGTCTGATGCGAGCTCTGAATAGGTCCCAGTCAAAATCCGGAGAGGTTCGGCAAAGTTGATTCCAAAACCACTGCTCTGCATCATCTTTGAGAAGCAAGTGTATGTTGGCACACAGTTCAGTATCAGACACATGTGAGCTCACAGCCAATCGCTCTATTCTAAACAGGAAGTCGTCGATGGAAAAGGAAGGGTTTCGTCCAGTGAAGTGCAACCCCCAGGACGCTATGATGGAGGGGCGTCCATTTTGGTACCTTGCCATTCGGGGTGCAGACCTCTGCCTAGATGTAAGTGGTGGAGGAGGAGCGTACTCGTAAGCCGAAGGTTGACGACGGTTGTTTCGGCCTGTAGATGTTGTAATGGACTCCCGGAAGGGACTGGGCAAGACTTAGCAGCACTGGCCGGACTACTGACAGAACCTGACCTCTCTAACATGGATTGGGCCAGATTTGTCCTTAGCAGACCCAACATTTCCTTTTTAAAATTGGCCATCTGCATGGCCAGCTGATCGGCCGTGATTAAGGCTGTCTCTACATTGCTGGGAGCTCGAGCTTGGCGAGGGGAAAGCCAAAGTTGGTGTACATCTTCTAGCTGTCGAGCCTGTTCTGGAAGGGGAAACGCCCAAGCTCCGTCTAGTGACTGGCTTGACCCAAAAACAGGCTGTGCGGAATTGTCATTCAGGCTAAGTGATGTTCTTGCTGGCTCGCTTGGAGGCCTACTAGCATCATACACTGGTGGAGGTTTTGAGAAATCGGGCCTTGACGCCTGGACAACACCAGTGGCAGAGTCTGTCGACAGTCTCTCCTGTGCGAAAGTTTGGTTAACAGGCTTCTGCCTCTTGCTTCTGGTAACCGGAGGAGAGGAGGGAGCTGTGACCTGTTTCGGCCTTGTACCACTACAGTCCGATTCAGCGGCCTTTACCACGGGTGAGCGAAACATTATATGAAAAAAAAAGTCTGGCCCTAGGAAATAGCGAATGATAAAATTAAAGTAGGCGATGTAGCCACGTTTATGTAATTAATAATAACTTATGAGACAGAAGGTCTCAGCCAAATATGCGGGAGATCCAACTCCGAAGGTCGCAGCACAAACCCGAGTTTGAGGGCAGCAAAAAAAACAAAAAAAAGGTCGCAGCACAAACTCAAGTTTGCAGGAAGCAAAAAGGAAATCAGCGAAAGAAATAAAAGAAAAAAATTAGGGCTACGATAAATCAAAAAAAACTAATACAAGTGTAAGAATAAAATTCAAAAAAATATAAGCGAAACTGCATAAAAGCTTAATCAGCCAAAAATCAGAATAAAAAAAAATATAGATATAAACAAATCAAAATTAAAAAAAAAATAATTTTTCATCACATCCGAAAAAAAACGAAAATATTTTTGAAAAAAACCAAAAAAAGCAATCAAGCACTTCCACTAGCCATACCAGGACAGCATCGAGGCCGTACAAGGTACTCGACTACTGGAGTGACTCGGCAGCCATTGCCTAAGACAGGCCTTCGTCAAACTCCACAGCTCCCAACAGCCTGAGATGCCGATGATCTGGTAGTTAGTCATACCTAGAGCGACATCGAACATCGTTCAAGGTACCCGAACTAACACCTAGCGCCGGTCATCTCATACTGAGGACAGGGCATAGTTGGATAAGGTGTGTCCCATTTGCTAAAACTGACATACCTGTGGACACTAAAGACATGTCAGGACAGAGGCACTAGACCTCGAAGGTGCTTTACAAAGAGGTATGGGGTCAGGGTCCTTGGACATCCTATTACACATCGCAAACAGAAGTTCGCGTGCCTGTGGCGAAGAAAGGTTGTGGTATCCTTTCTTCAGGTCTGCCACAACAAGATGCAAAAAAACAAGAAACAGATAATGAAGGAGGAACAACAGGTCTGGTGTCACCAGTTGTTCCTAGCCGCGCTGAACTGTCATGAAAATCACAAAAAAACGAAAAGATACCCCTCTTACTGACAGTTCCGGCTATCAACCCACTCCATCCCTGTACCTGGCTAGGGTACAGGCCCAACCTGTAAATAAAGCTGAAAGAAAAGAAAATCAAATCAAATCGAAATACAAGAAAACATGAGGAAAGATGAGGGAAAAGGGAGGAGGGAAGGACACAAGAACGGATAAGAAGCCTTCTGGGATTTCCTGAAACAAAGTCTATTAATTCATATTGACAAGATTATATTCATATATATATAAAAGAATTAGACAATTAGCACACGATAATAAATGTAAAGGTATAAAGTCCTAGACCACGTTATTTCGCTTCTTCATTACAAAAAAAATCTATAGTATATCTAATTTATCTTACTATAATATCATCATATAGAAGTATAACAACTTGCACTCTTAAATCTTGTTCCCTGCTTATCTATTTACATCTCTCGTATTAACAGTAACTAAGGTAATAATCTTGCATACTTTTTTTTTGTTTTTTGTTTTCTTGGACTTCCCGATAATCGTCGCATGTATCTAGCTAGATTTATGAGTGCGCGCTCGAGATACCAACGAGCATAACCGAGTCAAGCGTAAGTCGCGATAACGTTTAAAGATGTTGGATGAAAATTATAAATTGTCGCGCGGTGTTAATGAGTCGCGGCGATATACAAATGAAATACAAGATGTGTAACACAGCGATGCTTCATTATTACTATATAATAGTTTTCAATACATTTTCTTCTCTTTCTTTTATAATTTATTTTGCGTATCTCTTAATGATTTTTTTTTTTTTAATATTGTGCAGTATATATATAATTCTTGATTAATTTGGAAAAGTCAAGTTTTGGTGAAAATGAATAAAAAAATTCTTAGCGAACGCCTATGTATAACTAATAATAATAATAGAATATGAACAATGTAAATACTAAAATTACAGGAAATTATTACCTAACAGCTTGAGTTCATGTTAAATTCAATTACACAATTTTTTCATAACAGTTTGAATGATATTACAGACGGAAGAGTCAAATATCTATAGCATAAAGTGAATTCTCGTTTACCAGTAAAAGATTTTAAATTATATTTCGCGAGCTCGTTGTGAAACGAAAACCTAATTCACAGTATTTTACAAATTACCAATTTTTTTTTTTTGTCTTGTTATAGTGGAAGTGAGAATGTTTTTCCTAAATTTGACTAAATTCAGATAGCCATTATTAAAATTATTTGACTAATCAGAACAAATGCATTAACATTTAATAGATGTAAACAGTGTCTGTATGTCTATCAAATTAATTAGATATATTCGAATGATATTTTCAATAGTTAACGAACCGGAAGGTATCGGTGCTCCGCTTGTAGTCACTTCAGGAGTATGAATATAAATTGGTCTCATCATATCGTTTAAATTCTTAATGATTAGCAAAATGTTTGAAATAACCTGCAGTGAAATCTGCCTAGAAATGTCCGCTTTTCAGAGGCGGTGGCAAACTGAGGTTCTTTAGATATCCGTAAAGGAAAGTTTCACTGTATCAGCATAAGTTGTACAGTACTAAAAAGCAGTGCCTCGTGAAAATGAGTGCCGTAGTTTTTGTTAATCTTTGTTAATCACTTCCCAAGTATGCGAATACACCGGGATCGTTACATCATTTTATCTTAGTTTACAGCATAAAAAACGTTTAACTAAATACCTTTCAACATAACCTGCCTGTTGAATACGGGATACAAGGACCTTTCTATTTCCAAAATAGTCGACAGTATCTCCCGAGGAATACCATTCTCCTTCCAGGCAACTGCCGGTCCGTAAGGAACTCTTTAACGCTGGCTGACCTAGTTGACAACTCCGAAGGCACGGTCATCGGCAAAAACGATGAGCCTCCGCCTCCGCTTACAGTGCAGGACGGGGAAGGATGGACGACTTGGCGTACGTTATTGTAAGGTGTATGTTCTCCCACTGGGGCTCTTTCCAGTGTCAAAAAAATTTTGCTTTTGGTACTTTTGATGTTTTTCTGTTATTTTATCCCCCTTTCCCTTTTTGCTGTGGCGGCCGTGTTGGATACAGAGTGCTGAAGAAGTACCGGGCAATGGGCTACTGTCGTCCTGGCGACTGTTGCCACCGTTTTTCAGGCGAAGTAAAATTACGCTAGCACTAACTTTTTTTTTTGTGGCGCAATGAATGATTATGATCCAGATCGACAATGGTGAGGCGATGATTGTGAGATAACTCTTCTTGTCGTGGTTCCTCTGGCAGCTGTCACGGAATGTGCTCACTCTTCTTCTTAATTAAGTGTTCACCTCCGTGGCAGCTAGCAGGGGTGACAATCATGAAGTTAAGGAAAGGATACATGCGCATCGGTCATGTACGTGTCAAAGGGGTTTTCTACTTTTTGTCTCACAGATGGCGTGGACTAGTACTGAATGGCTCACATTACAATATATTAATAAATTATGCAATTGAAAAGTTGGATAAGATTTTTTCTAAGCTGTCACTTGAACAGCTGATAACAACTTTTCGTTTGGTCGTATAGATGGCGATGGATCACCGCCATCTTGATTTCCATTTTGTGTGACGTCATTGTTTCTACCTTACGGCCTGTAGTTATCAAGATGGCGTTGTCCCAACCCACTTCTACGACATTAACGAGCAGAGACTAAAAAGGCTAGGCAGCAAACATTCATCTTCATCAAGCGACCATACTCCATTCCTTCTAAAGGGTGCACCTCATAACGCCAACGATTGCTGGGCCCACAGTTTTTTTTCCCGGAATATTCGATTCATCCCCGTTAGCTGCCTGAAGTTACTCTCGTCAGACGTAGGGGAATCCAGCAACTTCAAGATCTCCATCCCAAACAAATATGTCTGGCTCATCAGTAACCCCTCCAGCAAAATCTTCACTCTCGGGAACATCACAATTTCTAAGTGGACTAAGAAGTACGTTAAGTTTAACCCTAAGCCCTCTGCACCTAACCCTAAATTAAATACTAAAAAACCTAACCTCACTAACTAAACGACCTTCTCTCATACCTAAATTTAGTATTCACCCTAACCATAAGAATCTTAGAACTAGTAACAACATAATCACTCCTCACTCTTCCGCACATCTCACCATTAACCCTAAAGGTAGTGATCCTAACTCCAATTGGCAGCTCAAAATGGGAGTATTTCCAAATTTTAATCTAAGTACTCCAGTCAAGTATCCCAACTTTATATATTCTCACACCCTTAACCCCCCTGTTACAGTTACACCGAAGCCCTCGAACACGTCCATTCCAACCGAAAACCCCACCAATACTGTTTTGAGGTCCGTATATCCAGCGCACCCACTGAACCATGCACTCCCAACTTCTTCCGCGTACCCACCTAACCACAAGCCAGCTTCTTCCGACCACTTCACCACCTCTGCTCCGATTTCCGTCTGTCCCACCCCTCCTCTATATACACCAAACCTTGCACCCGCTACTTTCTCCGCATGCCCACCTCATTCCAGGCCGTCATCCTCCTACACTGTCACCCCGTCTCAAACAACTTCTACCTGCGTTGTTGTGCTTGTATCCCACCGTGCTCTAGGAGAGCGGGATACGCAATAAAAAAAAGGCAAAATCTGGTCTTAATTTCAATGAGATACAATCTCTGATTTTTTTTTATTCACAATTCACAAAATTTGGTCTTAATTTCAATGAGATATAATCTCTGATTTTTTTTTTATTCACAACTCACACAATTTGGTCTTAATTTCAATGAGATACAATCTCTGATTTTTTTATTCACAACTCACAAAATTTGGTCTTAATTTCAATGAGATATAATTCTCTGATTTTTTACTACTATTCACAACTCACAAAATCCGGTCTTAATTTCAATGAGATACAATTCTCTGATTTTTTACTATTCACAACTCACAAAATTTGGTCTTAATTTCAATGACATATAATTTACTGATTTTTTACTATTCACAACTCACAAAATCCGGTCTTAATTTCAATGAGATACAATTCTCTGATTTTTTACTATTCACAGCTCACAAAATTTGGTCTTAATTTCAATGAGATATAATTCTCTGATTTTTTACTATTCACAACTCACAAAATTTGGTCTTACTTTCAATGAGATATACTTCTCTGATTTTTTATTCACAACTCACAAAATTTGGTCTTAATTTCAATGAGATATAATTCTCTGATTTTTTACTATTCACAACTCACAAAATCCGGTCTTAATTTCAATGAGATACAATTCTCTGATTTTTTACTATTCACAACTTACAAGATCCGGTCTTAATTTCAATGAGATATAATTCTCTGGCTTTTTATTCACAACTCAGAAAATTTGGTCTTAATTTCAATGAGGTATAATTCACTGATTTTTTACTATTCACAACTCACAAAATCCGGTCTTAATTTCAATGAGATATAATTCTCTGATTTTTTGCTATTCACAACTCACAAAATTTGGTCTTAATTTCAATGACATATAATTCTCTGATTTTTTACTATTCACAACTCACAAATCCGGTCTTAATTTCAATGAGATACAATTCTCTGATTTTTACTATTCACAACTCACAAAATTTGGTCTTAATTTCAATGACATATAATTCTCTGATTTTTTACTATTCACAACTCACAAAATTTGGTCTTAATTTCAATGAGATATAATTCATTCTCTGATTTTTTTATTCACAACTCACAAAATTTGGTCCTAATTTCAATGAGATATAATTCTCTGATTTTTTACTATTCACAACTCACAAAATCCGGTCTTAATTTCAATGAGATACAATTCTCTGATTTTTTATTCACAACTCACAAAATTTGGCCTTAATTTCAATGAGATATAATTCTCTGATTTTTTACTATTCACAACTCACAAAATCCGGTCTTAATTTCAATGAGATAAGTTTCTCTGATTTTTTACTATTCACAACTCACAAAATTTGGTCTTAATTTCAATGAGATATAATTTTCTGATTTTTTACTATTCACAACTCACAAAATGTGGTCTTAATTTCAATGAGATATAATTCTCTGATTTTTTTTTCACAACTCACAAAATTTGGTATTAATTTCAATGAGATATAATTCTCTGACTTTTTACTATTCACAACTCACAAAATCCGGTATTAATTTCAATGAGATACAATTCTCTGATTTTTACTATTCACAACTCACAAAATTTGGTCTTAATTTCAATGAAATATAATTCTCTGATTTTCTACTATTCACAACTCACAACTCACTGGTCTTAATTTCAATGAGATATAATCTCTGATTTTTTTATTCACAACTCACAAAATTTGGTCTTAATTTCAATGAGATATAATTCTCTGATTTTTTACTATTCACAAGTCACAAAATCCGGTCTTAATTTCAATGAGATACAATTCTCTGATTTTTTACTTTTCGCAACTCACAAAATTTGGTCTTAATATCATTGAGATATAATTCTCTAATTTTTTACTATTCACAACTCACAAAATTTGGTCTTAATTTCAATGAGATATAATTCTCTGATTTTTTATTCACAACTCACAAAATCCGGTCTTAATTTCAATGAGATACAATTCTCTGATTTTTTACTTTTCGCAACTCACAAAATTTGGTCTTAATTTCAATGAGATATAATTCTCTGATTTTTTACTATTCACAACGCACAAAATTTGGTCTTAATTTCAATGAGATATAATTCTCTGATTTTTTATTCACAACTCACAAAATTTGGTCTTAATTTCAATGAGATATAATTCTCTGGTATTTTACTATTCACAGCTCACAAAATCCGGTCTTTATTTCAATGAGATATAATTCTCTGATTTTTTACTATTCACAACTCACAAAATTTGGTCTTAATTTCAATGAGATATAATCTCCGATTTTTTTATTCACAACTCACAAAATTTGGTCTTAATTTCAATGAGATACAATTCTCTGATTTTTTACTATTCACAACTCACAAAATCCGGTCTTAATTTCAATGAGATACAATTCTCTGATTTTTTACTATTCACAACTCACAAAATTTGGACTTAATTTCAACGAGATATAATTCTCTGATTTTTTACTATTCACAACTCACAAAATTTGGTCTTAATTTCAATGAGATATAATTCTCTGATTTTTTATTCACAACTCACAAAATTTGGTCTTAATTTCAATGAGATACAAATCTCTGATTTTTTACTATTCACAACTTACAAAATCCGGTCTTAATTTCAATGAAATATAATTCTCTGATTTTTTATTCACAACTCAGAAAATTTGGTCTTAATTTCAAGGAGATATAATTCTCTGATGTTTTACTATTCACAACTCACAAATTCCGGTCTTAATTTCAATGAGATACAATTCTCTGCTTTTTACTATTCACAACTTACAAAATCCTTTCTTAATTTCAATGAGATATAATTCTCTGATTTTTTATTCACAACTCACAAAATTTGGTCTTAATTTCAATGAGATCTAATTCTCTGATTTTTTACTATTCAGAACTCACAAAATCCGGTCTTAATTTCAATGAGATATAATTCTCTGATTTTTTTATTCACAACTCACAAAATTTGGTCTTAATTTCAATGAGATATAATTCTCTGATTTTTTACTATTCACAACTCACAAAATCCGGTCTTAATTTCAATGAGATACAATTCTCTGATTTTTTATTCACAACTCACAAAATTTGGTCTTAATTTCAATGAGATATAATTCTCTGACCTTTTACTATTCAAAACTCACAAAATCCGGTATTAATTCCAATGAGATACAATTCTCTGATTTTTACTATTCACAACTCACAAAATTTGGTCTTAATTTCAATGAGATATAATTCTCTGATTTTTTACTATTCACAACTCACAAAATTTGGTCTTAATTTCAATGAGATATAATCTCTGATTTTTTTATTCACAACTCACAAAATTTGGTCTTAATTTCAATGAGATATAATTCCCTGATTTTTTACTATTCACAAGTCACAAAATCCGGTCTTAATTTCAATGAGATACAATTCTCTGATTTTTTACTTTTCGCAACTCACAAAATCTGGTCTTAATTTCAATGAGATATAATTCTCTGATTTTTTACTATTCACAACTCACAAAATTTGGTCTTAATTTCAATGAGATATAATTCTCTGATTTTTTATTCACAACTCACAAAATTTGGTCTTAATTTCAATGAGATATAATTCTCTGATTTTTTACTATTCACAGCTCACAAAATCCGGTCTTTATTTCAATGAGATATAATTCTCTGATTTTTTACTATTCACAACTCACAAAATTTGGTCTTAATTTCAATGAGATATAATCTCCGATTTTTTTATTCACAACTCACAAAATTTGGTCTTAATTTCAATGAGATATAATTCTCTGATTTTTTACTATTCACAACTCACAAAATCCGGTCTTAATTTCAATGAGATACAATTCTCTGATTTTTTACTATTCACAACTCACAAAATTTGGACTTAATTTCAACGAGATATAATTCTCTGATTTTTTACTATTCACAACTCACAAAATTTGGTCTTAATTTCAATGAGATATAATTCTCTGATTTTTTATTCACAACTCACAAAATTTGGTCTTAATTTCAATGAGATATAATTCTCTGATTTTTTTCTATTCACAACTCACAAAATCCGGTCTTAATTTCAATGAGATACAATTCTCTGATATTTTACTATTCACAACTTACAAAATCCGGTCTTAATTTCAATGAAATATAATTCTCTGATTTTTTATTCACAACTCAGAAAATTTGGTCTTAATTTCAATGAGATATAATTCTCTGATTTTTTACTATTCACAACTCACAAATTCCGGTCTTAATTTCAATGAGATACAATTCTCTGATTTTTTACTATTCACAGCTTACATAATCCGGTCTTAATTTCAATGAGATATAATTCTCTGATTTTTTATTCACAACTCACAAAATTTGGTCTTAATTTCAATGAGATACAAATCTCTGATTTTTTACTATTCACAACTTACAAAATCCGGTCTTAATTTCAATGAAATATAATTCTCTGATTTTTTATTCACAACTCAGAAAATTTGGTCTTAATTTCAAGGAGATATAATTCTCTGATGTTTTACTATTCACAACTCACAAATTCCGGTCTTAATTTCAATGAGATACAATTCTCTGCTTTTTACTATTCACAACTTACAAAATCCTTTCTTAATTTCAATGAGATATAATTCTCTGATTTTTTATTCACAACTCACAAAATTTGGTCTTAATTTCAATGAGATCTAATTCTCTGATTTTTTACTATTCAGAACTCACAAAATCCGGTCTTAATTTCAATGAGATATAATTCTCTGATTTTTTTATTCACAACTCACAAAATTTGGTCTTAATTTCAATGAGATATAATTCTCTGATTTTTTACTATTCACAACTCACAAAATCCGGTCTTAATTTCAATGAGATACAATTCTCTGATTTTTTATTCACAACTCACAAAATTTGGTCTTAATTTCAATGAGATATAATTCTCTGACCTTTTACTATTCAAAACTCACAAAATCCGGTATTAATTTCAATGAGATACAATTCTCTGATTTTTACTATTCACAACTCACAAAATTTGGTCTTAATTTCAATGAGATATAATTCTCTGATTTTTTACTATTCACAACTCACAAAATTTGGTCTTAATTTCAATGAGATATAATCTCTGATTTTTTTATTCACAACTCACAAAATTTGGTCTTAATTTCAATGAGATATAATTCCCTGATTTTTTACTATTCACAAGTCACAAAATCCGGTCTTAATTTCAATGAGATACAATTCTCTGATTTTTTACTTTTCGCAACTCACAAAATCTGGTCTTAATTTCAATGAGATATAATTCTCTGATTTTTTACTATTCACAACTCACAAAATTTGGTCTTAATTTCAATGAGATATAATTCTCTGATTTTTTATTCACAACTCACAAAATTTGGTCTTAATTTCAATGAGATATAATTCTCTGATTTTTTACTATTCACAGCTCACAAAATCCGGTCTTTATTTCAATGAGATATAATTCTCTGACTTTTTACTATTCACAACTCACAAAATTTGGTCTTAATTTCAATGAGATATAATCTCCGATTTTTTTATTCACAACTCACAAAATTTGGTCTTAATTTCAATGAGATATAATTCTCTGATTTTTTACTATTCACAACTCACAAAATCCGGTCTTAATTTCAATGAGATACAATTCTCTGATTTTTTACTATTCACAACTCACAAAATTTGGACTTAATTTCAACGAGATATAATTCTCTGATTTTTTACTATTCACAACTCACAAAATTTGGTCTTAATTTCAATGAGATATAATTCTCTGATTTTTTATTCACAACTCACAAAATTTGGTCTTAATTTCAATGAGATATAATTCTCTGATTTTTTTCTATTCACAACTCACAAAATCCGGTCTTAATTTCAATGAGATACAATTCTCTGATATTTTACTATTCACAACTTACAAAATCCGGTCTTAATTTCAATGAAATATAATTCTCTGATTTTTTATTCACAACTCAGAAAATTTGGTCTTAATTTCAATGAGATATAATTCTCTGATTTTTTACTATTCACAACTCACAAATTCCGGTCTTAATTTCAATGAGATACAATTCTCTGATTTTTTACTATTCACAGCTTACATAATCCGGTCTTAATTTCAATGAGATATAATTCTCTGATTTTTTATTCACAACTCACAAAATTTGGTCTTAATTTCAATGAGATATAATTCTCTGATTTTTTACTATTCACAACTCACAAATTCCGGTCTTAATTTCAATGAGATACAATTCTCTGCTTTTTTACTATTCACAACTTACAAAATCCGGTCTTAATTTCAATGAGATATAATTCTCTGATTTTTTATTCACAACTCACAAAATTTGGTCTTAATTTCAATGAGATATAATTCTCTGATTTTTTACTATTCACAACTCACAAAATCCGGTCTTAATTTCAATGAGATACAATTCTCTGATTTTTTATTCACAACTCACAAAATTTGGTCATAATTTCAATGAGATATAATTCTCTGACCTTTTACTATTCAAAACTCACAAAATCCGGTACTAATTTCAATGAGATACAATTCTCTGATTTTTACTATTCACAACTCACAAAATTTGGTCTTAATTTCAATGAGATATAATTCTCTGATTTTTTACTATTCACAACTCACAAAATTTGGTCTTAATTTCAATGAGATATAATCTCTGATTTTTTTATTCACAACTCACAAAATTTGGTCTTAATTTCAATGAGATATAATTCTCTGATTTTTTACTATTCACAAGTCACAAAATCCGGTCTTAATTTCAATGAGATACAATTCTCTGATTTTTTACTTTTCGCAACTCACAAAATCTGGTCTTAATTTCAATGAGATATAATTCTCTGATTTTTTACTATTCACAACTCACAAAATTTGGTCTTAATTTCAATGAGATATAATCTCTGATTTTTTTATTCACAACTCACAAAATTTGGTCTTAATTTCAATGAGATATAATTCTCTGATTTTTTACTATTCACAACTCACAAAATCCGGTCTTAATTTCAATGAGATACAATTCTCTGATTTTTTACTATTCACAACTCACAAAATTTGGACTTAATTTCAACGAGATATAATTCTCTGATTTTTTACTATTCACAATTCACAAAATTTGGTCTTAATTTCAATGAGATATAATTCTCTGATTTTTTATTCACAACTCACAAAATTTGGTCTTAATTTCAATGAGATATAATTCTCTGATTTTTTTCTATTCACAACTCACAAAATCCGGTCTTAATTTCAATGAGATACAATTCTCTGATATTTTACTATTCACAACTTACAAAATCCGGTCTTAATTTCAATGAAATATAATTCTCTGATTTTTTATTCACAACTCAGAAAATTTGGTCTTAATTTCAATGAGATATAATTCTCTGATTTTTTACTATTCACAACTCACAAATTCCGTTCTTAATTTCAATGAGATACAATTCTCTGATTTTTTACTATTCACAACTCACAAAATCCGGTCTTAATTTCAATGAGATACAATTCTCTGATTTTTTACTATTCACAACTTACATAATCCGGTCTTAATTTCAATGAGATATAATTCTCTGATTTTTTATTCACAACTCACAAAATTTGGTCTTAATTTCAATGATATATAATTCTCTGATTTTTTAATATTCACAACTCACAAAATCCGGTCTTAATTTCAATGAGATACAATTCTCTGACTTATTACTATTCACAACTCCCAAAATCCGGTCTTAATTTCAATGAGATACATTTCTCTCATTTTTTACTATTCACAACTTTCAAAATCCGGTCTTAATTTCAATGAGATATAATTCTCTGATTTTTTATTCACAACTCACAAAATTTGGTCTTAATTTCAATGAGATATAATTCTCTGATTTTTTACTATTCACAACTCACAAAATCCGGTCTTAATTTCAATGAGATACAATTATCTGATTTTTTATTCACAACTCAGAAAATTTGGTCTTAATTTCAATGAGATATAATTCTCTGACTTTTTACTATTCACAACTCACAAAATCCGGTCTTAATTTCAATGAGATACAATTCTCTTATTTTTTACTATTCACAACTCACAAAATTTGGTCTTAATGTCAATGAGATATAATTCTCTGATTTTTTACTATTCACAACTCACAAAATTTGGTCTTAATTTCAATGAGATATAATCTCTGATTTTTTTATTCACAACTCACAAAATTTGGTCTTAATTTCAATGAGATATAATTCTCTGATTTTTTACTATTCACAACTAACAAAATCCGGTCTTAATTTCAATGAGATATAATTCTCTGATTTTTACTATTCACAACTCACAAAATTTGGTCTTAATTTCAATGAGATATAATTCTCTGATTTTTTACTATTCACAACTCACAAAATCCGGTCTTAATTTCAATGAGATATAATTCTCTGATTTTTTATTCACAACTCAGAAAATTTGGTCTTACTTTCAATGAGATATAATTCTCTGATTTTTTACTATTCACAACTCACAAAATCTGGTCTTAATTTCAATGAGATACAATTCTCTGATTTTTTACTATTCACAACTCACAAAATTTGGTCTTAATTTCAATGAGATATATTTCTCTGATTTTTTATTCACAACTCACAAAATTTGGTCCTAATTTCAATGAGATATAATTCTCTGATTTTTTACTATTCACAACTCACAAAATCCGGTCTTAATTTCAATGAGATATAATTCTCTGATTTTTTACTATTCACAACTCACAAAATCCGGTCTTAATTTCAATGAGATACAATTCTCTGATTTTTTACTATTCACAACTTACAAAATCCGGTCTTAATTTCAATGAGATACAATTCTCTGATTTTTTACTATTCACAACTCACAAAATCCGGTCTTAATTTCAATGAGATACAATTCTCTGATTTTTTACTATTCACAACTTACAAAATCCGGTCTTAATTTCAATGAGATATAATTCTCTGATTTTTTATTCACAACTCACAAAATTTGGTTTTAATTTCAATGAGATATAATTCTCTGATTTTTTACTGTTCACAACTCACAAAATCCGGTCTTAATTTCAATGAGATACAATTCTCTGATTTTTTACTATTCACAACTCACAAAATCCGGTCTTAATTTCAATGAGATATAATTCTCTGATTTTTTATTCACAACTCACAAAATTTGGTCCTAATTTCAATGAGTTATAATTCTCTGATTTTTTACTATTCACAACTCACAAAATCCGGTCTTAATTTCAATGAGATATAATTCTCTGATTTTTTATTCACAACTCACAAAATTTGGTCCTAATTTCAATGAGTTATAATTCTCTGATTTTTTACTATTCACAACTCACAAAATCCGGTCTTAATTTCAATGAGATACAATTCTCTGATTTTTACTATTCACAACTCACAAAATCCGGTCTTAATTTCAATGAGATAGAATTCTCTGATTTTTTACTATTCACAACTTACAAAATCCGGTCTTAATTTCAATGAGATACAATTCTCTGATTTTTTACAATTCACAACTTACAAAATCCGGTCTTAATTTCAATGAGATACAATTCTCTGATTTTTTACTATTCACAACTTACAAAATCCGGTCTTAATTTCAATGAGATATAATTCTCTGATTTTTTATTCACAACTCACAAAATTTGGTCTTAATTTCAATGAGATATAATTCTCTGACTTTTTACTATTCACAACTCGCAAAATCCGGTCTTAATTTCAATGAGATACAATTCTCTGATTTTTTACTATTCACAACTCACAAAATTTGGTCTTAATTTCAGTGAGAAATAATTCTCTGATTTTTTACTATTCACAACTCACAAAATTTGGTCTTAATTTCAATGAGATATAATCTCTGATTTTTTTATTCACAACTCACAAAATTTGGTCTTAATTTCAATGAGATATAATTCTCTGATTTTTTACTATTCACAACTCACAAAATTTGGTCTTAATTTCAATGAGATATAATTCTCTGATTTTTTACTATTCACAACTCACAAAATTTGGTCTTAATTTCAATGAGATATAATTCTCTGATTTTTTACTATTCACAACTCACAAAATTTGGTCTTAATTTCAATGAGATATAATCTCTGATTTTTTTATTCACAACTCACAAAATTTGGTCTTAATTTCAATGAGATACAATTCTCTGATTTTTTACTATTCACAACTCACTAAATCCGGTCTTAATTTCAGTGAGATACAATTCTCTGATTTTTTACTAGTCACAACTCACAATATTTGGTCTTAATTTCAATGAGATATAATTCTCTGATTTTTTACTATTCACAACTCACAAAATTTGGTCTTAATTTCAATGAGATATATTTCCCTGTTTTTTTATTCACAACTCACAAAATTTGGTCTTAATTTCAATGAGATATAATTCTCTGATTTTTTACTATTCACAACTCACAAAATCTGGTCTTAATTTCAATGAGATATAATTCTCTGATTTTTACTATTCACAACTCACAAATTTGGTCTTAATTTCAATGAGATATAATCTCTGATTTTTTTATTCACAACTCACGAAATTTGGTCTTACTTTCAATGAGATATAATTCTCTGATTTTTTACTATTCACAACTCACAAAGTCCGGTCTTAATTTCAATGAGATATAATTCTCTGATTTTTTACTATTCACAACTCACAAAATTTGGTCTTAATATCAATGAGATATAATATCTGATTTTTTTATTCACAACTCACGAAATTTGGTCTTAATTTCAATGAGATACAATTCTCTGATTTTTTACTATTCACAACTCACAAAATCCGGTCTTAATTTCAATGAGATACAATTCTCTGATTTTTTACTATTCACAACTCACAAAATTTGGTCTTAATTTCAATCAGATATAATTCTCTGATTTTTTACTATTCACAACTCACAAAATCCGGTCTTAATTTCAATGAGATACAATTCTCTGATTTTTTATTCACAACTCACAAAATTTGGTCTTAATTTCAATGAGATACAATTCTCTGATTTTTTACTATTTACAACTCACAAAATTTGGTCTTAATTTCAATGAGATATAATTCTCTGATTTTTTATTCACAACTCACAAAATTTGGTCTTAATTTCAATGAGTTATAATTCTCTGATTTTTTACTTTTAACAACTCACAAAATCCGGTCTTAATTTCAATGAGATATAATTCTCTGATTTTTTACTATTCGCAACTCACAAAATTTGCTCTTAATTTCAATGAGATATAATTCTCTGATTTTTCACTATTCACAACTCACAAAATTTGGTCTTAATTTCAATGAGATATAATTCTCTGATTTTTTACTATTCACAACTCACAAAATCCGGTCTTAATTTCAATGAGATATAATTCTCTGATTTTTTACTATTCACAACTCGCAAAATTTGGTCTTTATTTCAATGAGATATAATCTCTGATTTTTTTATTCACAACTCACAAAATTTGGTCTTAATTTCAATGAGATATAATTCTCTGATTTTTTACTATTCACAACTCACAAAATCCGGTCTTAATTTCAATGAGATACAATTCTCCAATTTTTTACTATTCACAACTCACAAAATTTGGTCTTAATTTCAATGAGGTATAATTCTCTGATTTTTTGCTATTCACAAATAACAAAATTTGGTCTTAATTTCAATCAGATATAATTTTCTGATTTTTTATTCACAACTCACAAAATTTGGTCTTAATTTCAATGAGATATAATTCTCTGATTTTTTACTATTCACAACTCACAAAATCCGGTCTTAATTTCAATGAGATACAATTCTCTGATTTTTTACTATTCACAACTTCCAAAATCCGGTCTTAATATCAATGAAATATAATTCTCTGATTTTTTATTCACAACTCAGAAAATTTGGGCTTAATTTCAATGAGATATAATTCTCTGATTTTTTACTATTCACAACTCACAAAATCCGGTCTTAATTTCAATGAGATACAATTCTCTGATTTTTTACTATTCACAACTCACAAAATTGGGTCTTAATTTCAATGACATATAATTCTCTGATATTTTACTATTCACAACTCACAAAATCCGGTCTTAATTTCAATGAGATACAATTCTCTGATTTTTTACTATTCACAGCTCACAAAATTTGGTCTTAATTTCAATGAGATATAATTCTCTGATTTTTTATTCACAACTCACAAAATTTGGTCTTAATTTCAATGAGATATAATTCTCTGATTTTTTGCTATTCACAACTCACAAAATCCGGTCTTAATTTCAATGAGATACAATTCTCTGATTTTTTACTATTCACAACTTACAAAATCCGGTCTTAATTTCAATGAGATATAATTCTCTGATTTTTTATTCACAACTCACAAAATTTGGTCTTAATTTCAATGAGATATAATTCTCTTATTTTTTACTATTCACAACTCACAAAATCCGGTCTCAATTTCAATGAGATACAATTCTCTGATTTTTTACTATTCACAACTCACAAAATTTGGTCTTAATTTAAATGAGATATAATTCTCTGATTTTTTACTATTCACAACTCACAAAATTTGGTCTTAATTTCAATGAGATATAATTCTCTGATTTTTTATTCCCAACTCAGAAAATTTGGTCTTAATTTCAATGAGATATAATTCTCTGACTTTTTACTATTCACAACTCACAAAATCCGGTCTTAATTTCAATGAGATACAATTCTCTGATTTTTTACTATTCACAACTCACAAAATTTGGTCTTAATTTCAATGAGACATAATTCTCTGATTTTTTACTATTCACAACTCACAAAATTTGGTTTTAATTTCAATGAGATATAATTCTCTGATTTTTTACTATTCACAACTCACAAAATTTGGTCTTAATTTCAATGAGATATAATCTCTGATTTTTTTATTCACAACTCACAAAATTTGGTCTTAATTTCAATGAGATACAATTCTTTGATTTTTTACTATTCACAACTCACTAAATCCGGTCTTAATTTCAGTGGGATACAATTCTCTGATTTTTTACTAGTCACAACTCACAAAATTTGGTCTTAAATTCAATGAGATATAATTCTCTGATTTTTTACTATTCACAACTCACAAAATTTGGTCTTAATTTCAATGAGATATATTTCCCTGTTTTTTTATTCACAACTCACAAAATTTGGTCTTAATTTCAATGAGATATAATTCTCTGATTTTTTACTATTCACAACGCACAAAATCTGGTCTTAATTTCAATGAGATATAATTCTCTGATTTTTTACTATTCACAACTCACAAAATTTGGTCTTAATTTCAATGAGATATAATCTCTGATTTTTTTATTCACAACTCACGAAATTTGGTCTTAATTTCAATGAGATATAATTCTCTGATTTTTTACTATTCACAACTCACAAAGTCCGGTCTTAATTTCAATGAGATATAATTCTCTGATTTTTTACTATTCACAACTCACAAAATTTGGTCTTAATATCAATGAGATATAATCTCTGATTTTTTTATTCACAAATCACGATATTTGGTCTTAATTTCAATGAGATACAATTCTCTGATTTTTCACTATTCACAACTTACAAAATCCGGTCTTAATTTCAATGAGATACAATTCTCTGATTTTTTACTATTCACAACTCACAAAATTTGGTCTTAATTTCAATCAGATATAATTCTCTGATTTTTTACTGTTCACAACTCACAAAATCCGGTCTTAATTTCAATGAGATACAATTCTCTGATTTTTTATTCACAACTCACAAAATTTGGTCTTAATTTCAATAAGATACAATTCTCTGATTTTTTACTATTTACAACTCACAAAATTTGGTCTTAATTTCAATGAGATATAATTCTCTGATTTTTTATTCACAACTCACAAAATTTGGTCTTAATTTCAATGAGTTATAATTCTCTGATTTTTTACTATTCACAACTCACAAAATCCGGTCTTAATTTCAATGAGATATAATTCTCTGATTTTTTACTATTCGCAACTCACAAAATTTGGTCTTAATTTCAATGAGATATAATTCTCTGATTTTTCACTATTCACAACTCACAAAATTTGGTCTTAATTTCAATGAGATATAATTCTCTGATTTTTTATTCACAACTCACAAAATTTGGTCTTAATTTCAATGAGATATAATTCTCTGATTTTTTACTATTCACAACTCACAAAATCCGGTCTTAATTTCAATGAGATATAATTCTCTGATTTTTTACTATTCACAACTCACAAAATTTGGTCTTTATTTCAATGAGATATAATCTCTGATTTTTTTATTCACAACTCACAAAATTTGGTCTTAATTTCAATGAGATATAATTCTCTGATTTTTTACTATTCACAACTCACAAAATCCGGTCTTAATTTCAATGAGATACAATTCTTCAATTTTTTACTATTCACAACTCACAAAATTTGGTCTTAATTTCAATGAGATATAATTCTCTGATTTTTTACTATTCACAAATCACAAAATTTGGTCTTAATTTCAATCAGATTTAATTTTCTGATTTTTTATTCACAACTCACAAAATTTGGTCTTAATTTCAATGAGATATAATTCTCTGATTTTTTACTATTCACAACTCACAAAATTCGGTCTTAATTTCAATGAGATACAATTCTCTGATTTTTTACTATTCACGACTTCCAAAATCCGGTCTTAATTTCAATGAAATATAATTCTCTGATTTTTTATTCACAACTCAGAAAATTTGGTCTTAATTTCAATGAGATATAATTCTCTGATTTTTTACTAATCACAACTCACAAAATCCGGTCTTAATTTCAATGAGATACAATGAGATATATTTCTCTGATTTTTTACTATTCACAACTCACAAAATTTGGTCTTAATTTCAATGAGATATAATTCTATAATTTTTTACTATTAACAACTCACAAAATTTGGTCTTAATTTCAATGAGATATAATCTCTGATTTTTTTACTCACAACTCACAAAATTTGGTCTTAATTTCAATGAGATATAATTCTCTGATTTTTTTATTCACAACTCACAAAATCCGGTCTTAATTTCAATGAGATACAATTCTCTGATTTTTTACTAGTCACAACTCACAAAATTTGGTCTTAATTTCAATGAGATATAATTCTCTGATTTTTTACTATTCACAACTCACAAAAGTTGGTCTTAATTTCAATGAGATATAATTCTCTGATTTTTTATTCACAACTCACAAAATTTGGTCTTAATTTCAATGAGATATAATTTTCTGATTTTTTACTATTCACAACCCACAAAATCCGGTCTTAATTTCAATGAGATATAATTCTCTGATTTTTTACTATTCACAACTCACAAAATTTGGTCTTATTTTCAATGAGATATAATCTCTGATTTTTTTATTCACAACTCACAAAATTTGGTCTTAATTTCAATGAGATACAATTCTCTGATTTTTTACTAGTCACAACTCACAAAATTTGGTCTTAATTTCAATGAGATATAATTCTCTGATTTTTTACTATTCACAACTCACAAAATTTGGTCTTAATTTCAATGAGATATAATTCTCTGATTTTTTACTCTTCACAACTCACAAAATCCGGTCTTAATTTCAATGAGATACAATTCTCTGATTTTTTACTATTCACAACTCACAAAATTTGGTCTTAATTTCAATGAGATATAATTCTCTGATTTTTTACTATTCACAACTCACAAAATCCGGTCTTAATTTCAATGAGATATAATTCTCTGATTTTTTACTATTCACAACTCACAAAATTTGGTCTTAATTTCAATGAGATATAATTCTCTGATTTTTTACTATTCACAACTCACAAAATTTGGTCTTAATTTCAATGAGATATAATTCTCTGATTTTTTATTCACAACTCACAAAATTTGGTCTTAATTTCAATGAGTTATAATTCTCTTATTTTTTACTATTCACAACTCACAAAATCCGGTCTTAATTTCAATGAGATATAATTCTCTGATATTTTACTATTCACAACTCACAAAATCCGGTCTTAATTTCAATGAGATATAATTCTCTGATTTTTTACTATTCACAACTCACAAAATTTGGTCTTAATTTCAATGAGATATAATCTCTGATTTTTTTATTCACAACTCACAAAATTTGGTCTTAATTTCAATGAGATATAATTCTCTGATTTTTTACTATTCACAACTCACAAAATCCGGTCTTAATTTCAATGAGATACAATTCCCTGATTTTTTACTATTCACAACTCACAAAATTTGGTCTTAATTTCAATGAGATATAATTCTCTGATTTTTTACTATTCACAACTCACAAAATTTGGTCTTAATTTCAATGAGATATAATTTTCTGATTTTTATTCACAACTCACAAAATTTGGTCTTAATTTCAATGAGATATAATTCTCTGATATTTTACTATTCACAACTCACAAAATCCGGTCTTAATTTCAATGAGATATAATTCTCTGATTTTTTACTATTCACAACTCACAAAATTTGGTCTTAATTTCAATGAGATATAATTCTCTGATTTTTTATTCACAACTCCACTCAACTTCCTCGATCGCCTTCAACTGCCCACCTTTTTGGATCGCCTCCAACAGACCCAAACAACCAAAAAACCAAGCATCATTGCAGTCAGTTCCCATAGGTAAAACTTGCTGTATCAGCTTTTACTTCACGATGCACTAACTGTGAACGTGAAAGAATGTGTTATTACATACACTTCTAGTGCATGTGAGAAGCTTTCAAGGACAAGTAATATGATGATTACTTATTTGCTTCATTGAAAACATTTTCGTAAGAGCGAAAATGTTTTGGAATTAGGAATTTCTATTTAATGCTTAATTGCATTTTATGGCTGTGAATTTTTCACATGAATTGCATGGGATTTTCGTGCGATGAAAAAAATTAAATAAAGGAGAAGTACAAAAAAATCGATGTCTGATGGGCATCGGTTTCCTATTTAAATAAAAGTAAGGTGACGATCAATACCTGATGGGTATTGTTCGTTATAAAAATTCAAAGTGTGACACTCGGGTCACAACATCCCTTTCCTCTGGGGAAAAGAAAGTTTTTATTCATTAAGGGTATAAAAGCTTTCGTCTAAGAGAATTATTGGATGGTGATCGGTTGAGTGAGCAATTTTTCGTAGTTTTCGGGGTCTTTTCGTTTTTCCTTTTTTTTTCATTAAATATTCAATTTTTATCTAATCTATTGGAGCGAATATGATTTACAATGTGTTTAAATATATGCTACCGTTCTATAATACACACATTTTGGGGAAATCGAGAAATTCCAATCAGGTAATTAATTGCAGAGATCTGCGTCTTTTAATCGTGTATGCTATTTGTTTTCATTATACTTTAATTTCTGCCAGAACTTTTTTCTTTTTTTCTTATTACACTGTACTTGCATTGAGATTACTTATGGTGACTCGTATTGTAATTAGATACTTGGGTGTACTGCATTTGCTCTACGTTTTGACGGGAGACTCTTGTTTTTTTTTTTTTTTTTTGTGTTTGAGACTTAAGAATTTTCGCCTTGCCGTTCCTTATGAGATTTGTAAAGAACTTAGATTAAGTGTATATTTATTAGTTGGTTTGTTTTATTTTCGTGTAAGAAGTATGGAGCAATTTTGTTTTTATGTCAGCATATTTTGGCTAGTTTTCCGTTTTGTTTATAATGTATGTAGTTCTATTCAAAATGTTCGCGATGATGGTTGGACCTTCTGTGCAGTGGATCGAGGGGGTTGAATTATATGTAACAAGCTTCTTTGTACAACGCGTTGCGCCTGGGTGGGTTGGAACCATCCGGTTGCGAGTGCATCACCGGGATGGGCGATTTTTTACGGTGTGGGGTTTGGGGCAATCCCGCACCTTGGTCACTCTTGCCGGGTTGTACTGTGTCCCGGTCGTGTAGGGGTGTCTGTTTTGGGTAAGGAAATGGAAATTTTATGTTTTTTTTCTTATTAGAATTTATTTTTCAGGAGGCGCCGGCGTGTTAAGTGGAGCAGTGCTCGCTGTGTATGCCGGAATAGGTCGGCCTCCTTTGGATAGTGGGACGGAGATGATAAATGGGACGGAGAGGTCGGAACGTTCCGGTGGGGTCCATGTTTGTCCCGATTTAATTAACCTTCCGGTTGATTATATTTCTGCGTTTGGACGGTGGCGAGCCTCCGATTCCCTATGAGAGTTGGGAGTGATCGCCGGTTTTTGTGAATCTTGTACAATAAAGTTGTATTAAATTTGGAATTGTCGTCTTTTATTTATATTTACCTTTTGCTTTGTTTTTGTGGGGTTTTTTTTGTGTTCTTTTTTTTCATTGGAAGTTCTCGATTTCTATGAATATTAGTGTGTTTTACAATTAAATTATTTGATTAATAGAGATATATAGATTTTTTTTATTAAGAAAAAAAAATTTGTATTTTGTTTCAAATATGCCATTCATGCCAACAACAAAAAATTTTATTATTTTGTGGGACTGGTGTTTTCTTTTTGGGGATAGGTACGGGATTTTGCGTGGCTTTCATTTGTGGATGTAGTGTGTGGGATTTTATCGTGGTCTTGTGTTTATGTAGTTTACTTCCTTTTTTTTTTGGTAATCAAGATTTGAGCGGATAGTTAAAACGGGAGAAATTAAAGTTTCTGTCTCTTTATTAGACATTCTCCGAAGTTTTTCTTTTAGGTGCCGGAGTTATTTTAAAGTTTATCATCCTAGGTGCAGGTCTAGGGAGCTCTTCCAGTTCATGCTCAGAAGACGTTTCTTCTGCTTTGTGGTGTTTTTGTTTGTACTTCGCGTACAGAAAAATCATGGCTATCACTATTGCCAATGTCACATACGATATTGCATAGTGATGAATATGGTGATCATTTATGGTGTTAAGGGGAATTAATTCTTGAGCTTTTTGGAGGCGGATGGATTTAAGAAGTTTCTCTAGATCCTCGTTGTTTGTGACGTTCACGAAATTTGTCTCGCCTTGCATTTCTTTTGCGCGGGACGTCGTGTTTGTTAGTAAGCTGGAAATGTTTATTGTTGGGATAAAATGAGAGTTGTATTTTGATACCTTTACGTTATGTCCGAACAAGATGAATTCTTTGCTCCGTACATAACAACCTGGGTAGATATACATTGTACCCGTATTTCGAAGTGTTTGTGTGTTAATGGCATCTTCGCAAATGGTGTCTATTTGAAGGGGTTTTTTTAAGGAGAAAAGTCAGGCGTTCTGCTACGATAACTGCTTCCAATAAGAAGTTTGTTTTAAGGTTGAAATTTCACATTTGGGATTAATTGTTTCTTTTTTTATCAAATTTACTTCGCATTGATTTATGTTTGTATTTGTATTAAGGATAGGTGATGAAATTCTACAATATAGATGTGTATGGTCTATTGTTGCACAATCGTGGATATCTGGAAGTGTTAATTCAAGGTAGTGTTCACGATTGTAGTCTATTAATATGTATTCTTTTGATGGTTTAATATATACGAATGATCCGTTCAGAAGTGTAGGTAATGGTATTACTTTAAAAACTTGATAAGGTTGCTTGAATGGAAGAGGAAATTTTAGTTCAATAATTATTTTGTTATTGAAGGTATTTGCTGCTATTGTGCTTAATTTGTAAATTTGTGCCACTATATTATCTCTGGGATTGATAGGGAGCGTAATTGAATTTGGTAATTCTTGTCTGATTTTCAATAAAAGTTCTTCTATTTTTCAAGGGGATATAAGTGTGGGATGAAACTTCCCATGCCTCGAATCGGTTAAGAGATCGATCATTTCTGTTTGAGTGTTTTGGTATCTCGATGTCATTAATGTAACTAATGAAATAAGAGATTCTAGTTCAATAGATAATTTATTATCTAATGTTCTATTTTCTAACCTTGTGGTTGCCATCAGTATTGATGTTAGTTTGTTATGCATAACCCGAAAATTCTTTATCAATTGCAGATTTCGTTTTGTTGAATATATGTGTAGTTGCCTCAATTATCGCAGTTTGGCTTTTAATTAAGGATATGAGGGTGTTTTGGTTTAGCGTGAGGTTGCGAATCTGTTCATCGTTTACGATGAACGTTTGGCATCGTCTTCATCTAGAGTGCCGAAAAGAGATTTGGAAAGTATACCTATTGCATTAAAAAGAGATCTTTGTTTCCTATTCTGTGTAGTTAATAATATGTTTTTGTATTCTATGCCTGTTATTATTAAATTTATTTGTGACAACATACCGTTACAGGTGTGCGCTATAGTTGAGATGCTTTCCGTTTTCTGACATATCTCTGTAATGTGTTGTACGATGTATTGGATGTTTTTTAATTCGGATTTGAAATCTGCTAGATCGTAAAATGTCACAATTTTCCACTCGTTGGTGTAGAAATTTGCTCTGCCGATTTCTTCAAAATAAATGCCTGCACTTGCATTTAGTTGGTTTACTTTTATCCCTGAGCCATGGATTATCGGGATGCAGATTAGAAGCATTGCCACTTGTAACATTTTGAGAACCTGGAAACGACAGTATTTGTTCATCATCTGCCTTGATGGCCTCCCGTTGGTAAGGAATGGAAATCTTTTAAAATCTGTTCAACTTCCTCTTTATCCGATAAATATTTAATGGAATCCTGATGGAGTTTAATGTTAATTTGTTGATTAGCGAATACCTTGTTTAGGGTATTATTTACAATTACGAGACTTTGTGGGTCCAAGATAGGGAAGGAGATATTTATTTGATCTAATTTATTAGATTCCGTGTAAGAGCATATTTTAGTTAAAATTGTTTCGAGATATATTTTGTCTCTTGGTGATCTACAAGGGATATTGACTTTAGAAATAACTATCGCTGAGTCTTTTTTCTTGAAGAAGTTAAGTTCATTAAATAAAAGTGGGGGTTTATCTGGAAATTTGAATTTGGAATTTAACACTCTGTATCTGTATCTTGCATTGGCAAGATGAAAATTTTAAGAGTTGCATTCTTTGTCAGTAGCAATGGGATATTTGTTTCGGTTATTGTAACTGAAGAATTATTTACTGAAGTTGGAGTTGAACTTGGATTTGTAGTTTTATCGGAAGGAGTTGGGTTTGCTTGAGCTTTGGATTGATTCCTCGTTACCACATTTACAGAGGTGGTAGGTTCTGCTGAGTTTTCGGTGTGTTCAGGGATAGCTCTACTGAGAGCGTCTGCATTGATATTGAGTTTACCGGATTTGTGGACGATTTTATAATCGTATTCCTCGAGGCGTATTCTCCATCTCATCAGCCTGGAGGAATGGTCCTTTAAATTCATGAGCCATACTAACGGTTTATGATCAGTTATTATTGTAAACTGTCTGCCGTAAATGTATGGTCTGAATTGTTCCACTGCGAAAACTATTGCTAAGAGCTCTTTCTCTATTGTTGAGTAACGAGTCTCTGCGTTATTAAGAACCCGGCTCACATAGGCGATTGGATGATCTTCTTGATCGTCGATTTGGAAAAGGACTGCTCCGATAGCGAAGTCGCTAGCATCGGAGGTGATGAAAAATTCCTTATAGAAATCGGGATAAGATAAAATAGGGGCCGATATAAGTTTGTTTCTTAGTTCGCAAAATGCTTCATCGCAAATTGCGTCGAACTTGAAAGGAGTATCCTTTTTAAGGAGATTAGTAAGGGACTTTGCTATCTTTGAGAAATTGGGTATAAAGCGGCGATAGTAGCCGACAAAACCAAGGAGAGATTTTATATCTTTTTCTTTCTTGGGCCTTGGATAGCTCTTAACCGAATTTATTTCAGATGGGTCTGGTTTGACGCCATTTTCTGTGATGACGTGCCCTAGATACATAATTTCCTTTCTTAGGAAGTGGCACTTATCGGGTTGAAGCTTGAGATTGAACTCGCGGAGACGGCTAAATACTGCTACGAGTCGATTATTGTGATCCTTAAGATTGTATCCATGGACTACGATATCGTCCATGTATACGAAACAATATATGCCTTGAAGGCCAGACAAGACATTATTCATGGCTCGCTGGAAGGTTGCAGGGGCGCCTTTCAAGCCGAATGGCATACGATTGTATTCGTAGTGGCCATATGGTGTGCTAAAGGCGGTTTTTTCCCTGTCCTTATTGTCCATTTTTATTTGATGGAATCCGCTGGCTAGGTCGAGTGTGGTGAAATATTTGGACTTTCCCAACTGGTCTAATATATCTGTTATATTAGGCAGTGGGTATGCGTCGCCAATTGTGATGCCGTTGATACGACGAAAGTCTACTACTACTCGCCACCTTTTGTTCCCGTTCTCGTCTGCTTTCTTAGGAACCAGAAGAAGGGGAGAATTCCCTGTGCTATGGGATGGCTTGATGATGTCCAACTCCAGCATCTCTTGTATTTGCCTATTTATTTCTGTTCGGCTTGTCTCAGGAAGTCTATATGGCTTTGTATAAATTGGCGGTCTGTTCTGGATTGTCTCGATTTTGTGTGTTATCGCATCTGTATTGAATTCCTTATAAATATTGCGAATGCTCTCAGATTCCTCCGAATTACAGTGATCCAATTTAATAAGGTTGTGCAGTTTCTTTATTCTGCCCTTAATTGGATCTCTTTCAGAGTCTGTGGAGATTACCACAAAATCGTTCAAGTCCTGGTATATTGGATCTACCTCGTGAGGTCCCAGATCGGCGTCCTCCTCACTTATGTTGAGGATTAGGACTTTTGCCATACCGTTGATTGGTTCGACGATCGAGTTTCCTATGAACAGCCCTGGCCTTATTTCCTTCTTGAGACAGACCGATTGCTGAAGAAGGAATGGAGTTGGAATTTCGATAACTGATTCTGATCCAGCTGGAATTTGAATTAACTTTAATTGGTCCGATTTTTTTTGAATGAAAAAGATGTGGTTCCACTCTTTGTTGAATATGGAAGGAGTTAGTTAATGATTCCAACTCAATAGAATGTGATGGAGATAGAAGCTTGTAATGTGAGACTAGAGGAGAAACTGCGCCATCTAGGAAGCATAAAATAAATTACATTGGTGCAACGCTGTTATGAACGCACCCTTACACTTTTGTGCTCATCAATCGCTTGTTTTGATTATGACTCTGTAATGGCGTGCTAACTTCTCGGGAAGAGGAAGAAGAAGAAGGCATCTTAGCACTGTCAAACAAAATACAAGCTGGAAAGAACACGAGCACAAAAGGTAAGTGAACTCCAAGCCATCCGCAAATGAAGTACAATTAACGTACGTTCAGCCTCCCGAAATAGTTAAAAGAGTGCTCCACAAACCCGGTTCCAGGGATATAACAGTGTCCGCAGGACATACAGGACATAGGACAGCCTTCGAGACTTCTCTTTTTGACCGTTATTATTCTGCTACCACCATCCCCCCAACATCTTGCGAACCAACGAAGAATACACAAAATGGTAAAACTTTTCAATATAACTGTCACATTGGCAATGAGATCGACACTGAATTTCTTTCCTGTGTTTTTCTTTTAGAACCATCAGCACTAGGCAGTAGGCGCTGTAGATAAAGACCCAGATGGGGAATACTCGCCATCAACTTTACACCTCCGGCCGGTCAGGACCTCACCTGGAATAGGAAACCCCCCCCCCAAGCAATCAGGGAAGTCATTGTTAATACCGTGAGTGTACTGATATAGTTTTCTTACCAGACATTTAAATTCAGTGAGGTAGTTTTTTTTATTTATTTAATTAAGCTTAATACAAGCTATAACATAATAATAATACTAATACTACAAGCTATACTAGATGATAAATGATGGAATAATAAATAAATTGAAAAAGCTACAATATGAGCTCTCATTAAGGAACAAACTGGCTGGAAGGAAAACGAATTAAGAAATGCGATCAGGATGGACGGGGTCAAGATATAAAGATTTGTGAAGGGATGATTTACTCAGATGAAAGTCAAAGGAGGAAAGGTCGTTGACTTTTCGAAGCATCCTGGTAATTGGCTCGCTTTGACCGTAGTTTGTGCGATGGCGGTCGAGTCGGAAAAGGGGAGTGGACCTAAGTATAGATGGGTAAAGATTGCAGGATTGAAGGGCAGTCTATGGCTCCACTTAATAGCTGATGAATGAAGAGAATGTCAGAAACATCACGACGTTCACTTAAGGGTTGTAAGTCAATCAGTTTCAGACGGTTTTCATAGGGTGGAAGGTTGAATCTGTCTGCCCACGGGATAGCACGTAGAGCGAAGCGAACGAACCTACGCTGGACGGATTCAATCCTATTGATATGGGTTGTTTGTGTAGGACCATACCTGGCTGGCATATTCAAGGAGAGGTCTAACGCAGGAGATATAGAGAGATTTGGAAACATATGGATTGGAGAACTCTCTAGACCAGCGCATCACAAAACCTAGCGCGGAGTTAGCTTTGTTAATTATGCTGTCAATATGAGAACGTAAGTTGAGTTCGCTATCACAGATTAGTCCAAGGTCACACAAAGAGGTAACAATAGGGACCGGTACATCGGTTAGCATGTAAAATCTCGGGGTGGTGGTAAGACGCTTGCGGGAATAAGAGATGGACTGGCATTTGGAGAAATTGAGTTCAAGAAAGTTTTTCATACACCACGTGGTGAAGGAAGCAGGAGCAGAGAGTCGGTTGTGGAGGAGATATGTTTAATTATTTTCATGTCATCAGCATAAATGGACAGCTCTGAGTGATTGATGACGCATTCAACATCATTTATTGTAAGGATGAAGATCAGTGCACCGAGGTGGCTGCCCTGGGGGACGCCGGAACGAGCGACAATAGGGTTAGAAATGGATGAACTGAAAAGAACATTGTAGCGACGGTTGTTGAGGTAGAATTGAATCCAGGAGATGAATCGGGAGGGGAAGCCTAGGCGATCAAGTCTGAACAAGATAACATTATGGGAGATCTTGTCGAAGGCTTTACTAAAATCGGTGGCAATAACATCAACATCTTTACCGTTTTCCAGAGCACAGAGTGTCTTGGAGACGAAGTCAGTAAGATTGGTGGTGGTAGATCTTCCTTTGAGAAAGACATGGAGTCATAGACCAATTTTTCGAATAGTTTAGGTATGGATGATAATTTAGCGATGGGTCTGTAGTTGGGCACATCGTTTTTGCAACCTTTTTTGAAGATGGGAATAATATACGAGTTTTTCCATAATTGAGGGAAAACCCCTTGAGTGACCGAGAGGCGGAATAGCAAGGTAAGGGGTTGAATTAGATGCGTGGCACACTTTTTTAGAACGATGGCCGGAATACCGTCAGGACCTGTGCTGAAGTCGTCCTCAAGCCCGTTGATACTGGCGGCGATTAGTTCGGGATCAGGGTCGAAAGACGTAAACGACGTTTGAGTGCATTTGTCCAACAATGAGAAGTAGTTAGGGTCAAGTTGTCGGGAATTGTCGCTGAAGATTTACTGAAGAAGTTTGCAAAGAGGTTGGTGATAACCTGAGGATCAGATGAAGAGGTATTCTCAAGCTTTAGGGTAGAGGGGTAACCATTGGATTTCTTCTTGGAATTAATAAAGTGATAAAAACGCTTGGGGTCGGATATGAAGCTAGTTTCCATCCGTTGGAGATACTCATGGTAGAGGCTATCACAATGTTCGGGAAAAGAGATATAAGCAGATAGGTAGGAAGAATAGTCAGACTCGGTTTGGGATAGAAGAAAAGTTTGCCAACGTTTATTCCTCCTGTTGCGAACAGAGCGTAATTCTTTGTCGTACCATACGGGGGATGAGGAGTAGTTTTTACGAGGAAAAAGGGGAATAGACTGTTCAAGACAAGCGTATATTTCCGAATAGGACGCTTCTATAGCAACGTCGACTGGAAGATGTTGAGGGATAGTGCCAATGTTAGAGTTGAGGAGCAAGTGATTTAATTTTTCAAAGTCGCCCTTGCGAAAATTGAAGGAAAGAGAAGACCCGGAGCTTGAAAGGATATGAGGGTGTTCGTAGGAGAAAACGAGGAAGAGGGGAGGATGGTGACGATCGAGAGAGGAGAGGAGATGGTTCCTTTCCACGACAACCGAGTTAACCGGGTCTGAAGAAAAGATTAAGTCTAATTGTCTGTCCAGAAAGTTCCTGACACCACTTACTTGAAAGAGACCAGAAACAGAGAGCTGATCAGTAAAATAGGTTTCTTTGGCCGAAGAGGCGTTAAGGGGTACAAAGTGAGAACATTCCTCAGACAATGACCATTGAATACGGGGGAGGTTAAAGTCACATAATAAAATAATTTCATCAGAGGTGTTAGCGTTCTCAAGCAGGGTGTCGATCGCTTCAATTAGGGGCTCGTAGGCTTCTAGAGGTTGAGAGGGACGAATGTAACAGCAAAGAATGTACAGAAGACACTTATTTAGTGCTAGTTTGATACATACAAATTCTGATATTGTAGTGTCGGAGGTCTTTAGCAGGGTAGCGTCATAACGGTTGTGAGCAGCTATGAGAATCCTGCGACCTGGTGGATCATTGGTGCATACACAACCGTTGACACGGAAAATAGTATAGTTTGAAGGGAACAGTTCGTTGTCCAGAATTCCTGGTGTTAAATTGGTTTCAGTTAAGGCAAAGATATCGTGCGGGAATTTGTGGGAGTAAAGAAAAATGTTAGATGTTTTAGTGCGAAGTCCTCTGACGTTCTGGTAATAGACTGACAAGCTGCTGGGGAGAGATGCTTGAACGGAGACCGCAGCTGCATTAAGGGGGAGGTCAGAAATTGGGAAAGCGGGGGGGTTAGGAGCAAAAGTAGTTTAAGGAGTCGTTGCGACTTTTTTGGAGATGGGAAATGCGGCGAGAACTGACGTACGCAGCATAGGTGGATAGATCTTCTGTAACCTTATGGGAAGGAATATTGAAGGATTCATGGAACTTAGTGAAAAGTTGGTGTAAGACGGTTGGGTCTGTAGCAGGCCTTCCTGGTACTGATTTTACCGTCGATGCAGACGGAATTCGGTTTGTCGTCCAGATAGGCTAGAAATAGACGAACGTTTTCATAAATGCGGTGGTCCCGTAAACGCGACAAGAGATATCGTCCATCGTTGGAATCCAAAGAGCGCAAAGTCAATTTAACTGTAGGTGGGATTAGCGGATCGATAAATGAGTGATGTTGGGATGAAATAGTTTTGGTTAGCGGAAGGGGCGAAGTAGTGGAGGTAGAAGTAGTTTGAGATGGAGCGATAGTGAGGGAAGATCGTGGCTTATAATTAGGTGGGCATGCGGTGGAAGTAGCTGGTGCAGGATTTGGTGTATACAGTGGAGCGGTGGGTGATGGCTTGTGGTAAGGAAGTTGGGAGTGCATGGTCAGGCGGATGTACTGGATGTACAGAACTCAAAACAGTGGTGGTGGAGTTGTCGGCTGGGATGAACGTGTTCGAGGGCTTCGGTGTAAGTGGAACCGAGAGGTTAAGGGTGTGAGAATATATAAAGTTAGGATACTTGACTGGGGTACTTAGATTGAAGTTTGGAAATACTCCCATTTTGAACTGCCAATTGGAGTTAGGATTACTAGGTTTATGGCTAATGGTGAGAGGTGCGGAAGAGTGATGAGAGACTGTGTTATTATTTTTTAAATGTAATGATAAACGTTTCGCTATAGTAGTGAATACTGTTAGAGTAGATATCTTACGTTTAAGAAGAAAAAAAAAACAATTTTTTTTTTTGAATTTAATATCGTTATAATGAGCGAGACTCTAGGTATTTGCTGACGTTAGCTGTTTGTTTTTGTTGTTGCTGTTATCATAATGTTACGCAAGGACAAGTAATCTCCCTGTAAACTGCCAGTTTGATACTTAATTACTTGACCAAATCTTTACAACTGGGAACAACTATATCGTAATTTACCTTTTGCTTTATAGTCATTATTAGTTAATGTTATTAGCTCATTGGCCGTTGAAATTCTCCGTATCCTATAACTTAGGTTTTTGCTTGCAATATATTCATAATAAATTTACCAAAGTTTATATCCTGGCTAGGTGAAGCAAAATACTTTTTTCGACGAAACAAAAAGCTTTTTGTCTCGGGTTATCACCTAGGGAGGTACACAAATCGTCACGACATCAGAATTAGATTAACTGCGTAGTAAACAGGAGGCTAATAAAGAAAAAGCAAAGCCCTAGGTACGCAAGAAGATAGAAATTTGACTTTTTTTTTAAATTCGTTTTATATGAAAAACATCTTGAACTTTAATGTTGCAGGCTGGTCAGTTATTTCATTTGGGTTCATTTTATATTTATATTGTTTAACACACGAGATTGATTTGCGAGTTTTTTTATTTGTTTGGTCATAACAGATAATTTTAATTATTAAAGAATAAGCCCATGGCATTGCAGTTAAGCTGGCAGTAATTGTTAATTTAAGGAAGAAAACTAATTTTTTTTATCTAGGGCTTAGCTCACCCCGCTTGGGTCTTATAAGTACGGAAAAATTATTTGCTACGTATAAAATAACTTGTTGAAGATAAGAATCTTGTTTTTAGTTAAGGCAGTATAAGTAAAAAGAAAAGAGGATAATACATTTGTGATTAGTTTAGGAGAGATGGTGAATTAAAAAAAAAGAATGCGATGTGTTTGATGAGATAATTTATTCCTATCTTTAATTTCAGGAACCTAAGGATGCTTCTTGCCCTTCTTGCTTTCCTCATCCCTTCACCCAATATCCTAATGTTTTTAAGTTAACTTTTTTTTTTGGTTTTTTTGGTTTCAGCACCCTTTACAGGTTGGGTCTACACCTTAGCCAGGTGTAGGAATAGTGGTGGGTTAGTGCCTGAACCATCGCACATGGGGTAGTCTTTTTCTTGATTTTGTTAATTTCAAGATGGTTCAGTGCGGCTAAGGGTAACAGGTGAAACCAGACCTGTTGCTCTTCCTTCTATTTTTCTGTTTCTCGTTTTTTTTCCTTCCGTGGCAGACCTGAAGAAAGGATACCACAACCTTTCTTCGCCACAGGCACCGAGCATTGTTAGCTGCTCGAGCTCTGCAGTCATCGATTGAATGTCCAATCCGATGGCAATATCGACAGGAGATTACTTGTGATGGAAATGCAGAGTGCCCCATATTTGGGAGTCTCTGTAATCGGGAGTTTAATCTATTGGATGGGTTAAAATTTGGAATTTGGTGCTGTTCATGTTTGCAGTTTGAGAATAAATGCCCTTGTCTATTGGATTTGTAACAGCGAAGGTTTGAGTTTTGGGTTGTTTTTGCTCTAGGCGTGATGCGTGCTCTGGAATATGGGATTTAAGGGATGCAAGTGATTTATCCATCCGTATGGACCTTTGCCAACGTTTGGAGTTGTGTATTCGACAATTCGTCTTCAATTGCTCGTACAGCTTGGTTCTCGTTGTCTTTTAATAAAGATTTCAAGAGCAATCTATCTGTAGTGTATGAGTGCGTAGCTTCATTAAGTTTGGACGAAGTTGTGTTTAGTCTTTGGAAAAAGTCCTTTATACTCTCACCCACTCTTTGTTTGGAATTGGTCAATTGGGACTGAAGGGGTGACCGTGAGGTTTTGTCCTCGAAATGTTGTATCAGGAACGGCTTTAATTCGGGTCAATCTGATATCTGGTTGCATCTGAATACGTTGTAAGCTTCTGCAGATAATTTACTTCTTATGAGACTAAGAAGGGCGCGTTTTTCATTAGTTGTCGATGTTGTTGCTTATACGTCGTCGCAACTACATATAAATTTGTGGAGATCCTTTTGGTTTCCACTGAAAGGTGGTATTAGTGATTTTGCATCGGATAGAGAGAAATTTCTGTGTTCCTTGAAGGATACATCAACAGATTGCTCTTGGCTTTGTTGTGCACTGACTGAGTCCGTAGGGAATCGAGTGTCCAGTTCTTCCTGGAGTGCGATTATTGTGTCCGTATAGGATGTTTCCATGTTTAGGTGTACACTGTGTTTCACATAATCACTTTCTCTATCACTCGGATTTGCATTTGCGATTATTTCGCCATGAGTTTCTTTAAAATCTTTCCAATGTTGTTTAAAATTGATAGACTGAATTTTGTGTGATATAGACTTCTGTCTATCTTCCTGAAGTCGAAATCTTATCACATTTGCCTTGTCGTTGATTTCATTTTCAATGTCTTGAATGGTATTTGGGTCTGCTTGTTTTTGTGAAGATTTGGGAAGTGGAATGAAGAATGGGTCATTAGCGTTATCTGTATGTATCGATATTGATTTTAATCTATCGGACAATGTTGCTTTTACGAGGTTATACCAGTCCTCTGTTTTGTCGTAGCAAGAATGTTTAAAGTATGAGTGTGCTTCGTCAAAATTTTCATGGTCCTCCAATAATTGGAGTTTATTCGATACGAAAGTGGAAGTTCTGCTTCGATTGTTAGCTTTATGATAATCAGCTAAAAATTTTCTGATATCGGCAGTTTTTTCTACCTGTGATTTTAAAGTGTGTTGAATTAAATTGGGAAACTTGGTGTAAGTAATAATAAATCGATCGAGGAGGTGTTGTAAATAAAATGGTTTATCCGAGGGGAAATGGAGTTTAAGAGAGAGAAAATGAAGTTTGGAAGATTTTATGAAATCAACCGGAATTGGTACGCCTTCCAATCAGAATTGATCTCCTGACCGATAGGGTCACGAGGTCCTACCGCAGGGGATCGATTATTGATTTTGATCGAAGTCCTCTGACCGATAAGCTCACGAAGTCTTACCGCATAGGTCGCTTCACGGAAGAACGTGGGAGGAAAGATAATAAAATGCTATAATTGAGGTTGTCTATAAAAAGTATACACTATTATGTTTTTGATTTTGCGTTATATATAAATTTTTTTGCAATTTGATAAAAAGAAATAAAAAATAAAAATTTTCATTTAGAGAGAAAAAAAAATAGAGAAGAAAGTTTAGAACCGACCTTATTAATTTTCAAATATTTTCGTGCGAGCGATTACGTCGGGCGTCCAGGCCGACGGTTTCTCGTAGTTGTATGAATTTATTGTTGGTGAAGTCGGGCGTCCTGGCCGACGGCCTCTCCGATGAAGTTTTTGCTGATGTTGATGTGACGTCGGGCGTCCTGGCCGACGTTTTCTTGGTGTCTTCCCTCTAGGCACTTCAAGGGTCGCTCGTTGTGGCACTCTGGCGCCGAGAAAAAATTGTTGTTTCGTTGTGGTTTTTTTTTTGCTGCCACTAGTTGCTGTGTGGCAGATTTTTTTTCACCAAATTTTTGTAGTTGGCAGGATTATAAGGTTATATATTTACTTTTATTATTATTATTATTTTCTTTTTCACTGTAATTTTTTGTAGGACACTGGTTTTTTGTTTATTTTTTCTTTAAGTCCGCTGCCACCAATTTGTTGTGGTTTTAATTATTATTGAATTTAGAGTTCACTTTTATTCATCCACATAGAGAGGGAAACAATCAAAAGAAAATTTTATAATTTATTTTACAATAAATTGTAAATTGATTTTGGCTGAAGGCACTGATTTTCATAACACTTTTTTTTCCGCTGCCACCAATTTGTTGTGGTTGTATCCCGCCGTGCTCTAGGAGAGCGAGATACGCAATAAAAAAAAGGCGAAATTTGGTCTTAATTTCAATGAGATACAATCTCTGATTTTTTTTATTCACAACTCACAAAATTTGGTCTTAATTTCAATGAGATATAATCTCTGATTTTTTTTTATTCACAACTCATAAAATTTGGTCTTAATTTCAATGAGATATAATCTCTGATTTTTTTATTCACAACTCACAAAATTTGGTCTTAATTTCAATGAGATATAATTCTCTGATTTTTTACTATTCACAACTCACAAAATCCGGTCTTAATTTGAATGAGATACAATTCTCTGATTTTTTACTATTCACAACTCATACCTCTTGTCCCGTTTACGTTTACGTACGTCTATTTCTAGCCTATCTGCACTACAAAACCGAACTCCGTCTGTGTTGACGGTAAAACCAGCACCAACGTCATGTTAAGTATACAAGAAGGCCTGCCCACAGACCCACCAGTCTTACTCCAACTTTTCACTAAATACCATGAATCATTCAATATACCTTCCCATAAGATTTCAGAAGATCTATCCACCTATGCTGCGTACGTCAGTTCTCGCCGTATTTCCCATCTTCAAAAAAGTCGTAACGACCCCTTAAACTACTTTCTTTCCTAACCCCCTTGCTTTCCCTATTTCTGACTTGCCCTCTATTGCACCCGCGTTTTCCGATCAATAACCTCTCCCCAACAGCTTGTCGGTCTATTACCAGAACGTAAGAGGACTTCGTACAAAAACAACAAATATTTTCCTTAACTCTCACAAATTCCCGCACGATACCTTTGCCTTAACTGAAACCAATCTAACACCAGGAATTCTCGACAACGAAGTATTCCTTCCAAACTATACCATTTTCCGTGTTGACGGTTGTATAGGCACCAATGATCCACCAGGTGGCAGGTTTCTCATAGCTGCTCAGAACCGTTATGATGCCACCCTGCTAAAGACCTCCAATATCAGAATTTGTACATATGTATAAAAATAGCACTAAATAAGTGCCTTCTGTACATTCTCTGTTGTTACATTCCCCCTCTCAACCTCTAGACGCCTACGAGCCCATAATCGAAGAGATCGATACCCTGCTTGAGAACGCTAACGCATCCGAAGAAATTAATTTTATGGGGTGACTTTAACCTCCCCCGTATCCAATGGTCATTGTCCGAGGACTGTTCTCACTTTGTCTCCCTTAACGCATCTTCGGCCAAAGAAGCCTTTTTTACCGATCAGCTCTCCGTTTCAGGTCTCTTTCAAGTAAGCGGAGTCAGGAACTTCCTGGACAGACAATTAGACTTAATCTTTTCTTCAGACACAGTTAACTCGGCTGTCGCAGAAAGCAACCATATTCTCTCTTCCCTCGATCGTAACCATCCTCCTTTGTTCCTCGTTTTCTCCTACGAGCACCCTCATGCCGTTTCAAGCACCGAGTCTTCTTTATCCTTCAATTTTCGTAAAGACGACTTTGAAAAATTAAATCACTTGCTCCTCAACTCTAATATTGGCGATATCCCTGATTATCTCCCAATTGACGTTGCTTTAGAGGCGATCTATTTGGAAATACACGCTTGTCTTACGCAATCTATCCCTCTTCTTCCTCGTAAAAGCTACTCCTCATTCCCGGATGGTACGACAAAGAATTACTCTCTTCGCAACAGGAGAAATAAACGTTGGCAAACTTTTCTTCTAACCCAGACTGAGTCTGACTATTCTTCCTATCTATCTGCTTATACCTCTTTTTCTGACCGTTGTGATACCCTCTACCATGAGTACCTCCAACGGATGGAAACTAGCCTCATATCCAAACCCAAGCGTTTTTATAGCTTTATTAATTCTAAGAAGAAATCAAATGGTTACTCTTCCACCCTAAAGCTCGAGAATACCTCTTCATCTGATCTTTCAGCGACAATTCTCTACAACCCGACCTTTACTATTTTGCATTTATGGACAAATGCACTCAAACGTCGTTTTCATCTTTTGACCCTGATCCTGAACTAATCGCCGCCAGTATTAATAGGCTTGAGGAAGACTTTCACCCAGGTCCTGATGGCATTCCGGCCATCGTTCTGAAAAAGTGTGCCATGCATCTAGTTCAACCCCTTACTTTGCTTTTTCGTCTCTCAGTCACTCAAGGGACCGTCAGTACAATATTCTTTTCAGGTCATCCATTTCTAACCCTATTGTCGCTCGTTCCGGCGTCCCTCAGGGCAGCCACCTAGGTCCATTGATTTTTCTCCTGACAATAAATGATGTTGAATGTGTCATCAAACACTCAGAGTTGTCCATTTATGCCGATGACATGAAAATAATCAAACATATCTCCTCCACTACCGACTCTCTTCTCCTGCAAGAAGACCTCGATTCAAAAACTTTCTAGAGCTCAATGTCTCCAAATGCCAGTCCATCTCTTATTCCCGCAAGCGTCTTACCACCACCCCGAGAGTCTGTATGTTAACCGACGTACCAGTCCCTATCGTTACCTCTTTGTGTGACTTAGGAATAATCTGTGATAGTGAACTCAATTTCCGTTCCCACATTAACAGCATAATTAAAAGAGCTAACTCCGCGCTAGGGTTTGTGAAGTGCTGGTCCAGAGAGTTCTCCAATCCTTATGTTTCCAAATCTCTCTACGTCTCCTTCGTTAGACCTCTCCTTGAATATGCCAGCCAGGTATGGTCCCCTACACAAACAACTCACATTAATAGGATTGAATCTGTCCAGCGTAGGTTTATGCGCTTCGCTCTACGTGATCTTCCGTGGGTTGACAGATTCAACCTTCCACCCTATGAAAACCGTCTGAAACTGATCGACTTACATCCTATAAGCAAACGTCGTGATGTTTCCGACATTCTCTTCATTTATCAATTATTAACTGGTGCCATAGACTGCCCCTCAATCCTGCAATCTTTACCCATCTATACCAATCCCCGTAACCGTAGGTCCACTCCCCTTTTCCGACTCGACCGCCATCGCACAAACTACGGTCAAAGCGAGCCAATTACCAGGATGATACGTAAAGTCAACGACCTTTTCTCTTTTGACTTCCATCTGAGTAAATCATCCCTCCACAAAGCCTTATATCTTGACCCCGCCCTTCTTGATCCTGATCGCCTACCTTAATTCTTCTTCCTTTCGCCTTCTACCAGTTATCAATATATATAGCTCATATTGCAGCTTATACTTTTTATTTATTTATTCTTAATTATCATTTATTATAGTCTGTAGAATTAGTATTAAGTTATAGCTTGTATTTTGTATTTTTTATGCAATAGCTTGTATTAAGCTTAAATAAATGAATAAATAGAGGAAGAGCCATTCGATAGTCATCAAGTTGAATTATTTCACCATATTCATCGCATTTAATTCTTTCTTTATGTAAAGGAAAAATTTCATTCTGCTTCCGGCTTGATTTAAAAAATTCAGTATGCGATCGCCCACAATACCATGTTTGCCCGTGATAACATTCATTTCAAGAATCAGAATTGGTTTCATCTAAATCTCGTTTAACTATGAGACTATTATGTTTTTACTCTTGTGTTCGAAGATAGTCTTCTAATTCTGCCCCCTCTAGTTCTACACGTTTGCAAACATACACTTCAAGAGAAAGTGTTCCCGGCGAGGTCCTGGAAATATCTTAAATTTCAAAAAGGCTTACAATTTTTCAATAAATTACCTTGTTGTTAATATTATACTATTATTGATATTCCCAGCCAATTGTACAAAAAGGTCTTGGGTAAATCCACTTTCCACATCAGGTGTACTTGCTTAAAAACCTTAGGACTAGAGATTTTGCTTAATTCGATTAAATTGTGGCATAACTGTAAATGTACATGGTGCGCGAAAAGCACTGAAAATGGCTGTAAATGTACATGGTGCGCGAAAAGCACTAAAAATGGCTGTATTAAGCGGCACTCAGCCTTCCTAGCCGCTAGCACCGGCTAAGGGCTCAGGTATTCTAAATGCATTTTCTTACTTAGCCGCTAACTCAGCCTCTTAGAATAAAGAACGAGAGGAAGGCTATATTAAGTAAAAACCCTGTACGTGTGATAAGCATTTTTGCTTCATGGCCAAGTGGCGAGTGGGTTAAGGAGGAATGTCGCCTGAAATGTCAAATTGGACCGAATGTCGCCTTGAAATCAAAGTCGTCTCCGTAGTACTGAAATATTTAGGGGCATAAGCAAAGTGTTTTTAAATAGTAAAATTAAGTAAATTAATAAAATATGGTCGGGCAAAGTTATATTATATTAAAAGTGTTATAAGAATATATTTTAAAAACACCTAATTTGAAATATTATCAAAATGAGGAAATAGCAATAAAAGAAGAAGTTTTTGTTTTCTTAATTTGGTATATTGAGTTGGCAGTACTTTCTCTATATACCTTCTTTAACCCTCGTTCACGAGTGCGATTCGTCGCATGCGACTGTAATTTGATTGGCTGAAGTCATATACCTGTTACTTGACATGCTGGCTTTGTCTAACGTCGCTGCGATTGTAAAAATAATCGCAGCAATGCTCTTGATTTGCTGCGATTGTTGTGCGATTATTGAACATAAACAAACATAATTGGTTTGTTTACCTTTTTGAAAAGAGGTTTTTGAATGAAAAACGGCTTGTATAAATATAATATGTATGTAATATGCGTTATTAGATATAAAAATTAATTATTATTATTTTACAGCAAGTGAGGAAATAGCAATAAAACAAATATTCGTTTTTCTTCCTTAAAAAAATTATTAACAACATTAATTAAATTCGCGTTCCCGATTCACTGTTAATATTTATATTTAGAATGATATATATTACTTAAAAGCACTAATTATGTGCAAATTCAAATGTGAACAACAAACTTTCGTTCGTCAACCTTGTGAACGGGCATACGATGAAAAATAATCGCAGACTGAAACAAAAGTATTCAAAAAGTGAGATGAACGAAAAAATCGCACGGAGTCACATCGCGCTTATGATCAAGCCCTTAACTAAAACAAGACTTCCAATTTTTTTTTTGATAGTGATAAGCTAGTTTCTTGCAAGTCGTAGTTTTTCCAGAACCTTGCAAATCTAACACCAGGATCTACAAGCTATATATTCTGTTCAATATAAATCTATAAATTTTGGCAAAGTATGTACCTTAATCAATTCCTTGAAGCCTGCATATTGAATCATTATTCGCTTGTTGAGTCGTTTTGTTGCTAAACCCTACGAATAAAGAAAAAAAGGAAAGGCCGATACGTATATGTACGAGAACAAAAAGTGAAGCAAAATTTTCTGCAGACTACCTGTCAAATTGCAGACTCATTGTCAAAATTTGACATTACATTTGTGAAAGTTTTATGCCGGCAATTGTCCTCTGGAAGAAAATTTTAAATTGTGTGAAATTCGCTAAGAATTTTAAAAATTTGCGTAGTGCAGTGCTAAAAAAACATTAAAGACAATTTATTATAAAGACATTGTAAGTGAAGTTTACTTAGAAAACATTAATTAATTGGTAAAATGAAGTGCATTATAAATTTGTGTGAGAACAAAGTGCAAAATCATCGTGTTGGAGTCTCGTTTCATAGGTAAATATATAACAAATAGTAGTTAAATAGTAATGCTACATTGAATGACTTAATTGAAGGCAAATCAATTAGTTTTAGGACGAAAACAAAGCGAAGTAAAAGTAACTTGTAACTTTTCTTGGTAGCCATTCGTTTGTATTCTTTTAAGGTTCAGTGCTATGGTTAATGAAATAAATTCAAGGATGATGTCCTTTATAAGAAAATAGAGATTCTTAATATTCAACAAAAAAATAATAATTTCAACCACAAAAACGGAATTAAAAAAAAATACTCTCTCCACATTTTCTGGGTTCGAACTCGAGTCCACCAACTTCACACGAAAGCACCACTTCTACTGCACCAAACTGTCTCACGAAAAATATGACTAAAAGTCAAAAGACATTCAAGTCCGATTTCATTAATTTATTCACAAAAATTTCTTACAATTCCAATCAAAATACTGCGAACAATTCAAACAATTTGCCTTTAAAGAAAAAACTATTTCGAATTGGAATTAAATTCAACTTTATTAAAAACTTTTCAAGATTTCACGATTTTAAAAATTTTAGAGATTTCAAACTTTTTTGGATTTCAAATTTTTGCAGATTTCGAGAGTTCAAAGTTTCAGTCTTTTTCCGGCACCGATTACTTGACAACTGATCCAGGATTCGAAACAAACCCCCTTGTTTCTCCTCCTTGTAATGAAAACTACCATATTTGGTAATATAAAAGGAAATTGAAGAAAAAATTCTAGAATTTTTTCCAAATACGGTAAAGTTTCTTTTATATTTCCCCATGCAAATTGTTCATTTCACACATGCTACCTTTTTCTTAATCTAAATTCGCCCAAACTTATCGATAGCCTTTGGAGTGAAATTAGTTATTAAATGTTGGCGGTATTGCCCTCAGTCTGCCGTAGGAAATGTCAATAGACTGAAAAATGGTAAGTAAATATTTTTGTGAAAAATATTATATGTTTAATTTTTATTCGGGAATTGGTTCGTATGCGTTTAGTTATTGTGACTGTTTCATGTGTTCTATGTCGTTTTTGGCTTCGAAATCATTTCTTGTTTTGGTAAGTTGAGTTGTTTTTGTTTACATTTTTGATGAGTTGTTTGTTTACATTTATGTAATTTTACTAAATCAATCTAATTAATTTAATTTCAGAAATAATTCATAAATCAAGAAAGCTACATTTTAAAAATGGAAATTATTCTAAAAGCTTTAGATAAGTACCAATTGAATTAAAAGTTTGAATATTTTCTTTGTGTATTTTTTCTTCTCTTTTAGGTTGATCCAGTTGTTGCTACTTGCGTCCTGAACATTCTCCCGGCCTTGGCATCTTTGAGTATTGAAAATGACAATACAGTCTTCGAAGTCTTCTCTGGTGACGACTTGGCCAAGCAAATCACTTCACGTCTACGACAACCGTCAATGTCAAAATTAAAAAATTCAATGGAAAACAAGGGAAGGGTTATAGTGCCCTTTACTCACTTTTAGGAGTGTATGATTTTGGAAATAATGATACGGACTTTTGCAACGGACAAAGGATTTTTATTTGTATTGCAGGTTTGGGAGGTACCAGGGTTTATGAGGTAAGCATTAGTTTCATTTTTAAATAATGAAAATTAGATTTTGATTATTAAACTTTTTTTTGTAGTTAATTATTCTAAGGTTATGCATCAGTTCTTCTTTCCTCTGCATTCGCTCGTACAGAACTTGGTAGCAGGCAAATTTTAGTTGTAGGTCTCTTCAATACATTTTTCTTGGACTTTAGTATTACAACACGCACTAATCCGTCTTTGCCTGGATGAGTGTCTATTACTTGTGCTAAAACCCAACGACATGGTGGTATATTTTCCTATTTAACAATGACCGAATCTCCAATTTTTACGTTTTCTGTCTTTGTCGCCCATTTTGGTCTTTGTTGTAGTCTACAGAGGTATTCAGCATTCCACCGTCTCCAAAAATCTTGACATAATCTCTGGAGGAATTGCCATCTATCCACTCTATTTAATTTTTGGTCTAAGAGTGATGGTTCCGGGGGTGTCAACAAAATGTCTCCGATTAAGAAATGAGCTGTAGTCAATGGGTTTAAATCCTGTGGATCACTGCTTAATTCGCACAATGGCCTGGAGTTCAAGCAGGCTTCGATTTGAGTCAAAACTGTGTTGAATTCCTCATAAGTGAGTACTGTGTTGCCTAGTACTCTTTTAATGTGATGCTTAGTTGACCGAACTCCAGACTCCCACAAGCCTCCGAAATGAGGTGATGCAGGAGGAATAAAATGAAATTTGATTCCTTCATTTTCCAAAATTGCTGCGATTTCTGAGTTCATATGGTCTAACATTTGCCGATGCTGCTTAGAAAGAAGTCTATATCCTCCTATAAAATTACTGCCTTTCTCGCAATAAACCTCGTTACATAAACCGCGTCTCGAAGAAAATCTTCTGAATGCAGCAATAAATCCTTCTATGGTCAGATCTGTCACGAGCTCCAAATGTGTGGCTTTTGTTGCCATATATAAAAATAAAGCAATGAAAGCTTTATAAGTCTTCGGGTTCCGTCCTTTATAAGTTTTTATGATGAAGGGTACGCAATAATCTACACCTGTTTGGGAGAAAGGTCGAGACAGACGTACTCTTGCTGTAGGCAGATCTCCCATTAGCTGCGTTTGAGAAGATGCCTTCTGTCGATAACATGGTATACCTTTATGATTACACTGTCGAATTATATTTCTTGCATTTAATAACCAATATCTTTTTCTTAAAATATTCATCATTAGTTGTGGGTCTCCATGCAAAGTATCTTTGTGAATCTTTTCAATTAGAAGTCTCGTCACACTGCCTTTATCGGATAAAATAATAGGATGCTTTTCATCGTATGGAAGATGAGAATGTCTTAATCTGCCTCGTACCCGCAACAAACCATTAAAATCGAGAAATGGATTAAGTTTGACCAGTCTGCTTCTACAACTTTCGGGTTGTTTGGAATTTAGAGCTGTGATTTCTTCTTCAAATTCTTGTTTCTGTGCTTACTTCAACCAAATTTGTAGTGCTTCTTGAATTTCACTTGATTTAAGATTAGCTGTCTCCTTTCCCTTAGACTTGTTTCGAATATTTTGAATAAAACGAAGGCAGAACGCAGTTACTCGTAAAAGTTTTGTTAGAGATGAATATCGACTATCTAAGTCTTCTGTCTTAATCTGCCTCGTAACCGCAACAAACCATTAGGATCGAGAAATGGATTAAGTTTGACCAGTCTGCTTCTACGACTTACGGGTTGTTTGGAATTTAGAGCTGTGAATTCTTCTTCAAATTCTTGTTTGTGTGCTTTCTTTAACCAAATTTGTAGTGCTTCTTGAATTTCACTTGCTTTAAGATAACCTGTCTCCTTTTCCTTAGACTTGTTTCGAATATTTTGAATAAAACGAAGGCAGAACGCAGTTACTCGTAAAAGTTTTGTTAGAGATGAATATCTACTATCTAAGTCTCCTGATTGCATGCTTACATGATGCGTTGAAGTTTTCCTTCTCTCCAGATCGGTAGTGATAAGGTGTCTATTGTTTGGGCAATGTATTTCAGGTTTCCCAAGCCATAATGGTCCATCCCACCATAATTTGTTTTTATGCAAATCATCAGGATACATCCCTCTGGATGCGCAGTCAGCGGGGTTGTCTTTAGAGGGGACATGTGCCAATACGTTTTGCCCAAGAAGATCATGAATATGCGATACTCGGTTCGCCACGAAAGTTGCTGTAATGTATGTGCGTGCGGATGAGCAACGTGAAGTTACCGCAAGATGTTCACGTGGCCGATAGCTGGCAGCACGTCCTAGCTCGCCGGTATGGGGTGTGAGTTCTTGAACATCATAACACATCTACAAACAGAATTCCGCGAAATAATATAAAGTAAACTTAAATAGGTTAACTCCGCAGTTCATTACTTATATACACTCAACTCTTACGCTACTCGAATTCTTAATTAAATGTTATTTATAAAAAGAAATATTCAATAGTATTTATGTTGAGAAACTTAAATATATGTTGATCAATAAAAAAAATTAAGTTTCGATTTAATACTAAGACGTTAAGATCTTGTTCATTGCTATTTCATGGATATTTATACGGCTGTCATATTATATAACAATAGTATTCAGTCTCAAATAAAATGATAAATCAATTCTCAACAGATTCTAGATTTTGAAATATTAAATCTCATTAATATAGGTAGTCGTATCACAACGGACCATTTATAGGTCTATGTGAGGCTGATCGGCTGTAGGGCTGATAGCCGCCACCCTAACCTAACCTAATATAGGTAGTCACTTACTGTATTCACGACACCCGATTTAAAATTCTTAATTGTCGACTTTTTATCCTATAGTAAATAAATTACATCTTGTAGATGTCTTTCTGCAATTCTTTACTAATGTTTGTGCACAAACATAATAACATTCACTAATATGAACTCTCTAAAATCAATCATATTCTATCTAGATATACTTCATTATGTTAAAGTTTAAGTCTCACAAAAATACGGTCAGGATGGACTATTAATTTGCAACAAGATCTACATATATATAGTGGATTGCTAATGAATCAAAGAATCAAATAATTTCAATTTTTCACTCCAACCAAAATAAATGAACTGCACAGATTGAATATTGCAACAAATATGACTTTTCGTTTTGAAAATAATGTAATTTAAACACTTGAAACAAACTTAACTCTGAAAGTAGCGAAAGATGTCTTGCAAGAAAATCCGGGAACTACACACTTTAAAAATACGCTAAAATCCTAATCGAATCTGAAGTTTTGGTTTATAATTAACGATATGCTTGAATTATTTCGGCATAGACTTGGAGCCGAGTGACTGTCTTTGTCGTATTTGAGTGTGCAGTAATCCTTATCTCAGCGTATCTGAGATTCTGTACAATAGTTTGTCACCTAACCACCATAAAAACTGTCCACTAAAACTCAGTTAGGCACAAGTAGATCACATGAAACCGAATAGTGTATCCATATCCGTTTTGAGGTTAATAGAACTATTGATCTTTTACGATAGGCTTTATAAAGCACTGTACTTCTGCGTGTTTTCGCTATTGCTCCTATATACTCTACGTGGTTCAATAGGTTAAAACTTAACTATACCATGCTTATTTAACTCAAATGCATAAATATATAAATATATTAATAGGTAAATAAACCAAAAACCTTATACTCCAGGGGTAGGTGTATGAGCTCTCGCCGTAATGGAATATTCAGCCCTAATTCGTCTGTCATCTATTTCCATACTGAAGCACTATTCCTTTGCAAATTTGGCATCTTCGGAGCTCCCAAAGTTTACGAAGCAGGAACATCAATTTGCCCAAATTTGGAGTAAATCTCCGTACTGTTGTCTTCAGTCGGATAACGCATAATCCAGATTTTCCTTAACAGCAACTCTGTTGAGGATGTTCCCTTCGTCCAACACACCTTCGTCGTTGTGATAAAATGCTACGGGATTATGATTTTCGCCGTTCTTTAACTTTTGCGATCATGTGGTCATTAAGACCACCACCAGTTTTTCTTTTTCACTTACCTCTTGCAGTTGACGTCTTCAAGCAGCTGACACGGAATGTATGCCTCTTCTTACCAAAAGCACAGCATTCGTGACAGCTTAAGGAGACGAAAACTACAGAAGTACTAGGTAACTCAAAAATTGTGTGTAAACGTGACTTCCAACTTCAGCACACAGATGGCGCGAAATATTAAGGAAAATGGCTCACATTACAATGCCCACTTTGATGGATGGGCCTTTAGCCAAGCGAGAACAATCTCCGAATCGGTCCACACATGAACACCTATATTACACTCCATCTTTAAAGTCTGTTTTACATAATGCAGAAGTTTGGCCAACAATGTAGCTCCACAGAGTTCCAATCGAGGCAGGGACACCGATTTTGTTGGTGCAACTCTTGACTTTGATGTCAGCAGCGTAATGTGTCGTTTTCCTTCTGCATCGATAGTGCACATATAAACAACTGCCGCATATGCTTTGATTGATGCTGATCTTAGATATGTCCTGAACCTTTGCTCGAAGTGTTAGCCATTCGCTTTCGAGTTCAGATGATATTTCTTCATCCTAGTTCAATCCAGATAACCACAACTTCTGTATAAAGATTTTTGCAATGATAAAAACTGGTGTTACCCATCATACCGGGTCGAATAATTTCTAAACTTTTGATAAAATGCTTCTCTTTGTCCAAGGTTTTGTTTTGTCTTCAATGTGGATGCCAATATATTCCAAGAGTTTTCACAGCTTTATCACGATTAATATCGAAGGGAGTACTAGTTTCAATATTTTCTTTTGGCATTGATTCCAGCAATTGCTCACAGTTAGAACTCCATTTTCTTAGTGAGAATCCTCCTGACTTCATCAAATATATCAATTGTTTTTGAACCTCCAATGCTTCTTCTACTGTATCTGCTCCTGAGATGAGATCGTCAACATAAAACTCGGTTAAAACTGCCTTAGAGCGTTCCGGATAGTTTTCCTTTTCATCGATCGCAATTTGCTTAAGAATCCGTGTCGCCAAGAATGGTGCAGGTTTGGTTCCGAAGGTTACCGTAAGTAACTTGTAATCCTGTATTGGTAGCTCTGGCGATTCACTCCAAACAATTCTTTGGTATTCGGTGTGTTCATTTTTTACCCAAATATGCCGATACATCTTCTCAATGTCCGCTGTGTATACTACTTTATATTTTCTAAATCTCAATAGTAAAGCTGCCAGGTCGTCTTGTATCACAGGTCCTTTCAACAACATATCATTTAAGGAGATTCCACTTTGAGTCGCTCTTGACGCATCGAAGACAACACGAAGCTTTGTAGTCGTACTACTGCCCTTTACAATTCCATTTGTTTGTGATCTTCTTCTTTTGTTTTACTCGTTTCATGTAACCCAGTTGCAAGTATTCTTGTAGGCATTTGCTGTAGGATCCCGGTCACCTTCTCGGACTTCACCACTAAGTATCCAGTGCTGTTTTTTGAGCCACTGGACTTCCCTTAGGTCCCTTTATCAGACCATTCATGATGATGGAGCTATAAACATCTGCTCCCAGAAGTAAACTGCGGGTCGGCAAGTTCAAGCCCTTTCAAATGCTCCCAATTACGCCAGTTTAATGTTTTCGTTGGCAAAAGATGCGTCAAATTTTTTAGAACTAAACTAGAAACCTCAATTTGATTCCCGTTATTGAGAGCTTTGATTTTAAAATTCACTCTATAGTTTGAACGACTAATTTTACTTTGTCCAATTCCATGTATGTTCGCGCTAATAGATTCTTTCTTTAATTTTAGGTTCTGCACTATGGATTCCGTAACAAAAGATGCTTGCGAGCCTTGATCAAGTAAAGCTCTTGCTATTTGTTCTTGGCCTGATGGTGATATGATTTTCACTAATGCTGAAGCTAGGAGAATATTCTCTTTAGGAGTACTTTCTGCCACCACGCCAGCTTTCATTCCTGGTACCATACCTTCTACATCTACAAATTTGAATTCGTTTTTGGAAACAAAAACGAATTCAAATTTGTAGATGTAGAAGGTATGGTACCAGGAATGAAAGCTGGCGTGGTGGCAGAAAGTACTTCATTCGGTAGTTTCGTAACTGTATCCGCTGTGTGCTCGACGATACTTGCATGGTAATTATTATTATTTATATTAGTGGAATCATTCATACTATTAACTCGTTGACTTTCAGGAAATACTGCAGAACCGACTACACTTGAATTATTTGAAGTTCTATGAAGGAGCGTATGATGATTTTTCTTGCAATGATAGCACCTTTGTTGACTGGGACATTTCGAAGACATATGACCGGTACCAAGGCAATTAATACATAATCCCTTTTTCTTAACAATCTCTAGTCTCTTTGTAGCATTAAGCGATGAAAATTTTGGGCATTTTCTAATACTATGGCCACTTAAACAAACTGCACACGTAGTTGTCGCTGAGATATGGAACGATTGAGATGTAGGCTTACATGTTTTAATAAAATTCTTTTGCTGTCCAACATTCGATTGTTTTTTAGTGGAAATTTCTTCCAAAGTTCGAAATCTCGCGTTCAATAATTCTCTCAAGTCTTCCCAAGTAGGTAAATCTTTATTTCGGCTTAAATTTTGTTCCCACAATTGATGCATTTCGGATGGTAGCTTTTGGACGATTAAGTACACAATGAGTGGGTCCCAACCGGCAGTATCCTCACCTATTTTGGTTAAAGCATTCAAACACTCAGTTGTATTATCCAATAATCCTTTTACTCCGTTCGCAGATTCATTAAATACCGAATTTTGATTTAATAAGACTTTCAATTTTGCATTCACTAGAACTCTCTTGTTACTGTACCTATCCTTTAACAAATCCCAAGCTCCCTTATAATTTTCGTCGGTAACTTGCAAATGACGCAGTGAATGTTCTGATTCACCAGCTAAATGTAATTTTAGGTACTGCAATTTTTGTGCGGGAGATAACGAATGATTTTCATGCACTAATGATTTAAATAAATCGTGAAATGTTGGCCATTTCCTATAACCTCCACTAAATTTACCAAGAGTAATTTTGGGAGTTTAATGGATGATCTATGATTTGACTTTGCAGGGAAATTTTCACGCGAATCTTCATCTACAGAATTTTTAGGCGGACATTCGTGCTTATATCTGTCATTAATTAACGCGAAATTTGAAAAGAATGACGATTCTACACTCGAAAATACATCTTCATCGACATAATCAATTTTATCCACGGATTTATCTTTAATCGCATATTTTATGACTAATAATTTCATGTCGTTCTTTAAATTCATTCCATAAATTTTCAAATTCTTTTAACCTTTTTTCATAATATACCGCTGTTCTTCTATCTTTCCCGTCTTTTTTATAGTTCATAATAAATTTCTCCATAACCTCCTTTTTAATAAACTTTTCCCACCACCAAATGCGACTTACCGATTTTATGACTGCTGCAGATTTGATTTGACTTGACTTCAATTTCGAACAAAAAAATGCACACAGCAAACTTTCTCCACCTGAAGTAGATTTGTTTACAAAGTGTTTTGAGTTCAGTTTTTCACTTTTCACTTGTGTTCAATTTTCGCTTTCACTTTTTAATATCCAGCTCGAAGGACCATGAAATGAATTCAAGGATGATGTCCTTTATAAGAAAATAGAGATTCTTAATATTCAACAAAAAATAAAAGCTTTCAACCACAAAAACGGAATTCAAAAAAATACTCTCACCACTTTGTCTGGCTTCGAACTCGAGTGCGGGTTTGAACTTCACACGAAAGCACCATTTCTACTGCACCAAACTGTCTCACGAAAAATGTGGCTAAAAGTCAAAAGACATTCAAGTCCGATTTCATTAATTTATTCACAAAAATTTCTCTAACTTCCACTTTACAATTCCAATCGAAATACTGCGTATTCGAATTGGCGACTTGGAATTAAATTCAACTTTATTAAAAACTTTTCAAGATTTCACGATTTTCAAAATTTTAGAGATTTCAAACTTTACAGATTTCAAATTTTTACAGATTTCGAGAGTTCAAAGTTTCAGTCTTTTTCCGGCACCGATTACTTGATAACTGATCCAGGATTCGAAACAAACCCCCTTGTTTCTCCTCCTTGTAATGAAAATTACCATATTTGGTAATATAAAAGGAAATTAAAGAAAAAATTCTAGAAACTTTTCCAAATATGGTAAAGTTTTTCTTATATTTTTTCCCATGCAAATTGTTCATTTCACACATGCTACCTTTTTCTTAATCTAAATTCGCCCAAACTTATCGATAGCCTTTGGAGTGAAATTAGTTATTAAATGTTGGCACTATTGCCCTCAGTCTGCCGTAGGAAATGTCAATAGACTGAAAAATGGTAAATAAATATTTTTGTGAAAAATATTATATGTTTAATTTTTATTCGGGAATTGGTTCGCGTTTAGTTATTGTGACTGTTTCATGTGTTCTATGTCGTTTTGGTAAGTTGAGTTGTTTTTGTTTACATTTTTGATGAGTTGTTTGTTTACATTTTTGTATTGCTTGTAATTTTACTAAATCAATCTAATTAATTTTATTTCAGAAATAATTCATAAATCAAGAAAGCTACATTTTAAAAATGGAAATTATTCTAAAAGCTTTAGATAAGTACCAATTGAATTAAAAGTTTGAATATTTTCTTTGTGTATTTTTTCTTCTCTTTTAGGTTGATCCAGTTGTTGCTACTTGCGTCCTGAACAGTTAATTTTTAATATAAGGGGGAGCTAGAGAAATATTAACTCTTTATTAGTTGAAAAAATTTTAATAGTTTATTTATTTGTTGAAATTTCTATTTTAGATTTCCTAATAAAATTTAGAGTACATAGATAATGTACAGAATTTAAGAACTATAAGTTTTATCCTAGCCACTAAATTAGTGTAGCAAGAATCAGTTCAAGCAACGAAAGCCGCAACTCTGCCGAAGCCGGTCCCAAGCCCGGTTGCGAAAAGAGGAGGGAGGCCGTAAATTAAAATTATTTTTTTGAACACTATTTTTTTTTAAAACGGATAGCAATATGTACATATAATCAGGCATGTTATAGACTTTTTTTTATAATTATATTTTTTTTATTATTCGTTCTCTCTTTTTTTTTACATTAGTCACTTAACTTTAGTTGCACATTTATTCTTTTGTTTAAAATTACACAAGTATTCCTTTTCTTTTGAAATTACACAGTTACTCATTTACTTAAAATTACACAAGTATTCTTTTTTTTTTGAAATTACACAGTTACTCATTTACTTAAAATTACACAAGTATTCCTTTTCTTTTGAAATTACACAAGTATTCTTTTGTTTAATAATACACAAGTATTCCTCTTCTTTTAAAACTACACAATTACTCTTTTTGTTTATAATTACACAAATATTCCTTTTCTTTTGAAATTACACAGTTACTCATTTACTTAAAATTACACAAGTATTCCTTTTCTTTTGAAATTACACAAGTATTCTTTTGTTTAATAATACACAAGTATTCCTCTTCTTTTAAAACTACACAATTACTCTTTTTGTTTATAATTACTCAAATATTCCTTTTCTTTTGAAATTACACAGTTACTCATTTACTTAAAATTACACAAGTATTCCTTTTCTTTTGAAATTACACAGTTACTAATTTACTTAAAATTACACAAGTATTCCTTTTCTTTTGAAATTACACAAGTATTCTTCTGTTTAATAATACACAAGTATTCCTCTTCTTTTAAAACTACATAATTACTCTTTTTGTTTATAATTAACCGCACAATTATGTTTTAACTAGTTTATCTGGAACTGATCAATCCAACTCGATCTTAAAAGACCGACTGCCTTTTCGAGGTTTTAAAACAGACTCCTATTTTTCGCGACTTTTTCGCCACGATCGCGATTAGAACAAAACTCCTCGAATCCCTCGGTTGATTCTTTCGATCAACCGTATCTACATGAAAAGAAAGCTTTGAGCTTTCATTTCGTTTATTCTTCGGTCCCTCTTTTGCAGGCCGAAGACGATGCAGCGAGAGATCGCAATCAAAACGACATACATGAAGAAAGCTCCCAGAGCTTTTTCTTCTTTTCGTATCTTACTCGTGAATGCCTGAGAAAGATACGATGCATGTTAAGAAATCGCTGAGATAGGCACCTTTATCTAGGAACGAATTTAATTTCGTTCGGTACCATATCTGCTTAAATGCATAATTAGCATTTTTAAGTTACCAATGCGCTACAAATTTCCTGGGAAAGGAATGCGCGGTAACTTGAGCGATTTGTTTGTCGCGAATTGAAATAATTTATGCCGTTTAGGCGAATTTAGTTACATCCGTTTGATGCAACTGAAATAATATTTCAATGATTGAATATTTCATTTTAATAATGATATTCAATTTGTATATTTGATTTAGGTGACCCTTTTTGGCACATAACAATCCTTCCCCCTTGGAAAAAGTGAGCTGTTCTTTGGAGAGGAACAGATCACGGAGGGGAATAAAGGGAAGGTGAATATTCTTGTTTTATTTTGTGGCCTTGCCCTGGGCCGTTACTGTATGTGCCTTTAGGGAATATAGAGACCAAATGATATTTTCTATTTGTTCGTACTTGCTTTGCGGTACGTTCTCTTCTTGAGCGTAGATTGTGGTAGTACTCCACGGCGCGTTTTTGTTGCTGACTTTCTTATTTATTTAATTTAAATTTTGTTATTTTCATCTTTTTAATACTTGGTATGCGCAACGATCTCTTCTCGACCGTTGATTGTGGTAGTATTCCACGGCGCGTAAATTTTTACTTTATTTTTTAATATTTTCTCTTTTTTTGTTTTTTTGTTTTTTTTTACCCCCCGTTAGTGAAGCGGTTAGTACTTGCCTTGCGCTTCGGTATTTTTTCGACCGACGATTGTGGTAGTACTCCACGGCGCGCTTTGTTTTTACCTTATTTTCTGTACATTATTTAGGTGTCTTTATTAATCTAGGGGTCAATAATAAATTTTATCTTGACCTCCTTCAAATTTATTTGTGTCTATTGTTTAGACCAGTTGTATGGACGTGTCCTGGGCAGTGTATGTGGCCGTTGAGGCCGCTCTTTTGGTTCTGAGACTGCCTCTTCTAAGGGTATTTCGGGCATGGGCGTTTGATTACGCCGCGTAGTCCATGCCTTTAGTGGAGGTATGGCGTATTTGGCTGTCATGTCAATGACAATGATCAGCAGCATTAGACCCGTAAGTGACAACGAAGTTGTCGAGAGTAGGTGGGGTGTTTTCACCCGGGAGTGTAGATTTAACTCCTGCATTTTGGCCTGTATTTGGTCCAATGATTGCGTACTCTCGTGCAACTTTTCGTTAGTGTTGTCACCTAGTAGTAACTTTGTATATGCTACTTTCGTCCTCGAATGCTGCTCGTATTTTGCCATGAAGGAATCTAATTCCTTTGCCGTTTCATTTGTTTTCGGAAAGTACGTTGGTTGCGTGTAAAGTTGTGGATGTGTGTTTTCAGCCTCGTAATATAGGGTATGCGGTCCTATTTGTAAGTGGCAGGGTTGGTTAATGACCAAGATTCCCTGTCCAGAGAGGCGATGCGTGAGCAATTGTTGAGTGCATGTAATATGCACAATGGTTGTTGTCTTCAATGCATACAGCCAGGAATTGGGCCTATTTAATTTAATTAAAATGTCCCTGGGAGGTATCTGTACTTTTAGCGAACACCTAGGGTTTTCGTTCAGGGGATTGAAGAGCAACTTGATCACGCATTCATCCGTTTGTGTTGCCTTTGTTATCGGCGTATTTAGCAAACTAGCATAAGTATCCTCCTCGACATCTCGAGTGACTTTCCTATATGCTTTCATGTTCTCCGGTTTAAGTAATAGAAATTCCTGAGTCGAAAGTTGACTCGCTATATGCGAATATTCCATTTCCGGGACTAGTGAATGATTTTCTTTCGTATGTATAGGGAAGCACCTGATTCGTTGCAACTTCATTTTTGGAAGATTGAAGATTGGTAATGTAATTCTGATTACCAATTTTTGTTGCAACAGGTGTGTCCGTAATTCAGCCGTCTGATAGAGAATTGATAGACAATTCTGGGCCTTTGAACACGTGGCGTGAGATTTGTGATAAATCTCAAGGAGTGAATCAGGGGCGATCAGCAGGGGATGAATTTGGTTATTTCGGCTAGAGGTTATTATATCCAGTATATATATGCTGTGGGAACTCAATTTCTACCATTTGTAGCAGCAGACTAGAGACTATTTCCTGTCTCATTTGCCTTGCTACGAGTTTATCGATTGAATTATACAAATCATTCATCTGGTAAGCTATTTGCCGTTGTCTTTCGACCAGTGAATTTAAAGGTTTTTGGATTGTATTGAGCGCAGTCTTGACTACACTGATTTGTTGTTTCTCTAAATCAGCGAGTACCTGATGGTTAGTTTCCAACTCATCCAGGCGACTATAGACTTCGCGTTCATTGGCATTATCCATGGTACCGAATAGGTAGTGTGAAGTTGTTTGTATAGGATTGGAGCCAAATTGAATCGAGGGAAGTCCCTTCAGTTGTGGGGCCTCAAATCCTAGCCCTTCTTTATATATAGAAATGGTCTAGATACCTTTTATTTAAAAAAAATATATTTTCATTTTAATAAGGAAAAACTTTTTAATTTTTTTTTTAGTTATTTTAATTGTTACCAGTTCGTTGTTCTGGCTAGACTAAAATTATTTACAATTTATTTTGTATCCTACTTTACGTTATGTACATAGATAGTTTGTTAAAATTTTCTTTGTATTGAGTACAGTATTTTATTGTCAATGAATAAATGATTATGATAATTTTTAAAGTGTTTGTGTTTCACACTATTCAAAATTTATCGAAGTGTACAGGTTGACTAAAATATTTTTGACAGTACAGTCTGATTGGATATTATTAAAGTAGATTTTAATATAAATATTTTATTAATAATATAATCAAATAATAAACTTTTACTTAAAAGATAAAATATTAAATTTGTAGCTACTGCTACATAGTGCATGGCGTTTCCGATGCCGTCAAAGATAGATCTCGTTTTGCGAGATCTGGGAACAGCTTGTTTAATTACCTTCGTGCGTTGTTTGATATTTTCCATCAACGCGTGCATGTGTTTTTGCTGGAGTTCGCAGAGGTCTCCTACGGTGATGTTTCCGCATAGTTGATGCACGCAGTGTTCAGCTCGTTCCGCAATCGTTGTCTGATTGTCCAACTCGGTCAGGTCCAATTCCGTGAGGATATTCCATGTGGAGTGGTAAACCATGAGGCTTCCTAAATCCTCGAATATCACTCCTGTATTGTTGAGTGGGTTCACCGAGTATGTCTCCGACGTACTACTTCCCATAGTGGACATGATTAGTCCGAGGATGATAGCGTTTTGTATCATACCTGGGGAGAGGAATATGGTTATTGGAGGTTTCTAAATTAAGTTTCTTATTTACTAAGCGTAGATTTTCTCTAAAGTGATGTCATGCTTGTCTTGCATTCTCACGGGTATACCTCAGGGCGAGGACTGTCAGGAGAAATACCTGTTGTAGCCCTTGAGGCGAGGGTGATCAAGGTGGCTCTAACGCCAATTCCTTGTTGTTGGGAATGTAGTGGAGCCATATTTAGCAATTTTTTTAAAATATGGCGTTTTTGTTTTTAGTTAGTCGGTTGTATTAAAACTCATTTATCGTAGACTTCATGTGTACTTTCCAGTGTAATGTTCTGAAATTGTTTTATTCGGATTTTTTATATCCGCAGGTCGACTTCAGGACACGGGACTACCAGGAAGAATTTTCTGGTAAGTTACTGGAGGTGGGTATAATAGGTGGTTACCTTTGGGTAGTCTTTTGATATTTACTGTTGGATACAGTATTTTGAAAGCAGTTGAGGAGAACCTCAAGGCAAGGGACTACCAGGAGGAAGTTTCTGTCCCAGCCTTGGGGCGGGCAATGTTCGATCAAAGTGGGTGTAAATTAATATATGATCGCGTAGATTTAGTTAAAGGGTGAAGGTTTTTGCCTTATGCAAAGTAGGTTAGACTGAGGGTCTTTTGCTAGGCATTAAAAGAAAATGTCATCATAATTATCCCCTTTTATTCGAGAGGATAGAAGTCAAGTAGGGCGTAACAGCAATTCAGATTGCCGTCAGGAGGAACTACTAGATATAGAGGTGTTTAGAGTTTTTGTGTTGTAGAGAATATGACTAAGGAGGAGGAAGACTTAAAGGCAGGGAACTACCAGGAGGAACTACTAGATATAGCATTAAGGAGAGGGATTTTTGGTGATTCAGTCTCTGACGAAATTTCACAAGAGTTGGTTTGAACTTGTAGTTTTAAGGTTCGACTTTTAGTAGAAGTCGTTCTTTTAATTATGGGGTGCCGTGCAAAAGATAGTGAAGTCCTGTTGCCTGGTACTTCGTAGCTTTAAGCACGTTTAATAGGTGGAGTAGGAGTTTTTACTTTAAGTGCTTTGAAATTACTTAGAAAGGTTATAAGAAGAAAAAAAATGTTTAATTAAGGTTGGTTTGGACCCGATTGGACCGAGTTGTTAACGGACTTTTTCGTTTTGCCTTTCTTGATTTTGTGCTGGCTTTGCGTTACGATCTTCATCTCAATCGTAGATTGTGGTAGCACGCCACGACGCGTTAAAAAAAAATTTCAATTGAAATTATTTATTCATAGAATGGCTTAAGATGGTTGTTGTGAACCGTAACTGTACGCTTGCCCATTTTTAGGGTTGTATTCACTGATGATGGTATACCGATTACCAGATATGGTCCTACCCAGATTTGAGAGAGCTTGTGTTTTCGACTTTCGCTCTTGAGTAAGACTTTGTCACCTATGTGAAACGATAGGGGTCGAACAGCTTTGTCGTAGTATAATTTTGACCGTTGTTTGCTAGCGAGCAGATTTTTGCTTGCCATGGCATAAGACCTTTGGAGCTTGTATCGTAGGATCTGATAGTAGCTCTCGTGATTATACACGGGTTCAGGGTCTCGTTTTAAATTTGACGGAACATCCGCTGTGAAGCCGTAAAGGCAGTCCATGGGAGTTAATTTCGTCCCTTCGTGTACACTGTTATTGTACACGAATGCAGTTGTTCGCAGATATTGATCCCATGATTTGGGATTCTCGTCCACTATGGTACGCAAGTATTCAATTAACGGCCTGTGTGCACGTTCAAGTGCGCCGTTTGACTGTGGGTGGTAGGCAGAAGTTTGTAACTTCTTCACCCGTAGCAGTTTACATACCCTTTTAAACAGGTCACTAAGGAAGTCGGAAAAGATTTGCGCTACAGTGACGGCTTCCCCGTTAGATATGGCGTACCAATCGACAAATTTAGTGAGGTTATCCTGGAGAGTCAAGATGTATTTGTTTCCGGAGTCAGTTTCCTCGAGTGGACCAACAATGTCGAGATAGACTTTGTCGAAGGGTTGTTCTGCGATGTCCGTGATGACCATCGGCATTTTAAACTTCGAATCCGCTTGTATGTTTTAATTACGCCCTGATGGCCGCCAAAAGGAGAGTCGTGATAATCATGTAAGATCGTTTGTATCTCCTTGGGGCTTCTGATTATTTCAGGGGGTTTAGGTTTATTGTCAATTAGCAGATTAGTATCTGGCGTATTTCGGGCTTTTAGACTCTACTTGAGCGTTTTTCGCTTGAGCCCGGGTCACAGCGTTACATTTTGGGCGATTTTTGCGAATAGAGGTTATTTCATCCTCCGAGTCTGAATCCATTTTATGGTGGACTTGCGCTTTTACTATTATGTGTTGGCCATTTGAGTCTTCGCTGACTTCCCGTGGAATCCGGCTTAACGCGTCGGCATTCGTATTGTACTTTCCTGGTTTGTATTCGGAAAGTTTATGATGAAATCTCACCAGACGGGAAGTGGGGTCTTTAACATTAAAGACGCCTTTGAGAGGCGTATGGTCTGTATAGACCGTAAATTTTCGGCCTTGCAGGAAACACATCAAGTTACGCGTAGCCCAGACTATAGCGAGCAACTCTTTTTCAATAGTTGAGTAGTTGCGTTCCGCCTTGTTCAGGGTACGGCTGGCGTAGGCAATGGGCTGATCGTGTCCTACTTCTCCTTGCGATAGGACGGCTCCTAATGCCTCGCTGCTGGCGTCCGTGGTTAAATTGAATGGTTTCGAGAAATAAGGATATATAAGTAGTGGAGGAGAGATTAATGAAGTTTTGATTTTCTCGAACGCCTCCTGGCACTTCTCGATGATATCCTTGCGGAGCAAATTCGTTATCGGACGCACACTTTTGGAGAAGTCGGGGATGAACTTTCGATAATAATTGGCAAGTCCAATAAAGGATTGAACTTCACGTACAGTTCGTGGAACTAGGAAAGTTTGGACGCAAGCCGTTTTACTGGGGTCTGGAAGTGCTCCTTCACTGGAACACTTGTGGCCTAGGTAAACAACCTCTTTTCTCAGAAACTGGCACTTTTCCAGCTGCAGTTTGAGGTTGTTCTCTCTCAAACGATTGAAGACCTTGCGGAGCTTATTATTGTGGTCCGCAAGGTTTTTACCGTAGATGACTATGTCTTCTAGGTAGACAAAGCATTCCAAGCCTTGTAATTCTGTTAGGACGAAATTCATTAAGCTTGATCCTGCACCAATGGTATATCATGAGTGATGGCGTTTGTGAAAGTTAGCCGATCACCTTTGAGGAAAAAGATATCGTTGTATTCGTAACAGAGTTGTGATATCGCTTGTTTTTCCTCCGCGCTCAGATTTACGTCCAGACTGAGCTCTTCGTCTAATCTGGCGAAACGCGGGTTATTATTTGAGTTTTCTGTTTCTTCGTACTCCTGGAATAAATATTTAATATGCTGTAAAGTGGCCATTTTATCGGCGCTAGAAATATGTTTACCTTTATTTTTATTTTTACCTTTACTTATTTTATTAAAATCAGAAATATTTTTATCTTTATTTAAATTTTCACCCCACTTTATTTTATTTAAATCACTCTTAATACTAAATGACGATGGAGTTGGGGTTTCTGAACCGCCGTAAATTGTCATGTTTGAGGCGAACTCGCTTTCGTCTTCTAATAGGCTCTTTCGCCGTTGTTTACTTACTGTGGAGGATGATTTTGGAGCTTTTGTAGATACCGTTCCTGTGGTGAGCTCGCTTCCAATGTCGACGTGTTTCGAAGTTTTATTTCGAGAGGAGGTGGGAGCTGATGGGTTTTTGACATAGTAATTCCTTCTGTTTAGGTGAGCTCCGTCGACATTTGTTTTATTGTGTTTTCCTTTCCTTCGGTTCCTTTGTTTCCTTATATTTCCTTTGTGCGTGAGTGCTGGTGGTTTCGAGTCACCGTAATTCCTGGTTATCAGGTGAGCATCCTCAGCGCGTAGTTGTGGGCAGGGACTAGATGCAGACTAATGGTAGTCAGAACTACTTGTGAATTGTGTGTGTTGAGAACTCCAACAGACACTGCTTTTAAACCAGCGGGGAGTAGGCCATTCGCCAGGAAGACTCCTTGGGCTATCTCTCTTGATGAACAGAGCATCTCCTCCTACAGCTGCAAGGGAACCTCGACTATGATCTTTGACCTAGCAGGTATGCATACAGGCTCTTTCAACGGTATTTGTTGCTGCCTCATCTCGCAGGTCAAATCATTCTCAGTCGATTTGTCCATCTCGCATTCCGGTGTTCGGCGGTCATTGTTCTCCTCTTGAGAAACTTTTGAAGTACCACAGATTGTCAGATCGGCCTTTCTGGGCTCTGCGCCATCCGTTCGGGTATTCATTTTGACCACTTTTTCAGAACACAAGTTATCCAAAGCAGCTGTTAATGGAACAGCAAACTCCTCAGGGTTATTTTCCGTTCGAGGGAATCGCAATGCCTTATTCGGACCCTCAACGTTACAATTCTTTGCTAGGAAGTCGTTTCCTAGCAAGCCGTCGTCGGAAAGGCCGGGTAGGTTTTTTATTACCTGAAAATTGCAGGGAATGTTATTCTTTAATGTAAAATTGCCCTGGCATGTTCCCAGCGTCTTCCCGGTACCAAATGGTGTTTGTAAAGTGTATGTTTCTCCGGTATTTATATCTTCGGGATTTTTAATTACTTTCTTTTTTATAATACTAACCTCAGCGCCAGTATCTACTACAAGTTTGGTATTGCTCCTCAGGCTAATATCCAACGGAAGGCTAACTGTAGAGATACAAGGTTCGGGCGGCTGAGGTGACCCTTTGTTAAAATTTTTTGTTTCTAGTGTCGATCCGGGGTCTTTTCGGTCGACTGCTCGTCGTTTCCCTGGCTCTTTGCGTCCCATTTTTGTTTTTGGCGGCATTTCTCTATGGAATGGCCGCGATGGTTGCAGAATTTGCATTTGAGTTTTATGTTAAAAACTCGAGGACCAGCGGAAGGTTGCTGATCCTGAATCCGTCGTTCGGGGAGCCTTGCCTGGTTACTCGGGCCCGGAACCTGGCGATTGTTTCTACAATCGCAAACATCATGCCCATATATCTTGCAATTAGAGCAGAAGGGTGTGTTTTTACGCTTCATACAGTCGGCGTAAGTGTGACCTCTTCGCTGACAAAAGTTGCAGGTGATGTTTGACCTTATCTGTTCGAGGTTCTGGCGGCGGTAGTCGGTTTGAGGGGGAGACGAGCGTTGAGGTGGAGTCGTATCTAGCGGAGTCGGTCGGCGAAAATGTTGTGGTGGCGGTGGTCTGTATAACGTTTGCTGTGGAAAATTGCGAGCAGGTGTATATGGGGTTCTATGGAATGCCCATATTCTGGCAGTTGGGTCCATAGCGACCGGCATGGTTGAGCCTTGTTCTACAACAACCGGGGCAGGAAAGCCTTGGGTTGTTGTGCTTTATGGATCAGCGCTTCGAGCGCGCCGTCGGTGACGGTGAGGAGATATTGGCAAAGGTGCGGATTCGTAACCCCGCTGCGGACTGCGTTTTTCGCGAAGTCCTCCAGCTGCGTTGTAACAGCTGGGGTGGCCGCAGCTCCGTATTTGGTTTGTGCGGCCTCTTTACAGAGAGCCAGCAATTGTTTCACTCTAGCCGTGAAGGCAGTGAGTGTTTCGCAGGGGTTTTGGTGAGATGTTATGAGCCTATTTACCAGTTCCTGGTAAGTTTCTCTGGGAAGGTATGCCGCGTTTAACCTTGCTTCGACTTCTTGAAATGTTGTCGGTACATCAGAGGCCAACAGTTGATATCCTCCTCCACGAAGTCTTGTGGGGAGGATCGAGAGGAAAGCGTCTTGCTCCCCTTCGGAGAGACACTGTTTGGCCTGGCGGCAGCAACCCAGGAATGTTTGCAACTCTGATCCGAGATGCGGGCCTGGCTCACCTGAAAAATAGGCACCATTTGCGCAGTTAATTTTACGATCTTGCCATAATCGGTCGCCATAGTGGAGTTCTGATTCGAGTCGGTGTCGGGCGAGTCTTGTGCGAGAAATCGATTTAGACCCTGTTTTAGGTTGACCTCTTGCAGGGAGTCTTGTAGGGATTGTATGAGGTTTTCCTCAGTTGTGCTCTCTAAATTGTTTTCAATATTTTCTTCAGGAGGGAGTATGCGCGATAATCCGTCTAGCTTGGCTTGAAAGAGTGCGGCTTCCCTTTGAAAGCGCTCTAGGTCTGCCAATCTCTCCTCGCTGGACTTTGTATTCCGGTTTTCGAGGAGTTTAGAACAGAAAGTTGCCAGGCGTTCGGATTCTCGGACTCGTACAAGTTATTAAAATTATTATATTTATGGCTTACTTGGTTTTGATTTACTCGTTGGAGGACGGTCCCGCTCCTGAGGGTGAGTCCTTGTGAATTGGGTCCTGGTTGTGCTGGGGTGATCTGGTGTTCACTGACCTGCGTTTGGTCGGTGAATATTGATGACTGAGAACCTTGGCGTGGTTCTTCCGCGCTGTTCTCCAGATCCAGGGAAGTTATGAGGAGGTCCTCTGTCTTCTCCTCCGTCGGTGAGAGAGCGGGAGTAGAGTGGGTGTCCTTGGACATCAACTCCTGCTCTTCAGCGTTGCAAGGGGAGCTTTTGGCCTGCTTACCGTTCCCTTGTTTGCAGTACTAAAGTTGTGTTGGACAAAAGGGGGGCTTGTGCCTGTTACAGCGATTCCCTTTTCCTACTTGTTACTGGTGCTGTGTTGATTGTTGGTGTTGATTGGTGTCGTCTTCTTCGGGCTGGGACGGAGCCCACACAAATCCACCGGTGGTGCTGGCTTGCACTTTGTGGAAGCGTTGGGGTGACTCCTCCGAGCTATTGGCTACCCGGGAGTGCTTAAAGGTACCCCTTGTTGTTCGAAGCAGGATAGATTGAGGCTTTTAAAGCTATTACGTTTTTATAAAAACACGCTTCCCCTATCCTACCGGCTGCGCCAATTTTGTTATAGACTTTTTTTTATAATTATATTTTTTTTATTATTTGTTCTCTCTTTTTTTTACATTAGTCACTTAACTTTAGTTGCACATTTATTCTTTTGTTTAAAATTAACACAAGTATTCCTTTTATTTGGAAATTACACAGTTACTCATTTACTTAAAATTACACAAGTATTCCTTTTCTTTTGCAATTACACAGTTACTAATTTACTTAAAATTACACAAGTATTCCTTTTCTTTTGAAATTACACAAGTATTCTTTGGTTTAATAATACACAAGTATTTCTCTTCTTTTAAGACTACACAATTACTCTTTTTATTTATAATTACACAAGCATTCCTTTTCTTTTGAAATTACACAGTTACTCATTTACTTAAAATTACACAAGTATTCCTTTTCTTTTGAAATTACACAGTTACTCATTTACTTAAAATTACACAAGTATTCCTTTTCTTTTGAAATTACACAGTTACTCATTTACTTAAAATTACACAAGTATTCCTTTTCTTTTGAAATTACACAAGTATTCTTTGGTTTAATAATACACAAGTATTTCTCTTCTTTTAAAACTACACAATTACTCTTTTTATTTATAATTACACAAGTATTCCTTTTCTTTTGAAATTACACAGTTACTCATTTACTTAAAATTACACAAGTATTCCTTTTCTTTTGAAATTACACAGTTACTCATTTACTTAAAATTACACAAGTATTCCTTTTCTTTTGAAATTACACAAGTATTCTTCTGTTTAATAATACACAAGTATTCCTCTTCATTTAAAACTACACAATTACTCTTTTTGTTTATAATTAGGAACCGCACAAATGAGCAAATGAGCTAGTGCAGAAAGGCGCAAATGAAGACACTCCAATAAAACTCAACTTGAGCATCCCCATTTTCAGTAAATCAAAAAATAAATGGATAATGAGGAGGCACAAAGTAAAGTGGGAGGGATCCGACATCGCTAGACAAGCTATACGCATGAGCGTTTGTTTGCTGGCATAATCACTATTCAACCCCCTCCCTATACTTATGCGGTTTTATCGTAGTTGGTGAGTATACAGTTAAGCTTCTTCGTATCCATAAAAGATAGTCATGTACATTTCCCGTGGATGAAGTTTATTTGTATTATGCATATTAAAAAAAATATGATATAAAATTTTCAAATCAGTTCAAAAGCAATTATGTTCGATTATATGTATGTATTGTAAATTAATATAATTTGGTCAGCAATTAACAATTATAAACGTATCATAAAATTGTGGCGAACTTAAATGCAGCCTTACAAATCAATAACCACAGCACATTACAGTTGGATAATATTTTGAGAAATAAAATTGGAAGTTCAAAAGAATGAGTTTTTCTTTTTCTTGAGAACAAACTTAGTAATTACGGGATGTCCTTGCAAAGCATAGGTGCATAACCAGGGGGTGGAACCGAAATTGATCCAGCGCCTCGAACTTTAAACCTAGCTCCAGCGTCGAATTCAACTACCTTTAATAAAGTTAATAAAACTTTAAATTAATGTGGAATGATAAATTATATTATATCCTCCTGCAAGTGTTTGCGCATTTGTAAACGAATGTCCTGGTATGGAAGAATTGACATGTCCAGGGTATGGTGGAGATGGATGAGCAACAAAACGCCGATATTGATAACTTTGAGATCCAATAATTTGAGCAGTATTTCCTGATGAAATGTAACTTGGCGGAGGAGGACGAACATCAGGCCTTTGACTATCTTCATAGGTTGGCGGTGGACCTCTCTTAAACAAGTTACACAATGAAAATGTCACCCACGGATACAAAACTAACTTGCATGTTGAAAGAAATCATTGTTCCCTACATTTCCAGTAGGAGCAATTGGCATTGAGGGATATATATCTGCAAAGGGCAAACTCTATAAACTTAAATCTGATTAAAATTTAAAAGATTTACTCTTTTTCTCCGACATTATTCTTATTTCAGTAGATTAATTCAACGTCACTTTTTTTTAATAATACCAAAGAGCTTATTATTAATGACGTGCCATTCCATTGTTGCATCAAATAAATAGTAACAAGCGTTACATTCAAAATTAAGAAAAAGAATAAAATAAAAAAAATTTGTCAAATTGTGACTAATAAACTTACATATCCAGGTACAAACTGTTTAAACATCGTCAGAGGTGGCAAATATAAGTTAAAAGTTAGTTGCACTCCCAAAGAATAAAAGAAGCGTGCATCATGCATGCATTAAAATTTCAGTTGTTTGCCAATATCTCCCACACGATCTCCACAGACATAATTTCTTAAATTTTATTTAACTCTGAAATGTTTTCATTAAATTTAGTGAAACAAATTGGTTAGAGGTTGAGGGCTTCGAACCAATTATCGTGCAATGCAGGATGATAAATATGTGATAGAATGGCACATGTACGGATAGGATCAGTTTGATCCTTGGCGTAGAATATTTACACAACTTATCCATGACGTCAACATATATTACAGATTTGCGAGAAGTTCGCCCTAGTGATAAAAATGAATGTGATTAGATGTAAAATGTTGAAATATTTTAATGTGTCGATTAACCTTTCTCTTGTTCAGGACATTGGGATCAAATTTATAATATAAATGCTCAACTTTACGCAGATAAGCGCGACAAATCTCATTCTCCCCTGAAATTCTCTACATACTGCAGAACCATTTAAATTTAAATTAATTGCAGAACCATTTCAATTACTTGAAAATGAGAAAAATTCTGAGAAAATTGCTGAACTGAAAGGATGTGAACTAAGTTCCGTCCATCTGTTTCTGTTCAGCACCTCAAAAAAGAGAACTTCCTGCCTCCCGTCAAACGTCAAAAATCACCTGCGAATAACTTCAGTCTACGGTAGCGTCATCTGTTGCATTTCATTAATCTTAATGGTACTGACACACTAACCAGTTAATAATAATTAATTCACTTGTGAAATCTAATTTTATAATTTAAGTACATAAGTACAAATGTAACATCTCCTCTCCTCCTCGAGAAAAAAATATTTTAATTCTGTTTTAAAAATTATTTGAATCTAATTTTATAATTTAAGTACATAAGTACAAATGTAACATCTTCTCTGCTCCTCGAGAAAAAAATATTATTTGAATTTTGTTAATCTTACACTAGGACGAGTAGCCCCATCTATCTGGCTTGCTTCTTAAACGATTTGATCGTCTGGGAATAGTTTGTTCTTTGTTCTCGGTGTTATTTTCGGGGTTACTTGTAAGTGTAAGTGGCTCATTATTATCGATCTTATTTTTCGCATCGGAAGGAGAGTCATGTGCAATCAGTACTGGTTTTCACTGTGAACTAGACCCTTCTTTATAGGGCATGAAATATGCGGATGCTGCTGCTTCAATAGGGGGTAGATTAACCTGAGGGGTCTCTTTACCAATCTGTATAATTTGATTCAAATGCCTTCTCCACGTTCGACCATCATCTAAATATATTAAATAGTGTAGCCTGCCAAGTCTTTCTTTAATAATACCGAATTTCCATTTGTCATTGTCGAGGTAGTCTCTTACTACTCTTGTGTTTAATTCGAAACTTCTGGTTACATCTACTGACTGACTGCTAACTTTTTTAATCTTTGTATCGCTGAGCTTGGGTATAAGTAGGTCTAATCTTGTACGAATTTCTCTACCTAACATCAATTTAGCAGGGGAAACTCCTGTACCACTATGGGGGGATTTTCTATAATTTATTAGAAATTTGCATAATTCAACTTCTTGATTCCTAGAGTTGCAGTGTAGTGCTTTTAAAGCTCTTTTTAAGGTCTGAACAAGCCTTTCGGCTTGGCCATTCGTAGCTGGGTGATACGGAGCGGAAAATTTCTGAATTACGCCGTTACATCTGAGAAATTTCCTGAACTGAAAGGATGTGAACTGAGGACCGTTATCTGAAACAAAAATCTTCGGTAACCCATAGCTTGAAAATATTTGTCGACAAATTTTAGTAGTACTTTCAGCAGTGATTGTCTTAACGAAATGTATTTCTGGCCATGCGTCGACTAAAATAAAATAATATCCTCCGTTGATAGGTCCTGCAAAGTCAGCATGGACTCTCTCAAATGGTGCCCTAGCCGGCTCCCAAGGGTGTACGATTTCTTTGGCCGGTTCGTTTCTTTGCTTATTGCACGCTGCACAATTCTTTGCTACCGCCTCAAGTTGTTGGTCAATTCCTGGCCACCAACAGTAGCTACGGGCTAGATTCTTCATTTTAATAATTCCGAAATGAACTGCGTGTAGTTCTTTAAGAATTTCTTCCCGTAAATTCTTGGGTACTAGTAGTCTAGTCCCTCTAAAAATGCAACCTTGCTGCAAACTAAACTCATCCTGATTTATATGAAAACGGTCTTTGCTTTGTATTGGCTGTCCGGTTTGTAACGCTTTTAGTAAGGGTCGTAATGTTACGTCGCTGAAAGTTTCTTCCCTTATGCTCTTAATGTCCATTGGTAACGTTTGAATTTGTTTAATTTCTAAAATATCGGGTTCATCCCAAGTAGCTGCTGTAGCAGGGGACACTGGTAGTCTTGAAAGGGAATCTACGTTTCCATGGGCTTTAGTGCTTCTATATTTAATATTGTACCTAAATGCTTGAAGGTACATAGCATAATGTTGCATACGCGTTGTGCTCAATGTCGGCAAATCCTTCGAGGGCGAAAAAATGTGCACCAGAGGTTGATGATCAGTAATTAATGTAAACTCATTTCCCCATAAGTACTGGTAAAACTTCCGTACTCCGAATATGATCGCATACGCTTCCTTATCTATTTGTGCATATTTTCTTTGAGTGTGGGATAAAGTTTGCGAAGCATATTCGATAGGCCTTTCTGTTCCATCTGGGAACGAATGGGACAGTACGGCTGCGACGCCGTAAGGTGAGGCGTCTGTAGCTAGTATAAGCGGTAAGGTTGGGTCAAAGTGGGTAAGAACTTTATCGGTTTGCATTTCTGCCTTAATTCTATTAAAAGATACCTGACATTCCTGTGTCCACTTGAAGGGCACACTATCTTGTAGTAAGTAATTCAAGGGTTTCATCATCGTACTAGCTTTTGGTATAAACCGCCTATAGTAATTCACCAACCCAAGAAATGCGCGAACTTCTTTTTTGTTTTTAGGGATCGGTACGTTTTGTATTGCGTCCTTCTTAGAGGGTGATTTTGTAATACCTTTTTTTGTCACTATATATCCACAGTACTCTATTTCATCTGCTAATAAACGACTCTTATCAAGGTTTACATGTAAATTGTATTTTTGGAGTTGGCTTAAAACTCTATCAAGCTTTTCTAAATGAATTTCAGTATTGGGACCCGTAATCTTAATGTCGTCTAGAAAGACTGAAACCCCCGGTATCCCATGCAATATTGACTCCATAGTGCGCTGCCAGATGGCTGGAGCCGAAGCAATGCCAAACATCAAGCGTCTACATTGGTATAAACCTTTATGCGTACTCAATGTTAGATAGTGCCTGTCTTCTGGTCGCACTTCTAAATGTAAGTAAGCTTGGCTTAAATCAATTTTTGTAAATTTGTCCCCTCCTGCCATGGAAGAAAATAATTCCTCTATCGTGGGTAAGGGATGTTTATCTATTAACAAGTTTGGGTTTATTGTTCGCTTAAAATCACCACAAATGCGTATTTTCCCTGAAGCTTTTTCTTCAGGTACAATGGGTGAGGCCCAATCTGAAAAGTCTACTTTTTCTAAAATAATTTGTTCTACGAGATTGTCTATTTCGTCACTAACTTTGTCTCTTAATTTGAACTGTATCGGTCTTGCTTTTATAAATACCGGCTTTATATCTTTACGAAAATGTAAGCTTGCTTGTAAATTTGCTATTTTTCCAATTTGATTATCGAAGATTGTACTATATTTTTTTAATGAGGGTGTAACTTCCCTTGGTATGCTTCTAGATTCCAAACCGTCTACAGTATTTGTAATTTCAATATTAATTCCTAACTGTCTAAGCCATTCCCTGCCTAGCAGAGGGTGTTTGTTTGTTTCAACAATGTATAAGTTTAATTGGCGCTCTGTATTGCCGTACTTTACAGTAACAGTTGCGTAACCGTACACAGTGAGACTACCTTGACAATAAGTTAATAGTTTTAAGTTGGTTTCATGCACTGTAACTCGAGGAAAAAATTTGGCAAACTGACACTTACCCATTATTGCGACAGCAGCTCCGGTATCCACTTCCATTGTTATTGTTTTCTGTTCGATTTCTACGTCCACTAAAAATTTATCTCGGTGGTTTATGTCTTCTGGTCTCGCAACTACTAATATTTCATCTATTGCATTTTCGTAACTTGAGTCTTCAATTAAGTGAGCCGAATTTTTATTCTTTTTCCAGCATACTATTTGCACATGACCCTTCTTCTTGCAGTAATTGCATATTAAATTTTTCTTTTTGCATTCATTTGCCAGATGGGTAGGACTGCCGCACCTAAAACAATAAGAATTATTTGCATTTTTTGTACTCTTAACAGTGGACGGAACTTTTACATCATTATTTGTAAAATTTGTTTTCGAATTATTTTTTGAAAAATGTTTGTCATTAAAGTTTTTTCTAGCGTATGATACATTCCTTCTAATGTTATTGTTTACGAAATTAACCGAAGCTCCATGAAGCTGGCTGGCATCTCTCTCTGATAATTCGATGGATGTGGCCAACTCTACCGCACGTTCGAAGGTCAAATCTCTCGTTTCTAATAATCGGGACTGGATGCGTTTACTCAGCAATCCAAACACGAACTGATTCCTGAGCGCTGTTTTTAAATAATTACCAAATTTGCAATTTATACTTAACTTTTGCAATGCGGCAACAAACTCCTGTGTGGTTTCACCTTCCTTCTGCTTCCGTTGATGAAATCTGAAGTCTTCGGCTATTTCCAGAGGTTCCGGCATGTAGAATTGTTCCATTGTATTTTTTATGTTTTCATAGGATAAGTTGTACGGATCCACTGGCGCTACTTTATCGCAGAGAATATCGAAGGCGGTTGCTCCCATGTAGTGCAGGAGATAGGATACTTTGTTCTGGTCGATGACATTAAATACTCGGAACGCTCCTTCTAAGCGTTGGACCCAACGTTTCCAATTCACGGTTGAAGAATCAAATGGTTCTATTATAAAATTTGCCTGCATCAAAGTTGGCGTATTCCCATTAGCAGACGGTACAGAGTTTGTGGCTGCTGTAATATTTGCCGGGGCGCTGTTCGCTGCTACCTCGCTCGGATTAATCATGATGTGGGAGAAAAAATTATTATTGTTCTGTATAGTAGTGTACTTAATGTAAGTCTCCACGCTATTTCACTGTAATTTTGGAAGTGTTGCTTTTTCTTCCTCCGTGGATTAAGATGATCCCATCCTCGTCGCCACTGTTATATTTGTTGCTTTTTCTGCGGAAAGTATTATCCAATTGAAAGACTGCTTAGGCTCGATTACAATTCTTTTATTTTGATTTTGTCGGATAATAATTAATAAAAGCTATACTAAGTTCCGTCCATCTGTTTCTGTTCAGCACCTCAAAAAAGAGAACTTCCTGCCTCCCGTCAAACGTCAAAAATCACCTGCGAATAACTTCAGTCTACGGTAGCGTCATCTGTTGCATTTCATTAATCTTAATGGTACTGACACACTAACCAGTTAATAATAATTAATTCACTTGTGAAATCTAATTTTATAATTTAAGTACATAAGTACAAATGTAACACTTTTGTACCTCATCTTTAAGCCTGAAATATATAGTTTGAGCACAAGACAAGCATTTCATTCTAAAACATAAAGCTTTCAACATATTCATAGAAATTTGGATCACACTCCTAGAAGCTTCGTGAATACGTCATCTAAGCATTCAACTGCTGTCAGCGGGCATCCTCGAATATAATAGGGAGCCTGTTGGTATTCCTCCTGATCTTCCAGTACAAATTCTGCCATGGTAATGTTGGCATTATTCAACAATATCTGAAGCATCTCTTGCATAGCTTCTATAAATTTCGACCAGTATTCCAGTTTCTATGGTTCCGATACTTTCGGATTGTAATCGATTGCGATATGATGCTGAAGCGTATTTTGATGGCAATACTATTCCCAAGATTGTGCAACTTTGCGATTGCCATTAGCTCGTAAAGTAGATTGATTTGCATGCGTCGATCTGTTCGTTTTCAGCAATTAAATAATTTACTCATTAAAATTTAGGTACAGCTTGTCGACTCGACTAGTCAAGACGCACACTGTACTAACAATTGTAAATGCTGAAATAAACCTTCTCCGATCGCACTGTTAGTTTGTTCTTGCTGTTGGCTGTTTGCTGCTGTTGATTGCATTCTAAAACGAGTTTACCAAAAGGACCTTTGACGCATACCCTTATGCCAGAGTTTCCATGATAAAGTTTCCAAAAGCTCCGAAAACCCTAAATAATCGCAATAGGAAAGATTTATCAAATGAAAGTTGCAATAAAATTTACATCACCTCATTTTATTCACAACACAACCTAAAGTTGCTATGTCTACAACTAACCTTGGCTTGTACGTATTCTGACCGTATATCATTCATTCATTATCATTATCAGCCATTATAACAACACCAGCTTTGTTAGTCTCGTTTAATCCCCTCCTTGGCAGACACCTTGACGTGGTGGGGGGGCTTAAGTTGCGATACTCAATCAGGCTATGCTGACGGGATAGGTTTGGATTAACTGGACCTATTCTGGTAGGGTCTAATATGTCAGCAAGACTATTGATGAGCAGTGCACCAAGACCTGCCGTTCCCCAGTTTTAGTCCTATCCCTCTACATCCCGTGTATCCCATCCTTTTCCCCCTGGGCTGGATTAAGGTGTTATACGACCCGTGCCGGGAATCAGTTTGGCTGAGGGCCCAGGGTAAACAAAAATAGCTCAGTCGTGAACGAAGTATCCGGACACCTGGCGACCTCCGGATTAGCCAGCCTTGCCTGCGCAAGGCCCTTCTGCGCCACTTGTGGGCCAAAAAATGGATCAAAACATACAACAAAAAACAACAAAAGAGTCCGGATCTTTTAAAAAACCGGATGGGGACCGAGCAAGTAGCTTGGTTCCGCAGATAGCTCCTGGGGAGTCATCCGCGAAGAAGACTTTGGACACAGAGCCTGGTCCGAGCGGTGATGGTGGCAGCGTAATTTTCGGCCGTCTCCCTGGAAGTTTAACTGGAACAAAGGGAAAGGGCAGCCGTTTTGCCTTGAGCAAGCGGCATGTCGTACCCTCCAAGGCTTCGAGGTTGGCGTTCACAAGGACTTTGGACTCTGAGCCTGGTCCGAGTGGCGCTGGGGACGGCCAGATGCGCAGTTGTCTCCCCAGTAGCAACTCTGCTACTAAGGGGCAGCGCCCTGACCGTGTTGCCTCGAGCAAGCGGCAGGTGGCGCCCTCTAAACCCAATTATAAAGCCAGGCGCTATGCGTTTAGGATCTTAAATAGGCTCCGAGCAATTCCGACATCGGACCTCAACAGTAGGGACAAGGCCTCCATGAAATGGGCTCACGGCATTACTTCTAATGCCGGTGGAGCTGGGAATCCATCCCTTGTGTCCAAGAGACAAAGGTCTATGGAGGAACAGCCCCAACCAGAGGCTAAGAAAGCGAAGGGCCCTTCTGGGAAGTCGATTCCCTACAGCGAGGTGCTCAAGGGCCAACTTGTGTTGGCAGTTGTGGATAGAAGCAACGAAGACGGCTCTATCACATCGGACAAGTGGAGGAAAATGGAAGTCAAACTGGCTCTCAGTTTCCTCCCTCTTATGAAGGAGTATCCAGGCCCTCCTCCCTCGTGTCGAGATGGGGGTTGGCATCAGGGCCATAGGTTAGGTTAGGGTGGCGGCTATCAGCCCTACAGCCGATCAGCCTCACATAGACCTATAAATGGTCCGTTGTGATACTACATCCGTGGAACCGTGCCTGATTGCCGGGTTTAACTAAAACCAGCCGCAGCTGTTAATAAACCTTAATAGCTGCTTCAGCCCGATGCCGGCTATATCGCCCATGCCATCTAAGAAGTACACGCCCATTGCATTGTACCTTCTTTTTGCTAGGCCCGGGCATTCGCAGAGTAAATGCTGAATGCTTTCCACCTCTTCCTCGTCCATACAACTGCGGCAGAAGTCATTTGTGGGAACGCGCAGACGTTCTGCATGTCTACCGAAAAGACAGTGGCCAGTAATAACTGCCACAATGTTTCGGAACAGGAACGCGGTTTTTCTCAAATCCCATTCAGGCCACATCTGCCTTGATAGTCTGCATGTGGTTAAGTTACTCCATCTTAATTTAGCGAGCTGAGTAGCCTTAAGGTCAATTTCTCTCTTTACTGATTCTAGCGGCCAGCCGATCGATCTGTCAATAGAGGAATCATCCAGTTGTGATCCCTCCTTTGCCAGCTCATCAGCTGCCTCATTTCCTTGAACACCACTGTGACCAGGGACCCAGCAGAGAGTTACCTTGTGTCTCGCCCCTAACGTCCGGAGACCCGCCAGACACCTGCCGACCAGCTGTGACCTGACTAAGTTTGAGTCCAGCGCCTTAATAGCTGCTTGGCTGTCGATGTACAAGTATATCTCGCTACCCATTGGTAGGTTTGGGCGCCCGTGTATTAGTGTTACCGCCCTTTCTATGGCCAAGATCTCCGCTTTTAATACACTGCAGTGGTCCGGTAACCGGTACCTACTGCATATGCCTAGGCAGTCCGAGAAGACCCCTGCTCCCACCCCGTCCTCCGACTTAGACCCATCCGTGAACACCGATATTTCACCTGTGGCATCCCCCACTCTGCCCACTCTTCTCTAGTTGGGATCCTTGTGGAGAAGCCCCCCGGATAAGCCACCGGATAAGTCCTTAGTATACTGCTATGGCCGTTATCAGAGCTCTTCCAGCACTTGGACTCTTTCAGTCTTACAGCACTGCGTGCAGCTACACTTTTACCGTGGAAGTCGAGCGGTAGAAGGTCCTCTTGCAGGCATAGAACGCTATTGACGCTTTCTTCACGCGTTCATCTATGTTCATGCCCCAGCTTAGTTTGGAATCGAGTATGACCCCTAGATACCTAGTGTGGGTCTTTATTGCTAGGGTATTGCCCGCTAGTTTAGGTGGTTCGAAGGCCTCGATCACTCTCCTCTTTGTGAATAGGATTGCCTCCGTCTTCTGAGGATTGACCGATAAGCCACAGTTCTTCGCCCACCTGTGGACTTTACCTAGTGCTCTCTCCATCAACTCGCTCATGGTGCTTAGGAACTTTCCTGATACCAGTAAGGCCAGGTCGTCTGCATAAGCCACCACCTTTATTCCATCTCTTTCAAGTGAGATCAGGATATCGTTGACCACTAGGAGCCACAAAAATGGTGACAATACGCCCCCTTGGGGTGTTCCTCTGTCTACGGACCTGACTCTCTCGTGGTTGCCCAGTTTTGTGTGGATCTGGCGGCTTGATAGCATTGCGTCAATCCACTGGCAGATAGAGTGGTCTGTACCGTGAGACATAAGGGCATCGTGAATCGCTTCAGCCTTGACGTTGTTGAAAGCCCCTTCAATATCAAGAAACACTCCCAACGTTTATTCCCTTTTACTAATTGACTGCTCAACCGTTCTTACTACTACATGCAGCGCAGTTTCAACTGACTTTCCCTTTGTATATGCGTGCTGGGAGCCACTCACCCATCTTGGTAGAATACGCTCACCCAAGTATACGTCGAGAAGTCTTTCTAGTGTTTTAAGTAAAAACGATGAAAGGCTAATTGGTCTGATGTCCTTAGCGATTATATGTCCACTTTTTCCTGCCTTGGGGATAAAGATCACCTTGACCTGTCTCCAAGCTAGAGGGACATAGGAGTGGAAGAGGCAACTTTTAAATATCACCCTAAGCCGCGGAATAACTGAAGCCTCTGCTTTTTGCAGCATGATAGGCCAGATCCCATCTATTCCTGGTGACTTGTATGGCGCAAAAGTTTTAATTGCCCATTCAACCCTGTCCTGTGCTACTATGTAGCTGGCGGAATCCAGGCTTGATAGCTCCGATCTAGCCGGTCTACCGACACAACTTGCCGCCCTATTTGCGTCCGAGTTACCGGGAAAATTCGTTTTCATAAGCAGTTCCAGCGTCTCCTCTACCGATTCTGTAAAGGAACCATTGCCCCGCATCAAGAAAGAGGGAACGCTGGGACTGTTTGCGAGGGCCTTCCTGAGCCTAGCGGACTCGCTTGCACTCTCAATGGACTCACAGAAAGCCCTCCATGAAGTGCGTTTGGCCTTTTTATTGGAGTTTTTATACTCTTTTAAACCCCTGTTGTAGGCGGTCGAATTCTCAGCTGTTTTTGTTGACTTAGCCCTATTGAAAAGCCTCCGCGCCTCCCGTCTTAACGCGCTCAGGCTCCTGCTCCACCAAGCAGGGTAAGACTTCTTGGGTGGTCTGCTTAGCGGACAGCTTTTCTTGAAGGCGTCAGTACACGCTTTGGATAGTACCTCCACTGAAGCATCAAGGGATTGGGTATTTTCGAGAATCTCGCAAGTTGGCGCTGGTACGCTTTGCGCTACTCGTCTTTTAAATTCATCCCAGTCCCAGTCTGGCAGGAGGTTGATTCTGAAGCGTATCCAGCAGTGGTCCGAAAACGACCTCTTTCCCGATACTCTCCAGTCCTCCACCTTTAGATCATTTGACTCCGTTACGAGTGTCATATCTAAAACCTCTTCCCTATTTGCTGTAATAAATGTGGGCCTGTTGCCCCTGTTACAGATACTAAGTTTAGAATTTAAAATGAAGTTAAATAGAGACTCACCACGTTCATTGATGTCCGTGCTTCCCCAAACCGAATGGTGTGCGTTGGCGTCGCAACCCAACAACAGGTCTCGTCTCCCTTCATCCGCTGCTTTCGCCAGTGCCTGGACCTCAGTAGGTGGGATGCAGACGTCATGCGCCATGTACGCCGAAGCGATCCATGCAGGCGCCATGCTGCTGCCCTCCCATTGAACTACTGTGAGGTCGTTAGTGCTGTAATTAGACAATAAAAATAAATTAATGCCCTTCTTGGCCAGAATACAAGTTCTCGGCTTACCTGCACCCTTTTTATAGAAAAGGGTGAATAATTTGTGCTTTAATCCCAGTATAGCGTCTTTTTTGACCCACGGCTCTCGGATTAAAGCGACATCTATGCTCTCCTCCGCTAGGAGGATGAGTAAGCTCTCGGATGCTAGCTTACTGTGATGGAGGGCCATGTTAAACTTATCGCTTGTGCGAATCAGAGATCCTGGGATCTCTACAAGCTGGCGATATCAAGACTGGGGGAAGTCTGGCCAGGCGACAGGCTCGAAGCAATACCTCGGGACGAGATCCCGAGTCGGCCGAGAGCCCGGGCTTGGATCCCGGCAGAACCCTCCGATCCTACGAGCATCATGGATATCATCAGGTGCAGCAATCCCGTGCTTCCAACCTCCAATTGGAAGATAGGCAAGCTGGAGGAACCTAAAGGGGACTCGAGGTCAGTGATCCTCGTGATCAATAAGGAGTCCCTGGAACCTTTGGCTAAGGTAAACGGGGTAGTGAACTATGGCTTCTCGTCCATTACCCTTAAGGTATATAAAAAGGATGAGGAGGAAGCCAAGAAGTAGTCTTCTGATACCGCTGCTGCTTCGACAGGGGCGGCTACCCTCCTCCCGAGTCCAATAACCCGCCTGTACGAGCTCTACAGAAGGACGCCATGTCTCAGACGGAGCTGTCACGCAGGCTGCTAAGGGCTTCTCTGGATGAAGCACAGCTACTTGCTTCTGAACCAGAGGAGCTAGACAGTAAAGCGGTGGAGGATAGGAGAGTCTGCGCTTCTGATGCTGCGGCTGCTGCAAATCAATCTCCACCACTCTAAAGCAGCATCTGCTGCCCTTCATCTCCGTCTCACAAAGGACGAAGTATTAGTCCAAGAGCCGTGGGTCGTAGGAGGACTGGTTCGTGGACTATCCACATCGGGTTATACGACCCTCTACAAAAAGAATGCGGGTAAGCCCAGATCTTGTATAATTGCGAAGAAGACGCTAAATGTTTTTCTTCTCTCCGAATATAGCGACGAGGACACGGTAGCAGTCAACTTGGAAATTGGAAAAAGGTGCTACTGGCTGATTTCCTCGTATCTGGCACACGACCACGTGGGGCCTTTGCCGTCCGATCCTGTGAAGAACCTTGTAACTGAGGCTGAACGACGCAGGAGTGGGCTCATTTTGGGATGCGACGCCAACCCACATCATACGGTGTGGGGCAGCTTCGATATCAATGAGCGAGGTGAGTCTCTGTATGATTACTTTTTACATACTAACTTGCTCTTATGTAATGTGGGGACAGAACCCACTTTTATCACAAGGAACAGGCAAGAGGTTTTAGACCTGACTCTGGCCTCGGATAATGTTAGAGCTCTCATTAAAAATTGGAGGGTCTCCAACGAACATTCCTTCTCCGACCATAGGTACATCCAGTTCGATCTGGATGACCGCCCTTCGAAACCACCAGTCTTCAGAAACTACAGGAAGACTGATTGGAACTTGTACAGGGATATTGTGGAGGCGTCACTGCCTGACCCGCCCATCCCTCTAAATAACAAAGAGGTACTGAATGGACTAGTTAATAAACTTACCAAAGTCCTAAATGGAGCTTTGGCTCAATCTTGTCCCCTTAGGATTCCCAAGGGAAAACAGAAGCCTCCCTGGTGGAATACACACCTAGGAACTCTTAGGAAGGAGTGCAGAAGGACCTTTAACCTGGCAAAAGCCAATAGGGACACGCACTCGTGGGACTGCTATGAAGACATTCTAAAAATCTACAAAAAGGAACTCAGGAAGGCTCAGAGGAAATCGTGGAGGAATTACTGCGATAAAATAACAGAAACTTCTGAGGCCTCCAGACTGAGGAAAATCCTAGCTACCAATCCAAGTATTCCTAGCTATTTACTTAAGGCGGATGGTACTTGGACCTCTTTAAGTGTTGAATCTCTAGAGATTCTCTTTGAAACTCATTTTCCCGGAAACACCGGGGAGGTCGAGATGCCTCCCTTAGGTAATTTTCCTCGTTCTCTTGAGCTAGCGAATGTGTTTACGGAGTGTAGTGCATTTAGCACATGCCCATATCTTAATTACATTTGCATTAAACGCATATGCAAATTATCTTCATCACATTTGCATTTGGTACATATGATTTATCTCCATTGCCAAACACTAGCTTCATTACCAAATGTTATCCTCATTTCCACATGTTGAGTCATAAAATGTACACAAAATTCCATGAATCATTTCATTCAATATTACCCTCATAAAACTGCTAAAAAGTCAAAATTACTAAATTATACCAGGTCAAAATTATTCCCAAGATTCCATTGACTCATCAATGAACACTTTCTCTAAGTCGGACAATGTAATAAAACATCTGCTTAAATTACTTTCACTTTTACTCACATGTAACCTGATACCATTGTACACGTGACTTAAAGATTCAAAACAAAGACACTTCCCATATGACCCATTGAAGCAATTAACGTTTACGTTCGGGTTACCGACACCGAACAGAATTTTCACATGTGTCAACAAATCTTTTGTTTTGATTGACTCTGTTGTTGCATCATCCTTGAATTCATTTTTGTGATTTATGTTGCGTCATAAATTGTATATTCTGGATGACGCTAGAATGTAAGTAGAAAGTAAGTGACCTAGAAATAAGTGCTGTAAATTTTGTATATATACTTTGTTATCGTCTTAATAAAATTACTCTTGTTCTAACTCGAGTCGGAAGAGTTTGTTTTATTAAACATTCCTCTTTTCTAAGACGGCAGTTTTAACTTATGTTAAAACGCCTTATTAAACTCCGGTAACCATAGCTGGCCCCTGCCTTAGCTTCCGGAAAACTTTTTACATTTCAGGTATCAGAAATAGTGGAACGTAAAAACATTACAGGAGTACAAACTCCGGTGGGCTATACACAGCTTTATGCCTTTCAAGTCTCCGGGTCCTGATGGCATTGTTCCTGCTGAGCTCCAACGCAGCTCTGATCTCATACTTAATTGGCTGATGGCATTATATAAAGGTTGCCTCGACTTGACCTACATCCCGGCACAGTGGAAAAGAGTCATGGTAGTTTTTATTCCCAAGGCGGGCAAAAGCTCGCATGCCACTCCGAAGGACTTTAGACCTATAAGTCTATCATCTTTTCTCCTCAAAACCCTTGAGAGACTAGTTGAGATTCATTTACGCGGTAGTATCCCTCATTATCTACTATCGGCGTCCCAGCATGCGTACTGTAAAGGGAAATCTGCGGAGTCTGCTCTGCACTCTCTCGTACGCTCTATAGAAAAATCCCTTGAGTGCAAAGCGTTCACTCTAGCTGCCTTTATCGACATTGAAGGAGCTTTTAACAATGTTAGTCCGGGGGCAATCATGGATGCACTCGCTTCTCTGGGTGTGAATGCCAATCTTATGTCGCTGATCAGTCAAATGCTTCATGGCAGGACTCTCAAGACTGGGAGAGGCTCATGCTACCAGAACTGTGAGTACGGGCACACCGCAAGGTGGGGTCCTATCTCCTCTTCTTTGGAATCTGGTGGTGAATAAACTGCTTCTAATCCTGGAAGGGGAGGGCTGTGGAGTGGTTGCCTATGCGGATGATATTGCTATAGCTATCTCGGGCAAATTCCTGCCTGTTATAAGGGATCTTATGCAGAATGCCCTCACCAAGCTTACCAGATGGGCGGTGGGGTGTGGGCTTAGCGTCAATCCTAATAAGACCGAGGTGGTCATCTTTACTAGGAGATATAAAATTCCTCCCGTTGACCCTCTGTATCTGAATGGCATCCGCCTTGACTTTACCGAGAAAGCTAAATATTTGGGTATTATCCTGGATAGAAAGCTCAGCTGGAAGCCTAATATTCAGGAGAGGGTCAAGAAAGCAACGGTAGCTCTATACTCCTGTAAGAGGGCCATCGGTGGGAAATGGGGATTTCAATCCAAGTTGACTCATTGGCTCTATGTTGCAGTCATTAGGCCAATTCTGCTTTATTGCGTGGTTGTCTGGTGGCCATCACTGGAAAAGGCCACTTACCTCAACGTTTTGAGGAAGGTGCAAAGATCGGCCTGCATCTGTATCACCGGAGCGCTACGGACCACTCCTACTGATGCTCTGGAGATACTTCTTCACTTACTTCCTTTAGATCTGATGGGCAAACAGATAGCTGCTAACACTGCTGTCAGTCTTACAGCCACATCTCAATGGTCCAATACTATATTTGGGCACTCCACAATTCTGGACTCCTTTCCGCTCCAAGTGGGGCATTTTGACTACACCACTCCCAGCTACTCCTTTGTCAAGCGTTTCTTACTGACCGTTCTTACCAGGCTTGACTGGGATGGGGACACCTTTCCCTGTAATGAATCCATTCAAATTTATACGGATGGTTCTAAACTACAGGGTCGGGTGGGGGGTGGTGTTTTCTCAGAGGTACTGAACATTGGCTTATCCTTCCGTCTTCCAGACTACTGTAGTGTGTTTCAGGCGGAGGTTATGGCTATTCAGGAAGCTTTAAATTGGCTAAAGGGGAACGTAGCTCCAAAGGACATCTGTATCCTTACAGATAGCCAGGCTGCTTTGCTATCCCTAGATTCTGTCCTATCGACATCCAAAACTGTTAATAGCTGTCGCTCACTTTTAAATGAGCTGGCTGAACGGTATCAAATTCACCTGTGCTGGGTCCCGGGGCACAGGGATATTACAGGTAATTGCGTGGCGGACGAGCTAGCAAGAAGGGGTACCACCCTGGAGATCCAACCGGAAATGACTACTCTTGGAAGGCCCCTGGCAACCTGCAAGATGTTGCTTAACACGAGTGCAATTAACTTAGGGAACCACAGATGGGCAAATGGTACTACGTGCCATACGTCCAGGCAGATCTGGCCTAAGCTGGATCTTAGGCGCTCCAAGGGGCAGATCTGACCTTAGAATAGCTATTGGGGTTATCACGGGCCATTGCCCTATTGGCTTACACGCGAAGAGACTGGGTATCTTCTCAAACGACTTTTGTAGAAGCTGCATGGACGCGGAGGAAGAGGAAACTGTTCTCCACGACCTCTGCCGGTGCCCTTCACTGGCACGCAGGCGAAAGTCCTTCTTGGGTAACTATTTCATTGATAGTCTCTGTGATCTGGCGGCGATTGACATTGCAGATCTTTGGCGCTTCATTGACAGCTCCGGATGGTTCCAATGAGGAGGTGGAGGGAATTCTTTGGATTCCGTGGCATCACAACGGGCCTTTTGAGGCCTAAGTGTGCCCTTTTAAGGCAGCCACATAAACCTAAAACCTAAAACCTAGTGTCGTTCAAAATATAAATTGAAGTTAAAGATTTTGCTGTAAATACCAGGCTTATAAGCCATACCAGATGGCATATTCTCGCACAGTGGAATAATTCCTGTAAAATTTATGGGTAAGCATAACGCTGTAGCTACAACTACTGCCGCACGCTGTTCATGCATTCCATGCTTATCTTTTTTTTTTTCATTCATATTCATTTATTACCGGAACAACTACACAATTAAATTATTCAATTTATACATTTGTGTAGGAATGATATTAGAAAAGAATTAATACTTCAGAAATATATGCAAAATAACATAAAAGAAATCAATAAATACATGCTAATTAATTAATACATAGTTAAATAAACTAACAAACTAAAAAATAATCATCTAGAAAATAATCATCTAGATGCTAGAAGAAATGCAAAATATAAATAAAAAGAAAAAAAAGTAAAAACTGAACAAATAATTACTAAGTATAAGAAATACTTAATATTATATATCTATATCAACTATATCTGAAAAATACTGACATATGTATAATGCTATTTAAATTTATCATATAGAAGTAATCTAAAATTACGGCCGTTGCTGCAGCACTTTATAACACGAGGGAGGGCGTTCCACAGTCTCACCGATTGGACAAAAAATTGACGTTCAGAAACACGACAACCAAAACGTGGCTGAATTAAGTTAAATGTTCTTACAGATTGAGCAAAATTCAATTTATTAAATAAGTAAGTAGGTTTCTGGTTCACAATAATATTTCGCATAAACAAAATTACTCTAATTGCGAGATATGATTTAAGAGTACAACCAAGCACTGATTTGGAGAATTCTGAGACATGGTCAAAGCGTCTTAAACTATAAATATAACGAATAGCAGCATTAAAAGCCACATTGAGTTTTCTGCAAGATAAAGAGTCAAGTGCATAAAAGATCTCACATCCGTAAGTGATAAAAGGAACCAAAAGTGATTTGACCAAGAACATTCGAGAGCTTTGGGGAGTATATGCTGCTGATGCTGAGAGTGCACGGAGAGTATAAAATACCCTTGAGATAACACGATTAATATGATGATTCCAGCTCAGGGTTTGATTAAAAATGATTCCCAGATTATTAATTGATTTATTGTACGGAGTAATCTCATCATTTAACATTAAGACGGGAAAGTGGGACACATCAAGCTCATCTTTAAAGATCACTAAAGAGGTAGACTTCGAAGCATTAAGTGTCAACTTGTTAAGCAATGCCCACGATTGTATATGCATCAGATCCTCATTAGCGCGACAAACCGCATCCTCAATCAATCCAAGTGGTTTGGAAATATAGAGCTGAAAGTCATCAGCATACATATGATATTTACAATGCTCGACCACACTAGTTAAGTCGTTAATGAACATTGAAAAAAGCAATGGTCCCAGGATTGACCCTTGAGAAACTCCAGAAAGGACAGGGAGAACACTAGAGACTCTACTACCAATAACAACTTGTTGAAATCTGTCTGTAAGGTATGACCTTATAAGCTTACAGGCGGGAGAAGAAAAGTTAAAGTAAGCGCCAAGCTTATTAATCAAAATTCTGTGGTCAACTCTGTCAAATGCCTATGTGTTATTTGCCTATGTAAGATTTTTTCAAAAACCTTAGAAAAGAATGGGAGGATAGAAATAGGCCGATATGCCAACGAGTCGGGTGCTGAATTCTTCGGTATAGGTATAATCTTGGCAGATTTCCATTTAGTGGGGAAATATGACTTAGTTATAATAGTATTAAATATAAACGTAAGATACGGAAGCAAAACTGGCAAAATCATCTTAACAAATCTAGGATGTATTCTGTCCATACCAACTGCATTAGATTTAACACCAGCTACTGCTGCAAGCACCTCTAGACTCGTCACCTGCACAAAAGAAAATCCCGCCGAAGGATCACTAGCGATGAACTCACCAGAACCGCCAATAGTATGATCATTAACCACACTAATAGGCGAATAAACAAAACTACGATTCAATTCATCGATGTCAGCGTTTACTTCAAGAGGCTTGGATTTACCCACACCAATATCTTTAAGATTCATCCAAAGTTTTTTAGTAGGATTTCTAACATCGAACTTAGATCTATAGTAGGAGATCTTGGAATGTAAAATTTCCTTGTTCACTGTATTGCGCAAGGTTCGATAAGTACTCCAACAATCGCTTGTGCGAAAGCGTTTCCATCTGCGGTATGCCAAGTTGCGCTGAATGATAAGATGTTTAATTTGCCCAGTAAACCAGGGACAGCATGGATTAATTACTCTCCGAGTCTTCGTTGGTACATATTTGTCAAAAAGATATCCAATGCAATTTTCAATATAGCTGACTTGATCATCAACCGATGTAAATGAGTAAATAGTATCCCATTCAAGGTCGTAACATTCATTTAAAAGACCATCAAGATCAACGCATTTAAAATCACGATATGAAAAGAAATGGTTTCTCTCGTTCACAGACACTAAGTCATAAGTAAGGAAAATCAAATTATGTCTAGAAAAACTAGGAATAGAAATTTGATTGAAGAACGTGACGAGGTCCTTGTTTTCAACAATGAATAAATCAAGCAGAGAAGAAGATGTAGCTGTAAAATGAGTAGGGACAGTTGTATTTACAAAATCTAAACCAAACCCTTGAATAAGATTAGTCAGTGTATTGGCAGAGGAACAGCGTCCAAGCAAGTCCGCATTAAAATCACCGGATATAATTATGTGTGAGTAATGATGACCAATACTTGTAAGTACAGCTTCTAGAGAACTAAGGTTGGAAACATTCGGTGGCTTATACACAGCTCCAATCAGACACTTGGTAGAGTTAACCAGGATTTCTACAAATATATACTCAACTTCAGAAGAGGGTTCTGATTGTGTTACCAAACGAGCCCGAAACGATTTATTAACATAAACAACCACTCCACCACCCAATCTGGTAGAACGATCATTACGAAAGGTTGAAAATTGTTGTAGATCGATTAGTTTGTTACAAATATGAGGCTTTAGCCATGTCTCAGAAACACAAATAACATCGAGACCGGAATTTGAGAAGATATATCTAAATTCATCAATCTTTGGCAGCAAGCTCTGAGCATTAAGATGACAAACCTTGAGCCCATCCTTTTTTTGACTAAAAATGTTCAGCATAATTTACTATTGTCACCCAACCGGGGAGAGGAAGAAACGCCTGGACTAACTATTGAAAAATAACTCACAAAAAATTCAAAAAATTAAAGAAGCGTATTTAGCAGCAACGAACGTATTCAGTTTAAAGATGTGTAAGAAAAATCTTCAAATAAATGCTAGTAGACTCAACAATAATATTAAAAAATAAGTTTAAAGAATTCAAAAGCAAAAAAACTAAAAAGCACAAGTATGCATATATAGAAGTGAAAAAATTCAAGTAACTGGTTATATAACAATTCAGGAAATAATTCATTATAAAAATAAATACCACTAAGCTATATATTCATCAAGCAAGTTGTCAGAAATCTCTATAACTGAAAAGAAAATAAATAATTTAAGATGAAGTACACTACTTATTGTCAGGCATGTCCAATCCATTAAGCTGGTTAATGTTAGATATCACCACCGCACCATCTTCATGGCTTTTCCGTATGTGTACACGGCCGTTCCAGGTGAATACACTTGCAATCCGCTTCTGACGTTTAAGTCGCAACGATTTACGAAATATCGCATAATTATGCTTGGTAAGGCTCTCATGAAGAAACACAAAACTAGACGAATCAAATCCAACATCACGCAACGTCAACGGTTTCCTGCAGGTTTTAAATCTCACAGATGCGCCCTTCAATATTGTATTCTTGTCATGTGGAGAGCAGCATTTGATAACAATAGAGCTGTCTTTATTCCCCTTTGATTTTACACGAAATATGTTATCAATAGCGGGAGGTGTTATATTAATTGAAGAGCAAAGCTTATCAAAGATATCACGCAAACTCTCATTCGTCGATTTGGGAATACCATTCAAAATGATGTCCGTGGCAATTTGTTTACGTTCCAGACTATCGATTCTATCCGCTAAGCATGTCACACTGGAGCTCAGATTATTAAATTTAGACTCCACCCTGTCCTCGAGCGCACACACCAGATCTCTATGCATATCGCTGATAATTTGTTGATGCAGCTCTTTTAACTGGCGCTGGAAGTCAACACGCAAACAATCAAGTTTATCACTCAGGTCATTAACAACTGACAAAAGATGACTAATCTCTGTGCAGTTAGATCCGGCAGAAGCACCCGCAGAAACAGCAGACAATGCAGAAACAACGACGTCACCAGCATTTGATGCACTTTTTGTTGTTGTAGGTGTAACTGGTTTACCGCTTCCCTGCCTCTTGTTACGCCTTTCGACACCAGGGCCACCCATCTCAGTCAGCAAGTACAAAAAATAAATTAATCAAAATCAGAGATTAAAGTTTTAAAAGGCACACACCGCACTTTAAGTAGCCTCAAACAACTATGAGTAATATCCGAGTTAACAAAACTATTATATCAAATTAAGAAACAAAGTGACCAGAAATAACCGGATAAAATTAAGAAATTTACGGACAACTTGATGCCCACGTCTAGCCTGCAGAACACATCGAACTGAACTCAAATTGATGCCTCCACTATTTAAGTAAAACATTAAGAAATGACCATAAAATGATTTTTATTGCCTGTTGAATGTCATGCCTTTTCCAAGCAGTAAAATTGGTTTGTCTTCAATAGCTGCACCACAATATGATATTTCCAACATAATTGGTGGTTCGCAATACCCTCTTGCTACAATAAGGAAAGAGTTAAGGTTGTTTTGCTCTATCCAGTCCATAATACGAAATTCGACTGCGATCTTCAGGTCATTGGGATTAAATTTATAATATAAATGCTCAATTTTACGCAGATAAGCGCGACAAATCTCATTCATCCCGGAAATTCTTTCTACATACTGCAGCAGCATTTCAAGTACTTTTGTTACTGTAACCTCATCTTCAAGCCTGAAATATATAGTTGAGCACAAAACAAGAATAGCATTCGAAAATACAAACCTTTCAACATATTCATTGAAATATGGATCACTCCTTTAGAAGCTTCGTGAATTAGTTATCTTAGCGTATAACTTCTGTCAGTGGGCATCTTCGAATATAATAGGAAGCCTGTTGGTATTCCTCCTGAACTTCTAGTACAAATTCGCCCAAAGTAATGTTGGTATAGTAGTATAAATGTGGGGATTCTAGACCAAGAGTCCCCAGTTTGTATGAAACGTAAAAAAAAGATAAGCGGTAGTCATATAAAAAAAGAATCGTATTTTTGTATGAAAAAAATTGATGGAATTTCTAGACCAAAGTCCTCAGTTTGTATGAAACGTAAGAAAAAGAGATAAGCGGTAGTCATATATGGATAAAAATTGCTGGAAGTTCTAGACCAAAAGTCTACGGTTTGTCTGAAACGTAAGAAAAAAGATAAGCGGTGGTCATATAGAAAAAAATCGTGGGTGCCGCTTTTTGTATGGGAAAAAATTGATGTAAGTTCTAGACCAAAGTCCTAAGTTTGTATGAAACGTAAGAAAAGAATTCTTCATTAAGTGAAGCGATGTTGTTGTTGTGAAATATTTGGAATGATTTTTGGAGACCTGATAAATTTGTAATGCGTGAAATGAAATTTGCGGTTTTGAAAAAAATGTTTTAAGCAGTTGTTGATGCAAGTAAGAATATAAAAATATTGTGGTTTTCAATGTTGCGGTAAGTGTTTAGATTAAGATTGAAAATTTAAGGGTGAATTGTTTTCTTAAAGTTTTGCATGCGTGAGATTTTTATGGATCCTAATGTGGGAAAGGAAACGCGTTTTTTACTTTTTTTTAAATTTGATAATTGGGGGATATAAAATGAACTACAGCGTTAATTTGCTAGTTCATAGTAAACTGATTTTTGAAGAGTTTAACGTATATATTATTGTATCATTAACTTTTTTGTACGTAATAAATAAATGTACAATATAAAGAAACAATTTTGTGTTTCCATTACGAGAGGAACTTTTAGTAGGTTGCGATAAAAATTGACAGAAAACAAGGAAACTTGCGGTTTTTTCTATTTTTATTTTTATTTTTTTATAAGTAAGAAAGGATATTGTGGATTTCTATGTTGCAGATTTGATAATTCTCATTGTTATTAATGTGGGAAGGGAAATTTGTGGTTTTGCACAAAAACTTTCCTGATAATAACGAGCTATATAAGCACGAAATTTATTTTCTGAATTTCAGTTTAGTTTCAATATTGTTTGTGCGAACAAGTTATAGTCATAATTCTTTCAACAACAACAAGAACAATGGATTCAGCGCAATTTAACGAAGAATTTTTAATCCTGGAGGACTTAAATACCTGCAACTTTAAACCATTATTAAAAACAAAGGAAATGGATCCGTTAAAAGCCTACACTATTTTGGGCTGTGAAAAGGTTACAACGAAATATGGTATGCGATATGTACTAGAACTGCAGGACTTTAAGATGTTTTTACCGGAACGTTTCAACAAAATATCGGACAAGACGGTTGATAAACTCAACGAAGGTGGATACTTTGTAACTTACTTTGAAATATCTGGGATTTCTTATAACCTCAATTTTTCAAAAGCTAGTTCTAATCCCAATTTTTATCTAGAATTGTAAATTGAAACAGTAATAAATACATTTTATAATAAAAACCATTTTTCATTTTTAATCACTTTTTTGAATTTTGAACTTCTTAACAAATACTTGCTTTCGTTTTCTATCGTTGTTGTTGTTGTTATTGTAATAAGTTAATAGATAAAGCAAAGGAGAGTAAAATTAAAAGTAACAGTACAGCGGAATTGAGACTTTAGGGTTTTAGATTTACATTTTGTGAATTTGTAAGTAGTAGTGCAAGTAGGTTTTGAACCTACACCTATTTTGTGTGAATAGTACATTTTGCGTATTCATAATCGGAAACTTTACCCATTCAGCTATACAGCTACTTTGAGATTCATCTTTTATTTTTCTATATATATCCAAGTCTGTTTTTTAAAAGCATTAGTTGTATGATAGCTGGCTAGAACAAGAGAGATGTTTTGGGTGGAAAATATTCAAAGTAATCAAAAGTATTGCATTTGCTCAGCGAAATGGCTTTGTTTTAGAATCATTAAGATTCAAACATATAGTTTACTTTTAAGTTTGCACATGACACCAGAAAATGGTAATAAGACTACCATCTGCACCATAAAAAACGGAGAGTCGTTTCCAGAAAACTTAGAATTTGATATTAAATTTGATCCGTTTCAACATGTTAAAATTGAAGTCTCTCCTTCAGGAAATATAACGTTGATTGGGGAAGTTGTTGATACAATTAAACATGAACGTAAAACTAATGATTACCCATGGATAGATAAGAGAAGACGATTAGAAAACGAATAAATAAATAAAATACCATGCAAGTAATGAAATATTCTCATTTCTTTATGTAATTTTATTAAATCAACTTTGTTTTGGGTAGATACTATAATTCAAGGTCAGAAATATTGCACATGTGCAGCTGGTTGGAAAAAGTTTAGAATTATTAATGTGGAAGCAAATGGTCCTATTTTTAATTTAAGGATGACTCCAAAGTACGGAGAGTCAATACTTGTGTTACATCTTTGTAGTGATGAAAGCCTTCCAAAAAGATTCACCAACTATGATTTTAAATTTCACGATTATGATCATGTGAAAATAGAAGTGTTTTTAGGACAAATAACCATCGCTGGGGAAGTAATAAATTCTAGTAATTTAAAAAGAGGAATATCATATAATTTCTTTCCGGTAAACTGTCCCTTTGGTAAGAATTACTGGGATGAAAATGCTAGAATAGAGAAGCAGGGAAGCGTATGAAAACAATATAAATGAAAAATTACATCAGAATATTCCTTCAGTTATAATTGTTGAATTGAAGTGTATAGACGCTCTAGATAATAATGATCAAATATATTATTATACTCATACTTATTGCTTTCTGCAATTATTGTCAGTCAATACCAATAAATAAAAGTAATCACCATCAAACAATACCAATAGATGTTAATCTTATTGGTGAAAATGATAGTAATTTGGATTTTGCATTAAACCTTCCCAACAATCAAACAGTACAAATTGGATTATCGTTTCGGTTGTTAACTTACAGTAATATTTTTTTTTTATGTATATATGGCTCTTTATTTGGCACAATCGTTATAAAGCGTAAAAATCCTACAAAAACTAGCTACCCTAAAAATCACATAAACATTAAAAAGACAGTAATAAGGACAAAAAGAACATAACAAAAATGACTCAATATACTACGTTACTGTAAATAGGTTAAATAAAAAGGACTCTAAAACTTGAAGGCAAAAACCTGTAAAAACGAAAATACAAAGAAATTTTGAAATGCCTCCAAGCGAGTGCCAGCTCTAAGAAAAGTTCAGGAAAATTTTGAAAAGAATCCGAAACAAAACCTAGAGCTTAACCTAAAACGAACGAACAAAATGAACCGAAACCGAAAAAACAAACTAGAACATGGTTGTCTGAGTGTTCCCAGAGGGTAGATGCAGCACCGGGCGAAGTTCCTACTTCGGGAACCACTGCTCCCTAGCAAATGCCCTCTCCGTAGAGCCGTTCGCCACTTTTCTAGTCCTCCGGGAGCACTCATCCAAACATGTTCTAAACGAACGCACAAAAATTTCGAACCGATTAGAGTCCCGCGGGACCAGTCTGCAGAGTCATTGACGTCTGCAAACTGCTCCCATCATCCTCCCAGTTCTACGATTCCAACGTGAGACTTGTCCTTCCCGCAGCACTTGCAGCAATACCAAAGCGAAGAGAAGCTTCGTGGACAAGCTGCTGCAAGTCTGCGGCCTGTTATTCCCAGTGAAAGACGAGGCTTCCGTTCCGCACCGACGATAAAGGTTGCCAGGTGCAGTTGAATGTGTCGGCCTTCATTGCCATGAACTCTAGGCGTAATCGCCTCTTCAATCTGGCAACGAAGTGGTTCTTAAGTGCGTGTGTGTGAAACTGTGGGTTAGTGGGCTGTTGCCCAGGCTCGATCCGCATGCAGTACAGATGAATTGTCGATTTAGCAAGTGTTAAGATAAAGCTTATCAAGCAATTTACCTGGTTACATGTCCTTGGCCCCAGTAAAAACGACGTTCTTGTAATGCTGAATGTCGGGCAGATATGCTGGCACATATCGCGAACAAGATTATTAATGTCGCACAAGGTCGGGCATGTGAAGTATCTGTGGAACAGGGTTCCTTCACCACCACAAACCGTGCAGACTCTTTGAATTCTTCGATCGATATGTGACAGCTGGTTTGGATGCACGAGGCTGTGATGGAGCAGTTTGAATGCCACATCAGAGTCTCTGTAATTGGACGGATAACTATAGATGACTCTGCTAGTTATGGTCCCCATTACTCCCAAGTCCACCCCAAGATGTGCGCGCCATCTATTAACCCCTAAGGTATCCGTAGGATTTACTCCTACGAAGAGCTCGCGCAGCCTACGTGAAGTGAGTGTACTGAATGTCGTGTGCGGTGGTCGATTCGTTACGAATGCGTTTATCACCTCAGTGCTAGGTTCCCTAGTAGAGAGACGACTAAAACGCTCTCGGGCTGTATCCACCAATTCGGGTAATTGTGTTGTGTGGGGGTGTATAAGTGTGTTCCCAGAAGCATCAATGATGTCTCCAAGAACTGTGAGTTGTCCTGTATCGGCCGTTACACCTCGAGCATTACTAAACACCGAATCTACTAACTCAGGGTTCAACCTGATCGGAATTGCTGAGAAATCCCCGTACCCGAGTTCATTCCATCGCAAATGAAAAGTTGGTCTTATTCTGCCCCAGGTTGTAATCGTGGAGATCATATCCTGGGACCAGTCATGCGGATATGGTGGGCGAACCGAGAGCAGATAGTAGTGCTCCTCTGCGCCGCTACCCCCCCATAGAACTTACCCACAGCTGCGAAATTAAGTTATCTCTTTGACAGAACACTCGTTGGAATGCCCGTACCTGAAGACAACGAAATTTCACGACCATGTCTGTAAGACCCAAACCACCCTCCGCTACTGGTCGGCAGAGCGTGCTTTCAGCGACCCATCGTCTTCCTCCCCAGAAGGCGTCAACGACTTTCGCCTGTAAATGTTTTACGAAGCCTTCTTCGAAGCACTCTGATTTTAACAGATGCACGATGGACGAGGTAATCAAATAATTGACAACGACTGCACGTCCTTTCAGCGAAAGTGGATGCAGTCTAGTCCGCCACGAATTCACAGCTACGGAGAGTTTCTTCAGAGCCATGCGGCTATTATAAGTTTTACCATCGAGCCCCACATATACACCTAAATATTTCAGGCAAGTATTCGTCCATTGTATGCCGAGGGGAGAATCTGAACGATTCCGCCACCTCCCACACCATAGGCCTTGGCTTTTGCTTAGGTTAACCCTAGCGCCCGCTAATCGCTCATATTGTTCGAAAACCCTACGAGCGACTAGAAATGCATCATCTTTCGTTACAAATATAGACAGGTCGTCCGCATACGCTAGAATAAGTGGCCTTATAGTAGTGTATGGTAAGTGAATTGAATATTGTCTCAACGATTGACGAAGATTTACTAGCAGCGGCTCCAGTGAAAAGTCATAAAGCATTCCTGACAACGGGCATCCCTGCCTAATACCCCGACGAAACGGAATAGGAGACAATATATGCCCATTATGCTTTATGAGAATCACTGAATCTCTATACAGACCACTGATGATCTCAATCCATCTGGACGGAAGCCCAAATTTATCGAGCACTCTCAGTAGATACTCATGTGAGACGCTATCAAACGCCTTTTCTTGATCCAAAGAGATGCAAATGGCCGCAAACCAGTTTTTTCATGGTAGGCGAAAAGATGCTTTGCTACGGCGATGTTGTCGTAGATACTACGACCTGGAATGCAGTAGGACTGTGACGGGTGTATTACTGAGGCAATCACTGAGCGAAGTTGAGTTCCCAGTGTTTTGCAAACTATTTTGTAGTCGACATTACACAGAGTAACTGGCCTCCAGTTTCCCATCCTCTGAAGATCCCCCTTCTTAGGTATTAGACGCATAACGGATCTCCGCCAACTTGAGGGAAATTCGGTATGTCCAACCACTGCAGAATTAGAGACATCCAAAAGGTCCGGAATCAAAAGATTCCTAAAACGAACAAAGAATTCTGGAGTTAGACCATCATAACCAGGAGAAGTATGACGTCGAAGATCCTTCGTTGCGGTAAGCATATCATCGAGAGTAAGCGTTCTGTCCAGGAATTCTCTACTATCATCAGAGAAAGTAGGAACATGATGAAAGAATTCATCCTTGGACGAGAATGTTGGCAACGTCGATGCAGCATAAAGCCGCGTGTAGTAGTTGCGAATATAATTCGCAAGTTCCTCTCCGTATAGGATCTGGCCCGATTCGGCAAGAATCGAATCTACTTCACAAGAAGCGGTACGACGTCGAGTTGTCTGGAAGAAGTACTCGGTCGGAGACTCGCCCTCTCGCAACCAGCGCGACTGGTTTCGGAGCACAAACTCCAAGCTATGCTTGTAGTTCTGTGCTGTCAGTCGTTCTTTAAGTCTCTCGTATTGTGCGAGTAACTCTGGTTGCGAGGGCAGAAGCGTACCAATCCGGGTGACTTCGGCCGTCAAACTCGATGCAGATATCATGCATGCTCCGATTGAATCTCGTCTCGATAAATGAGCGAATCTGAAGCTTTCCAACATCCCACCAATGGCTAAGGTTTGAATAAATATTCTTGTTATCACGGCATTGGTGCCAAAACTGAATGAATTCTTTGATGAACTGCTCTGAATTCAACAAGTTATTGTTGAAAATCCAGTAAGCAGTTCGCTTTTCGACCAAAGTGCTAGTCGCCACAACAAGCAGGTGATCACTTAATGAACACACTTCATGAGTGACACTAACGAAAAAGTTAAGAAGGCTAGACGAAACGTAAAGTCTGTCTATCCTCGAACCCGAAAAGCTACCCTGGACATTTCGGGAAACCCTTGTGTATGACCTAGTCGTTGGATTAAGCCAACGGTAGACATCCAAAAGGTTGCTATGTCTGACTAGGCTCGATAATCGCGCGGCGTTCACCGAGTTGAATTCAACTCTAGAATGACGATCGATTGAAGAATCTAGTGTGCAGTTGAAGTCACCACCAAGGATAACCTCACCACCGAAGTTCGTAATATGCGACAGGACTGACTCCAACACCTGTCTTGCAATATCCTGGTCATGCGGCAGGTACACGTTTACTACCTTTAGCGTTTTGTCCCCTAAGACAAAATCCAAGGAAGATGCGAAACCTGGGAAGATGTCTGTGTATACAGGAGACATCAGTGTAAAGCTGTGGGACACAGCAATTGCCACACCGGAACCTCTACGGGGTGTTTCTGTGGCAAAAACTATGTAACCCTTGTGTAAATTGGAATTTTGTTCAAGACGTGTAAATGTGTTATGTGTAAAATTTGTCTCCTGTATAAGTGCAATGTCCGTGTTCCATTGTTTTATGTCTTCGAAAATACTGTGTAGTCTAGTGGGTGCACTCAAGCCCCCTGCATTTATCGATGTTATCTTACACATTCAAGAAATCGCAAGAACTCAGACAATGACTGTACGACTCTAATGATGAAGAGTCCTGTCCAGTTGGAGATCCTCAAGGATCCCCGAGACTTTATTGAAGAGGCGCTCACACCTCGACACCTCATTATATTTGGCCTTCTTTCTGGCCTCTGCCATGCAGAGTTTCAGTTGGGGCAGGATCCTGGCTGGATCTCCAAGCTCACGCCTGAGAATGGTCAGGATCCTGTCCGAACTCTTCTTATAGTGAAGGCTATCGAGGAGCGAGCGCAACTTCTCCCTCGGGACCTCCACCAAAGCAGGATCCACTTCAAAGCGGCTACTAATCGAAATGGAACTTCCACACGATTCATAGCCGCTTTGGGTCGGACCGTCCGTCTCGAGAGCAGAGACAACCTCTACGTCCGAGAGAACTTCAGTGACTTCCATTGGAGTCACTGATGGTGCACTCGGAGCGCAAGGTGTAGCCTCTTCATCCGAGACCTTCCCAGTGGTCACTGCCTTCTTCGGTGGTGGCATCACCTCCTGGTCAGGCTTTCCCTTCGTCTTCCTCTTCATCCTCCTCTTTTTCTTCTTTTGGCTACCACTTGTAACCTCCTCGTCCGAAGAGTCTACTTTTTCCCGTGTTGGAGTGGCACTGTTTACAGCCGGCGTCGGATTTGCCTCAGGGAGTGGCTCCTCAGACACCTTAGTGGCAGGTTGCTCCAAGAGGGCAGGCGCAGCACTGGGCGAAGTCACTGGTTTGGAAACCTCTGCTGGGGCAGATGTTTCCTCCACAGTGACCTCAGCCACTTTCCTGAGCCTCTTGGGACACTCCGCGATAAAGTGCCCTGCCTGATGGCAAGCATGGCATTTCGCTTCAGTGCTCACCTCAATCCAGGTCATCGATCCCGCAACACTCCAGTAGAAGCCATCTGGAAGCACACACCCCTGGTTCAAAGTGATGTGTGCTTCACGGCTTAAACTTAAGATGCCACGGCCGAGTCCCTCGTCCCCAATTCTGAGTGGTACTGCCCGGACCTTGCCGTGGATCTTTCCGAACCTTCCTAAGAAGGCCTCAAGATCCTCCGACCTGGCCCGGAGGGGGACCCGAGAAAAGCAGACTCTCGACCCTCGAAGGTGCTCAAAGTGCATACCATACCGTTCGTCCTGCCACTGACAGTCAAAAAGACCCTGAAGCCCCGCGACTGTCTTAGGCCGAGACTTACCCAAGTCAGCCGGAGGCTGACGTGGAGTCACATAACTACCCTGAATAATTATATTAGAACTTTTCCTAGAACTACCACTCACCTGCTGGGCGTAGCTAGTCCCTACTACTGCCCCTGCACTAAGTTGTTCTCTTGCTGGTATTACTGGTACTGGTGGACTTCCCGTTGATTTCTTCGCTCCAGTAAGTTTAGGGCGCATAATAACAGTATTCGGTGGAGGTGCTGCTTTGGAAGCTGCTTTCACCACCTCTAACAGCTTTGGTGCTCCAGCGATGTTCGATTCAGCAGATGTCGCTGGCGCTTTTGCAGCAGCTGCTGCGGACTTTTTCACCATCGATGTCGTTGGAGAATTCCTCTGAGCAGTGGGCATCGCTGCTCCGCTGCAAAACTGCCTCAAAAATGTCAAAATTCACAAAATGTATAAAAGTTTTTTGAAATAATGAACACATATAACACAACAATAACAGGCATAAAAATTAGAACAGTAATATTAATAATAATAATAATAATGATGATGATGGTGAACGAACGACTCCTACTAACACAACTATTTTAAATACTGAAACTGAATATATAACTACATCAGATCCTACTACTATTGCAGCTCGCGATAAAAAGAAGTTTGTGACTGTTGAAGAAGCTATTGAAGGATTTAGGCAAGACCTCATAAGAAAAGAAGCAGAAATTGGTGGAATTATAGAAAGTAAAGATATTTTTTATAGACACTTCAAGCTTGAATTTGATGAAGATAAGTCAATTACTGTCCGCTGTACATACGACAGCAATTATGAAAGCCGTTCATTGAAAATATCGTGTTATGAATACCACTGAGAGAGTTCTAAGTAATGGTGAAGTGGAGTTAATAAGACAGCATGATCCTAGCCATAAAAGTGACATTGAACTTGTTGATTTGAAGCAAATGAAGCAAACATATAATATGAGCATTTCTTAGGCAATAGAACAATTTAGTTCGGTTTTGGAAGTGAAAGAGTAAAGATGGATATTGATCAGTTCTTAGAAGAATATGATGACATACTTTGGGACGAGCATAAAGAAAAAATTGAAAAATATAATGATTTTTTAAAACCATACAAAAATATGAAACAAATAGAATCTCAATTTGGGAAACACTACATAAGTTGTCCTTGATCTGATAATAATGCAACAGAGGGACCGGATACGTGTGAATGTTACTTTGTTTGGAGACGTAAAGAAGAAGTTCAAAAACTAATGAAATTTTATCAAAGGTTTACCAAACCTAACTGTGGACTATGCCTAAAAATATGCGATTTAATCTAACACCGGAAGTACACATCATGTATATTTGGAGGTATGCTTACCATACTGCTAGAAAGGGCCCCATGGAAAGAGTATGCTGTTGATCAATTTCGCTTCAACCGAAGAATTAGAGAAACTGCTGAAATTTTAAATCTGATATTAAATAAGAAAAAGCAAAAAAACTTTTATAATAATATCTATAAATTTATTTTGTTGTATATTTTTTATATTATAATACATCTTTTTTATCAATCCATGAATTGTCTTTTGATGGAAACCCTAACCATTTGACATAAACCTTATCTCCACGTCTTTTCAAGATTTTTTCGACTAAGTAAACGTGTGGATTTTTTGTCTTTTGCAATTCTAACTCCTCCTTTGATGGGGTGCCCCTGATGGTCTTCTAGAAGATATGTTACTGGGCTTGTAAGCTGAATTTTGCGAATTTTAAATATTTCAGTGGTCCAATTTGGTGTATAACCTTTTTCGAAAACATGTTTATATTTGCTTATTCGAACAAAATCTCCAACTTTGTATTTAGATGGATGAGTAATTTTTATATGATTATATGCTGTTAAAAGTAATTGCTTTTCGTTTGATTTGTTGACATCGATTGGCTTCATTTTTGTTGTACGATGCTTTTTACGATTATAACTTAACACCAAATCCTTTATTATATCAATCCACCGATATGTTCCTATCATGCTAAACTCTTTCCACATCATCCCTTTCAATGTTCTATTAAATCGCTCAACTATTGAAGCCTTTAGCGGACTATATGTCGAATAATGATTAACTTTATATTTCTTCATCAAGTTTTGAAAATTACTATTAAAGAATTCCTTTCCATCATCAGTCTGTAAATTTCTTGGTATTCTACCGTCTTCAAAAATAGTTTTCATTGCCCCAGCAACTTCAATACCAGTTTTTTTCTTCACAGGAATAACCCAGGCATATTTGGAAAATGTGTCAATGACAGTCAACGCGAAATTATAGTCATTATTTTGTTGAGAGTAGACACCCATCTCAACCAAATCTGCTTGCCAGAGGTCGTCCAGTCCTTTAATAATAACACGTCGCCTTTTAAAATTTTTGCGTGCTGATTTATGTAATTCGTCTACAACTTGACTTTTACTCATCATGAGGTGGTTCATGAGATATCCCCTTGGAAATTGTTAATGATTCTACCTCTATTAATCCTTTTAAAGCATCCCAAATCTGTCGCAATCCCTCATCAATATGAGCTTTTAACTTATTTTGCGAATCCTCTACTGACTGCTTAGCAAACTGCTGATTTTTTACTTTTTCTTTTTCATTTGTAGTTTTTATTATATTATATATGCTTACTATTTCCTTTTCTATATTTTTTCTTATTTGTATCAATTCCTTTTCTAAATTATTTCTTTCCTTCTGCAATTCTTCAACTAGGGTTCTATTTGATAATTCTTTTAACGCTTGTATGGCAGTGTAATTTAAGTCCGCCCATTTATCAACATATAATTTATTTACACCGTCTTCATTTTCCACAGGATTTTTAAGATTCTTAATGCTTTTATGATTAAGATCATAATCACCATCAGAAGTAAGTTGGAATCCTATACCAGGCGAACCTTGTGGACCTCGCTCCCCAGGTAAACCTCTTGGCCCCCTCTCACCAACTGGTCCTAATTTTGCTTGCTTAGAAAATCTCCCGAACTTGTCAACGCTCATGATCTAATTAAAATCGAAAATGAAAGATGCATTGTATTTATTCTATAACGTTAGCTTCTCTTAATTCTTCAGTTATTGACATGATTTCATTATGATGATTATTGTTCCCAGCATGTTGGGAAGCAATAAGAAGGCGCAATCGGTCTACGAGTTCATTTGGATCATCCCAATAAATATGGTCAATATTATTCTTAGGTAAATGCATTAAACCCATTCCTTTGCGATATAAAAACTTGCTAATAATTTCCCTGTACTTAGAACCTCTATTCCCCTTTATTTGTTCTTCCATCGAATATCCTCGTCTATGAGCATTAGTATCGTTTAGAATAGTCTCATAATTTGATAAATCATCTTTATTATATAGACTTTTAGAAGGTTTTTTCATAAAAAGAAGTTCGAGTAAACCTAGTGTTATTGTGTAAGGCTTTCCTTTAATAACAAAATTATCTTCATTATATTCAACCTTTGAATCTCCAATTTTCCATTCATTATTATTATCAAAGTAAACTCCATAAGTGTAATCAATTTTTGGATTTTTTTCAATATACCATTGTAAATATTTATCAGCCAATCCAGTGGATAAATTAAGAGTTCTATCAGCTCTTTCAACTAAAGTTCTTGAGTGAATAGGTGTTGCAAATTCATCTTCTGACATTAAAGAAAATTGTTTATGCTTTAGTGGTGTACTTGTAGGTTCCATTTTTGGAAAAGTGGATTTGGGAGTTGACTTTAGATTATCATATTCATTATATTCTTCCTTGGGCTCAAATTTAATTTCATGTTCTGACTCTTGTTTCACTTTTGTCACGAACTCCTTTAACGGGTTTGTTATAGGTTTAAATGTTTCTTCTAGTTGAGCTTCTGTTTCAGCTCTTTAGCCATATTTATCCTTCCAACACTCTGCACATACATTTCTGAAAGTATTATAGGGCATGTCTGTGTTTACATGATCATTAAAGACATGTTTTAAGTTCATTTCATCTTGCTTAAATAGAATAAGAAGATTCGCATTGTCTCGAATTAAGTGCTTAGGTATATGTGTGTATGTTTGACAAAGATAAAAACTATCGATGTCATTATGTCGCCCCATATAAAAATATGATCGTATGTTGTTTTGCTTGTCGCATGCAACATCATCAAAGATGAAAATAGAATTTGATTTTGCTTTCTCTGGTGGAATTACTACAGAATTTTCACAAAATGTATAGAAACCCATTCCACATATGGGTGTTATAAGTTGCTTCAAATACTCATACTTTGGTTGATATAATGACTTTGAATAGACATAAATATTTTCAAACTTGAGTCCGTTCGGTTGCTCGATAAGACTGATCATAAGATTGGTTTTACCGCAATTAGAAGGTCCTGCAACGACAGCTCTTATAGTATGGGGTAATAACGATCCGTGTTTTTGTTTAAGTTCCTCTGATTTTATGTTTATATTTCTAATTGGTAAAGACACTTGTTGCTTAACGAATTTCATAGTGAAAACTAATATATATACTAGAATCCATACATTTTTATATCAGTTTTAAGGTATCGAAGCTAGAATACACATGTAGATTTTTGCAAAACGTGTCGCTGAATGATAGATCATAAAAAAAAATTTAATTAAAACCGCTCGCAATATAAAATATTAAAGGGGAAAGGTTTATTGAACACAGCAATAAGCAGTTTACCTTTCGAATTGCATTTGCCTGGTTATCAGTATTGCGGTCCTGGTACTAAACTGTTAGAAAGAGTAGCTAGAGGTGATCCTGGTATAAATCCTCTTGACGCCGCCTGCAAAGATCACGATATCGCATATAACAAACATAAAAATATTGAAGATCGTCATATCGCTGATCGAATATTAGCAGAAAAAGCGTGGCAGAGAGTAAAATCTAGTGACGCATTATTTGGTGAACGACTTAATGCCTGGCTTGTAACAAAAGCTATGAAGACAAAACTTAAACTTGGGATGGGCTTAAAAGCAAAACGTTCAACTAAAAAAAAACCTAAAATTAAATTAACATTAAAAAAAGGAGTTCGCGAAGCACGAAATATATTGAAAACAAAGAAGCCAGACTCTTTAAAGGAAGCTATACAGCTTGCTCTTGGTGCTACCAGAAATGTGTTTAGAGGAAAGAGAAAATGCACAAAACCACCTCGTATTATTCCTATACCAAGAGTTGGAGGAGTTTTACCTCTCATCCCCATTTTTGCTGGACTTTCTGCATTAGGCGCATTGACAGGTGGCGTATCGGGAATTGCAAAAGCCGTTAACGATGCAAGTAAGGCTAAACAACAATTGGAGGAAAATAAACGTCATAATCAGACAATAGAAGCAATAGCTTTAGGGAAAAGTGGAAAAGGTCTATATTTAAAACCATATAGAAAGGGGTTAGGACTTTACTTAAATCCACCGACAAAAAACTACTGAGAACGCTACCCAATCGTCCATTAAACGAATACGATTTATATAAGCACGCTCAATACATACCACACTTCAGAGGAGTCTTTATGATTGATGAGCTTCCCAAAGGACCTAGAAGAAATGAATGTGGGATCATCAATTTGGATTCTTCCACAGGTCCGGGGACACACTGGGTAGCATACCATAAAAAAGGAACTAATATTGAATACTTCGACAGTTTCGGAAACTTACAACCACCAAAAGAACTTTTAAAGTATTTAGGAAATAACATAGTGTACAACTATGAAGCATATCAAAATTATAATTCTGTAAATTGTGGACATCTGTGCTTAAAGTTCCTATATAATCGTTCTAAGACAGTTTAAACTATCCATTTGATCTGTACATATAAGTATAAATAAAGTATTCAAACCCATTACAATAACATTTCAATTAAACTTACCATTTGATCATGTCGTTAACACTTACTTTAACCGGAAATTCGTCTGTACTAACAGCTGAATATTTCCCACCTTTAGATCTTAATACAGACTATGTTTGCGGTTTGATTGATTTACAAACTTATAATTCAATACCGAATGTAGATGGAAGAAACAACTTATTTCATGTAGGATATGAAGTTATACAAATTCCTGATGGTTCATATGAAATTGATGATATTGCAGCTCTTATTAAAAGAGATTTGACTAAAACTAAAACCAAACCATCAGTTGTTATTGTAGCTAACAATAACACTTTAAGAACTGAAATAAAGAGTACACACAAAATAAATTTTAATAAACCGCACTCTATTGGTCCGTTGCTAGGGTTTAGTAAACGAGAATTGGATCCCGACATAATAAATGTGTCGGATTTACCAGTTAATATAATTAAAATTAATGTAATTCCTGTTGAGTGCAACCTTATATCAGGATCATTCATAAATAATACACCAGTTCACACACTTCACGAATTTTCTCCCAAAGTGGGTCCAGGCTATAAAATAGTTGAGCTACCCAAAAATGTTATTTATTTGCCAGTGAATGTTAAAAGGATAAGTTCGCTTGTGTTGAAATTAGTCGATCAAGACGGCGACCTAATAAACTTTAGAGGAGAAACAATTACTGTCAGATTGCATTTGAAACCTCAACATGTTGATATATAACAAAGAAAGTGATAATAAAAGGATAGAAAAACCTACCCACCCCTCCAGTCATTTAGACACTTTACCAAGGATAAGACTTAACTTAAATTAAAAAAATGAGTGAAATATTGAATATTAACAGAGGTGTTTCTTATGATAATAGCGTAGCAAAAGTAGAATACCACAGCTATTCACCATTTTTAACTTCATTTAAAAACAGCGATGAGATTCGAATTGTAGTACAACATCAGGATTTGTACATTCTACCTAGTGAGAGTCTAATTAATATTGAAGGCTCTGTAGCTAAGACTGATGGGACAAAATCTGTTGATACGAGTCTTACAAACAATGCTTTCTCATTTCTTTTCGATGAAATTCGTTACGAATTAAATGGAGTGGAAATCGATCGAACAAGAAACCTCGGAATTGTATCCACGTTGAAGAACTATATCTCGTTAAATGAAAATGAAAGCAAAATGCTTCACAATGCTGTTGGTCACCTTCAGAAACCATCAAGCCTGAAAAGTTGTTCTTCAATTTTTGTGTTCCACTTAATATGCTGTTAGGATTTGCCGAAGACTACAAGAAAATCATTTTAAACGCCAAACATGAATTAATATTAATTCGAAGCAGGACAGACGACAATGCTCTCATAGCACCCACCGATGAAGCTATTATTAACATCTTTAAGTTGCAATGGAAAATACCACATATATCTGTAGCTGATAATGAGAAGCTATCATTGCTGAAAACTGTTGAAAGTGGACGTCCAATTCAAACTCCATTCCGCAGTTGGGATGTGTACGAATATCCACTTTTACCTATAGCAACTGATCACACATGGTCAGTTAAAATATCTGCCCAGCTGGAAAAACCAAGATATGTTATATTAGCTCTACAAACTGATCGTAAAGATATTAGAAAAAAGGATGCGAGCAAGTTTGATCACTGCAACCTTACTAATGTTAAAGTATACCTAAATTCAGAATCTTACCCGTACGATGATTTAAATTTGAGGTTTGATCGAGAACGATATGCTCTGCTATATAACATGTATGCAAAATTTCAACAATCTTATTATGAACGTCAACCACAACCTCTCTTCTCAGCTAAAGAATTTCTTGAAAACGCTCCAATTGCAGTTATCGATTGTTCTCATCAAAACGAAGCTATCAAAACGGGCCCCGTAGATATAAAATTAGAATTCAAAACTTCCGTTAATATTCCACCGAAAACAACAGCTTACTGCTTACTTATCCACGATCGAATAGTCGAATACAATCCGTTGACGAGTGAAGTCAAGAAAGTTATTTAAAATACGATGAGTGCAATTGTTGACATCCAAGGATTCAAAGACCAACAAAATAAATTTATTGTTAAGGAGCTGGCAGTCCTCTCATCGGACAATAACCTTCAACATTTTGTTTTTCAACCACCGTTTAAATTTGAAGACTTAACACCAAAAATAAAAAGACAAGTCTTTTGGTTAAAACGCAATCTTCATGGTTTCGGATGGTATGACGGATTTGTTCCATATCATTACCTCTACACTGTTGTGGCACCTTTACTTATTGAAAAAACAATTTTTGTCAAAGGCTCGGAAAAAAAAGTTTGGGTTAAAGACTTCCTTGGAGACGGAGCAACCATTTTGGATACTGAAGAAGAATTAGCATGTCCGAAACTATCATGGTTACGATTTGTTCATCAAGAGTTCTCTTGTTTCACTCATAAAGGCCAGTGCGCTCTTCAAAATGTATTCACCATAAGAAAATTTTTATCACACAAAAAATAAATTTTGTAAATAATAATGTGGAATCAGTTGTATATGAATAAAATAAAGAAAACAAGAAATTTAACAAATATTTTTTTGTTTTTATTTTTTACATATATAAAAGTACAAATTCTATTCTATTTCCATAGATTCATTTATTTTGTAATGACCCCATGCATAGGTCGTTTTGATCTAAATATTAGCATTTTACCAAAAAAGAGTTTTTTATTATACAAACATTCTCTATAATTCTCTAAACTTAATTTTTCTACAGCGGTTTTTTTTACACCTTTAGCTTTTTTTATATTTTTTGTATTTTCTACGGAAATGGAATACATTTTAGATCTTAACCCTATAAATTCTAACATAATCTTACCGCTATTTTCATCTTTCATGAATCCTGGTATTTTTTTGTTTTTTAATGGTATGTTATAAGGATTATCTTCAGAGTACTCTGAAGTATCAAACCTATTTTCTATATCGCTTAATATGTCTTGATAAAAATTTTCGGTGTGGATGGTATATATAAAAGAATCAGTATCCATGTAATTCAAAATTATTCTATCTTGATACTTATTTTTCATATAATCATAATGGAATTCATACATTTTCCATTTTGAAAGTTCTAATACTACAAAACCTAAATATATGGGTTTATTGTAAGTTACCTGCACTCTTTTTAATTCTACAGCTGCCATGTCAGGGGTAAATTGAGATATGCTATGAAAATTTGGTTTTGCTATTAGCGCTCGCAATCCTAATCGTTTACCCCGACTTTTACATTGCGTTACGATCCTAACATCTTTTCTTTTCTCAACATTCTCCATTGTCTTACCATAAACTGCGTTATTTAATAATTTGAAAAAATCCTTTTCAAAATTACTTTTTGCTTTTGAACGATAAAATGTATTTAAATCAATATAACTTTTTAACCAGTCTGATTGCTTAAACTCTAAAATTCGATGAATTCGAGTAAGTTTTAAACCATTTTTTAAACATTGTTGAAGGTTTCTATAATGAATTATGTATTTTTTTTTATTTCCTAAGTCGGCTATCAATTTTTTCGTTTTCATTTTACCAATTCTTTTATTTTGAGAACAAAATGGTAAGTCATTGTGCTTGTCGTGAATTGAAGGCGGATATTCAAGATCGACTTCCAAAACATATCCTATATCAGATTTTACTGGAATAGACATCACATCGATGTCAGTTGTTTCTAACCATTTAAAACCTCCATATGGTAAATATTCTGACATCGCCCATCCATATAAATTATTAACGTCGAGATACGTTAAATATGATGAATCTTGTTTAGGATTAAAATTTTTCATATATTTATTATTCGCGGTTGAATGACGAAAAGAACATTGAGTAATACCACCTCTAATTCCTGACGTCAAAAAATTATACATATTTACGTCTGTTAATAATTCCAATTTAATGTTGGTATATTTTAGCATGGCATCCCAAGTAAATCCCGGAGTAGTATAATAATGACAAGGGTCTAATGAATAAATTCTTTTACATAATTTTCTAAAATTTTCAAAAATATCTGCAAGCAATAAGACGTCTGATTTTAAATATAATTTCAAGTAATCTGAAATATTTTGATACTTAAATTTTTCGCAAACATTAATGGCATGACGATAATCATCATCAGAACACTTACTATTTGTTAATTTATTATAAAAGTCTTTTTGTGGAGGAAGATTTTTTTCTTCTAGACGATCCCAACAGTTAATATAATTATATGGAAATACTCCCTTTCTTTTCATTAATTCAAACAAGTCATTATCGTTAAACATATTTTTCATTATTGTAAAATCATCATTCGATAAGTTTCTAGCTAAGCAGTCTATGCTAGCGGACATAAATCTGTAAGAATCTAAAAATCTTAACTCAATTTTTTTATCTTCTCCTACAGAAATATTCTTTGACAAAGAAATGTAATTTTCTTTATTTAGAGGAATGATGTTTATATCACCTTCAACAATGTTTAAGGCTTTAACAAAGAGGTGGCATTCATAGCCAGAAAAATTATGAAAAAATACTGGAATAAAATTTGAAATTCTATACTTTAAATTGCATTCGTTATGAGCAGGTCCTCTATATTTACCCGTTAAGTGACAATGGTCAGCAACTCGTTCGGAACCTAAATCTAAATCGCAAATATGACATTTTGTACCTTCATTTTGAATGAGCCACTCTAAATCTGTTAAAGGTTGCATTGGTTTTTCTATTTTAAGATAATTATCGTAAAGATATTTCACATCATTAACTAATGTTGTTACAAAAACCTTCTCTGCATCGTTACCCTGATATTCCCTAAGCCTATTTAAGTTACTATCAAAAGAACATTTAATAAAGTAAGAAAAAGCACAAGGAATATGTTCTTGAATATTCGATGTAAAAGAGTGTGATGAATTTGGTGCACATGTACTAATGTCTTTTAATATGCTCTCAAAATCAGCATATATTACAAATGGAATATCTAATTGTCGTTCAAAATGTTTAAATTCTAAAACTGAATCCTTGGGATCAGGCATATTTGTAACAACTTTTTTACATTCAGTTTTATGAATGCTAAGAGCTCCTTCGCTATGACAATGAAGAAAACATGAATTGCAGAAAAACAATTTGCCCTTATGAAGTGTAATTTGCTTTCGAACCAGCTTTGATAAATTTTTTATCCATACATAGTGAAAATGTTCCTCTTCTTGAATTAAGAGTAGATTAATGTGATTTTCTTTTTCTTCATATGTATGATAAAATGGACCTACAATTTTAATTGTTTTAGAACATGTACCTTCCACACCAAAAACGTTAATACTAATACTAGGATTCATTTCTTCAAATAATTTAATGCTAGATATTTCTAAAGGAAATCTTAAGTTACTAAAATTTAAAATTTTTTCATTTGGTAGAGTAATTATATCTTCTTTAATTTCATTTACTGGATATGAGGAGCATCTATCTGAATGGTTTCTAACGGGGTATAGGGCTGAAATAATTGTCCATTTAAAACAAAAAACATCGCTGTTTTTAATATTGACGCAAGCTTTTTTGTTTTCCAGCGATTTTGGTAACGGTATATATTGCGAGCCTGACAATGGTCGATATTGGTTAATATTTAATTCTATATGCATTATTCTTGCTAGTGTCCATCCACTATCTTTTTCTTGGAATTCTTCTGTTTTAACATTAATATCATCGAACATTTTAGGTAGAATAGTGGGTAGTTCAAATTCATTACACAAAAGTTCCATTTTAGATTGGAATGATTTTATGGAGCTGATAATATCCGTCTCGTTATCTTCATCATTAGAATGTGAAAATTTAATATATTCACAAAACAATTCCAAATTAAATTTTACCGTTAAATGTTTTTTAAAGCCTGCTTTAGAGAAAGTTGAATCTGATTATTGGTTTGCTCAAAGAAATCTTTAGGATGCAAAACTCCTTCATCTTTATTTTTTAAAATATAAGTTGCTACACGATCATTAAATCCGCTCTTTATACACTTTAAACCTTCATTGACAGATTCAGCGGCATTTCTTTTATGTTCATTCGTACGTATCAGTCTTCCAATTACCGCCTAATCGATCGGACGCGTTGCGTGATCGCTCCTCACTCAGTTCAATTTCCTCACAGTATTTTCGTTTCGTGTGTTTTGTGCGTGTCTCAGCAAAGTTGAGTGCCACTCTTTCCCGGTCAATAACTTACCTGACACAGTTTCTCCTTGTTTACATTTTTGTCAGTGACCTTATTTTCAACTGGCCGCTATTTTGTAAGTGACTCAGTTAATTTTTTCGCTTTTTACAGTGCCGGGAAATATTTTTGTTTTTCAAACGGAAGTGACTCAGTTTGTTTATTTTGTTTTAATCTGGTATTACTGCAACCTGGTGTAAAGCCTTTTGTTTATCTTTTTATTGTTAAATATTTCCGACCAAATCTTCACGCACAAAATGGCCCTTTGCAAGTCATGCTCTAATGAATTGCTAAACAATGGTGTTACCTGTGATGGCATCTGCGGAGGTGTTTTTCATAGCACCTGTCTTTCACGTGGTCTTTCTACATGTAAAGAGTGCTCCAACATTAGGCCCTGTCACGTCTTACGGCTCATGAAGGAAGTCGTTTCTACGCTCTCCACGGATCAATCCTACATCGCTGATAAGGTCACCGAGATCTTCACAAATTTTGCTGGACTTCAAATTTTGTCCGATGACTGCGCTAGTCTAAACTTAAAACTGGACAAGCTGCTTAAGATCGCTGAGGGTTTGACCAACGACTCATCGCTTCTTTCAAGCAGGATTTGTGAGCTTTCCTTAAAGCTGAGCGGCCTGGTCGCTTCCTTGGATGACCTCCGCACTGGATCACCATCACCTTCCATCGGCCAACCTGCGGAACCTATCATGCCAATCTTAGACGACATTCGGCGTGGTGTCCGGCACGTCAAGCGGGATCTGGATTCGTGCTCAACAGCCATAGTGAAGAACTCTGAATTAATTGGCTCAGTCAGCTCTGATATTAAGAGTTTATCCACAAAAAGCTATCTCGGCCCCTCTTTTCCTCGGTCTGACACCACAGATGCTTCTGGTTTGAATTCTTCATCTTCTGGACCTACATCTTCTGATGGGGACTGCTCCACTCTCCGTGATGCAACCTCCGCAGTTCCGCCTCAATCCACCGTGAATGTGATTCCTCCGCATTCCTCCTCGGTGCAGCCTGCCTCAGATGGTGATGCTCCTGTTGGTTTGGTCAAGCCCGTTATAGAGAATTCTTCTTCTTCTGGACCTACCTCTTCTGATGGGGACTGTTCCAATCTCCGGGATGCAACCTCCGCAGTTCCGCCTCAATCCACCGTGAATGTGATTCCTCCGCATTCCTCCTCGGTGCAGCCTGCCTCAGATGTTGATGCTCTTGCTGGTTTGGTCAAGCCCGTTATGGAGAAGGTTGCTGATGTTGCCATCAATGTCTCTCCGCCAGTGTCATCCCAACCAACTTCCACCACATTTACGATCAACAAACTTGGCACCACCTGGACAGTATTGGAATGGGAGCAGAGACTAAAAAGGCTAGGCAGTAAACATTCATCTTTATCAAGCACAACTCCATTCCTTCTAAAGGGTGCACCTCATAACGCCAACGATTCCTGGGCACACAGTTTTTTTTCCCGAAATTTTGGATTCACCCCCGTTAGCTGCCTGAAGTTACTCTCGTCAGACGCAGAGAAATCCAGCAACTTCAAGATCTCCATCCCAAACAAATATGTCTGGCTCATCAGTAACCCCTCCAGCAAATTCTTCACTCTCGGGAACATCACAATTTCTAAGTGGACTAGGAAGTACGTTAAGTTTAACCCTAAGCCCACTACACCTAACCCTAAATTAAACACTAAAAAACCTAACCTCACTAACTACCCCATACGACCTTCTCCCATACCTAAATTTAGCATTCACCCTAACCATAAGAATCTTAGAACTAGTAACAACATAATCACTCCTCACTCTTCCGCACATCTCACCATTAATCCTAAAGCTAGTGATCCTAACTCCAATTGGCAGTTCAAAATGGGAGTATTTCCAAATGTTAATCTAAGTACTCCAGTCAAGTATCCCAACTTTATATATTCTCACACCCTTAACCCCCCTGTTCCAGTTACACCGAAGCCCTCGAACACGTCCATTCCAACCGTCAACCCAACCAATACTGTCTTGAGTTCCGTATGTACAGCGCACCCACCCAACCATGCACTCCCAACTTCTTCCGCGTGCCCTCCTAACCTCAAGCCAACCTCTTCCGACCACTCCACCACCTCTGCTCCGATTTCCGTCTGTCCCACCTCTCCTCTATCTACGCCAATTCTTGCACCCGCTACTTCCTCCGCATGCCCACCTAATTCCATGCCGTCATCCTCCTACACTGTCGCCCCGTCTCAATCAACTTCTACCTCCGTTAACCCGCCCATTCCGTTAGCCAAAACTCCTTTATCCGAACATCATTCATTTATCGATCCCCTTCTCCCACCTACAGTTAAATTGACTTTGCGTTCTGCTGATTCTAGCGATGGACGATACCTCTTGTCTATTTCTAGCCTATCTGCACGACAAACCGAACTCCGTCTGTGTTGAAGGTAAAACGAGCACCAACGTCATGTTAAGTATACAACAAGAAGGCCTGCCCACAGACCCATCAGTCTTACTCCAACTCTTCACTAAATACCATGAATCATTCAACATACCTTCCCATAAGGTTTCAGAAGATCTATCTACCTATGCTGCGTACGTCAGTTCTCGCCGTATTTCCCATCTTCAAAAAAGTCGTAACGACTCCTTAAACTACTTTCGTTCCTAACCCCCCTTGATTTCCCTATTTCTGACTTCCCCTCTATTGCACCCGCGGTTTCCGATCAAGATCCTCTCCCCAACAGCTTGTCGGTCTATTACCAGAACGTAAGAGGACTTCGTACAAAAACATCCAATATTTTTCTTAACTCCCACAAATTCCCGCACGATATCTTTGCCTTAACTGAAACCAATCTAACACCAGGAATTCTCGACAACGAACTATTCCCTCCAAACTATACCATTTTCCGTGTCGACGGTTGTGTAGGCACCAATGATCCACCAGGTCGCGGGGTTCTCATAGCTGCTCACAACCGTTATGACGCCACCCTGCTAAAGACCTCCGACTCTACAATATCAGAATTTGTGTGTATAAAAATAGCACTAAATAAGTGTCTTCTGTACATCCTCTGTTGTTACATTCGCCCCTCTCAACCACTAGACGCCTACGAGCCCATAATCGAAGCGATCGATACCCTGCTTGAGAACGCTAACGCGTCCGATGAATTTATTTTATTGGGTGACTTTAACCTCCCCCGTATCCAATGGTCATTGTCTGAGGACTGTTCTCACTTTGTCCCCCTTAACGCATCTTCGGCCAAAGAAGCCTTCTTTACCGATCATCTCTCCGTTTCAGGTCTCTTTCAAGTAAGCGGAGTCAGGAACTTCCTGGACAGACAATTAGACTTAATCTTTTCTTCAGACCCAGTTAACTCAGCTGTCGCAGAAAGCAACCATCTTCTCTCCTCCCTCGACCGTCACCATCCTCCTTTGTTCCTCGTTTTCTCCTACGAGCACCCTCATGCCGTTTCAGGCTCCGAGTCTTCTTTATCCTTCAATTTTCGTAAAGGCGACTTTGACAAATTAAATCACTTGCTCCTCAACTCTAATATTGGGGATATCCCTCAACATCTCCCAGTTGACGTTGCTCTAGAGGCGTTCTACTCGGAAATACACGCTTGTCTTACACAATCTATCCCTCTTCTTCCTCGTAAAAACTACTCCTCATCCCCCGTATGGTACGACAAAGAATTGCGCTCTCTTCGCAACAGGAGAAATAAACGTTGGCAAACTTTTCTTCTAACCCAGACTGAGTCTGACTATTCTTCCTATCTATCTGCTTATACCTCTTTTTCTGAACGTTGTGATACCCTCTACCATGAGTACCTCCAACGGATGGAAACTAGCCTCATATCCGACCCCAAGCGTTTCTATAGCTTTATTAATTCTAAGAAGAAATCCAATGGTTACCCTTCCACCCTAAAGCTCGAGAATACCTCTTCATCTGATCCTAAGGTTATCGCTAACCTCTTTGCAGACTTCTTCAGTAAATCTTTCAGCGACAATTCTCTACAACCCGACCTTAACTATTTTGCATTCATGGACAAATGCACTCAAACGTCGTTTTCATCTTTTGACCCTGATCCTGAACTAATCGCCGCCAGTATTAATAGGCTTGAGGACGACTTTCACCCAGGTCCTGATGGCATTCCGGCCATCGTTCTGAAAAAGTGTGCCATGCATCTAGTCCAACCCCTTACTTTGCTTTTTCGTCTCTCGGTCACTCAAGGGGTTTTCCCTCAATTATGGAAAAATTCGTATATTATTCCCATCTTCAAAAAAGGTTGCAAGAACGATGTGTCCAACTACAGACCCATTGCTAAATTATCATCCATACCTAAACTATTCGAAAAATTGGTCTATGATTCCATGTTCTTCCACTGTAAGTCTATCTTCTCACTCTACCAGCATGGCTTCCTCAAAGGTAGATCTACAACCACCAACCTTACTGACTTCGTCTCTAAAACCCTATGTGCCCTGGAAAACGGTAAAGATGTTGATGTTATAGCCACCGATTTTAGTAAAGCCTTCGACGAGATCTCCCATAACGTTATCTTGTTCAAACTCGATCGCCTAGGCTTCCCCCCCAGATTCATCTCCTGGATTCGATCCTACCTCAACAACCGTCAGTACAATATTCTTTTCAGTTCATCCATTTCTAACCCTATTGTCGCTCGTTCCGGCGTCCCTCAGGGCAGCCACCTTGGTCCATTGATTTTTATCCTCACAATAAATGATGTTGAATGTGTCATCAAACACTCAGAGTTGTCCATCTATGCCGATGATATGAAAATAATCAAACATATCTCCTCCACTACCGACTCTCTTCTCCTGCAAGAAGACCTCGATTCATTCATCACATGGTGCATGAAAAACTTTCTGGAGCTCAATGTCTCCAAATGCCAGTCCATCTCTTATTCCCGCAAGCGTCTTACCACTACCCCGAGAGTCTATATGTTAACCGACGTACCAGTCCCTATCGTTACCTCTTTGTGTGACTTAGGAATAATCTGTGATAGTGAACTCAATTTCCGTTCCCATATTGACAGCATAATTAACAGAGCTAACTCCGCGCTAGGGTTTGTGAAGCGCTGGTCTAGAGAGTTCTCCAATCCTTATGTTTCCAAATCTCTCTACGTCTCCTTCGTTAGACCTCTCCTTGAATATGCCAGCCAGGTATGGTCCCCTACACAAACAACTCACATTAATAGGATTGAATCTGTCCAGCGTAGGTTTATTCGCTTCGCTCTACGTGATCTTCCGTGGGTTGACAGATTCAACCTTCCTCCCTATGAAAACCGTCTGAAACTGATCGACTTACAACCGCTAAGCAAACGTCGTGATGTTTCCGACATTCTCTTCATTTACCAATTATTAACTGGTGCCATAGACTGCCCCTCCATCCTGCAATCTTTACCCATATATACCAATCCCCGTAACCTTAGGTCCACTCCCCTTTTCCGACTCGACCGCCATCGCACAAACTACGGTCAAAGCGAGCCAATTACCAGGATGTTACGAAAAGTCAACGACCTTTCCTCTTTGGACTTCCATATGAGTAAATCATCACTCCACAAAGCCCTATATCTTGACCCCGCCCATCTTGATCCTGATCGCCTACTTTAATTCTTCTTCCTTACGCCCTCTGCCATTAATCAATATATATAGCTCATATTGTAGCTTATACCTTTTATGTATTTATTCTTATTATTCATTTATTATAGTCTGTTGAATTAGTATTAAGTTATAGCTTGTATTTTATTTTTTATTTTTGTATTTTTTTACGTAATAGCTTGTATTAAGCTTAAATAAATAAATAAATACGTAAGTGAAAAACAAACGTTTTCTTTTCAATAAATAGTTCACACTTTTCACAATAAATATGCTCAACCGTAGATGGTAAATTAGAAGAACTAGATGGTGTAGCAATAAAAGCATTAGATGTAGAAGTAGTGGTTGAAGAAGAGTCTCCAACAGTCCCAACATTAGATGTAGAAGAAGTAGTAATAGAAGATGTAGCACCGGGTAAACAAGAATCGTCAACACCAGCTATAGCATTGGATGTAGATGAAGCGGTAGAACTTACGTCAAATTTCACTAAAGAATTATCTAAATTATACAAACGTTTTTTAAATATAAAGAAAATGTAATAACTCACCACAATTTGAATCCGAAAAGTGAAATTTTTTGTTATGATTTCTTAATTTTCTTAAGGTTTTAACGAGTTTTCCACATGTAACACATTTAAAATCCATACCAAAATTAGCTTTTACTTTTTGGTTATGAATTCTAACTAAATGTTTGTTCAATTGCTTTGGACTAGTAAAAAACTTTCCACAAAATTCACACAATAAATTTATGTTCACTGCACTAAGTTAAACTCTTCAAAAATCAGTTTACTATGAACTAGCAAATTAACGCTGTAGTTCATTTTATATCCCCCAATTATCAAATTTAAAAAAAAGTAAAAAACGCGTTTCCTTTCCCACATTAGGATCCATAAAAATCTCACGCATGCAAAACTTTAAAAAAACAATTCACCCTTAAATTTTCAATCTTAATCTAAACACTTACCGCAACATTGAAAACCACAATATTTTTATATTCTTACTTGCATCAACAACTGCTTAAAACATTTTTTTCAAAACCGCAAATTTCATTTCACGCATTACAAATTTATCAGGTCATTCCAAATATTTCACAACAACAACATCGCTTCACTTAATGAAGAATTCTTTTCTTACGTTTCATACAAACTTAGGACTTTGGTCTAGAACTTACATCAATTTTTTCCCATACAAAAAGCGGCACCCACGATTTTTTTCTATATGACCACCGCTTATCTTTTTTCTTACGTTTCAGACAAACCGTAGACTTTTGGTCTAGAACTTCCAGCAATTTTTATCCATATATGACTACCGCTTATCTCTTTTTCTTACGTTTCATACAAACTGAGGACTTTGGTCTAGAAATTCCATCAATTTTTTTCATACAAAAAGGGGACCCCACGATTCTTTTTTTATATGACTACCGCTTATCTTTTTTTTACGTTTCATACAAACTGGGGACTCTTGGTCTAGAATCCCCACATTTATACTACTTGGTATTATTCAACAAAATCTGAATATCTAATCGAAAATAGCCGATATGATGCTGAAGCGTATTTTGACGGCAATACTATTCCAAAGATTGTGCAACTTTGCGATTGCCATTAGCTCGTAAAGTAGATTGATTTGCATGCGTCGATCTGTTCGTTTTCAACAATTAAATAATTTACTAATTAAAATTTACGTACAAATCTTTTAATGAGTGAAGTACATTTGACATATGTAAATGCACGATAGAAAAGTATAGTTGTCTCTTACACACAAAATCTCCCGGAAAACAAATTTTTAGTTCTGACTGCGGGAAATATATAACAGCAACGAAAAAATTTTCAGTACTTTGTTCGAAGCCGTTTATCTAGTAGAGTAATCTTTGCTTTGGCTGTGTGTATCAATAGGTCATGGAAAATACCAATTGCCTTCTTCCCAATAGTCTCCTTAAATGCAGAACAAAAACATAATTTAATTTCATTATGCTGTGAAAATCTAATGCAAGCTGGCGCTAGAGTAATAGGCATCACCTTTGATGGTGCCTCAGTAAATTTAACAGCCGCTAAAATGTTAGGATGTGATATACGAGATGTAGACTGTACAACTTCGTTCAAGATCCATGAAAATGATGAACAACATATAGTGCACCCACACCCATGTCATATGTTAAAGTTAGTAAGGAACGCTCTTGGAGACTTAAAAATTATTTTAAATAGTTCAGGTGAAGAAATAAAATGGGTATATTTAGAAAAATTGGTGCAATTACAGGAATTTACAATTTATACGTATATTTAATGATACATTTGATGTATTAAATAGCCGACAAGTAAGTGCATACGAGTACAAAAAAAGAGCTCTTTGTGAGAATAATTATGAAATTATTCAAAGTTTTTCGAACGAAGCTATTGAGTATATTATTGGACTCAAATTGCCATCTGGCACTTTATTGATAAAGAAGAAGAAAAGAAAGAAGAAGAAAAGGTAGGATTTCTCGGCTTAATTGCTTGCCTCAAAAATATTAAAACTCTTTATGAGCGATTTATTTCTACAGGAGATCTAAAATTTATGCCACTTTATAAAATAAACCAGGATCACCTAGAACTCTTTTTTAGCTCAGTTCGTATGCATTTGGGAAGGAATAACAATCCATCCGTAAGACAATTTATGTCAATATATAAAAAGCTACTCGTCCGGTGTACTATAAGAGAGGGCGGCATTGGTAACTGCATTCCTCTAGAATATATTGACATACTTAATGTATCTAAGATTGCTCATGTGTATAGTGACCCTCAGTACGAAATAAACCAAAGTATTGAGAAAGCAGGTATGCTCTCAGAAGAGGATGAATGCATTTTGGATAATTTTGCACTAGATGTGGAGTTCTTAAACGAACACAATTATGTATCATACCCTTCTAAATTGTCGGAATATATTAAGCATGTGGTTCATTACATAGCTGGGTTTGTGGTGTTTAAAATTAATAAAAGCCTTAAATGCATTTCTTGCTTATCAGCTCTTGAAGGTGAATATACTCGAGCTTCCTTAATAGCTTATAAATCGCGAGGCTTTCTCAAAATGCCTTCCCAAAGAGTTAAGGACATTTGCGAAAAAACCGAAAGCATTCTTCGTCCTAACATTCATTTCTTAGAGAATAATGAGACAATTTTAGATAAAAAACAATTTTTAAAAATAGAAATAGAAGTACAGAAATATTTTATTGGTAAGTCACTATTCCATGACCAATATACGCATTTGAAAAATAACAATCATTCTGCTTCACTTCTAAAATTAGTTATAAATAAATATTTACACACTAGGTATTTCTTTATAGCAAAGAAGAATAGTGAAAAGAGTTCCATTCGCCAGAAATTAACGAAACTAATACATCAAAAAGGCATGTAAATATATTAATATGTACCTATATATAAATTACGGATCTTGGCCATTAAAAATTAGAATAAGATGTCAAAAGCAATAGAAGCTAATGACCGATGGGGGCTAAATGAGGTACACACATCACAAATAGAATTAACCCTTCTAACTCAGAAGGCGCACTTCACAGGCTGAGGCCTGGAATCAATTGACCTATTCACCAGAATATAACATATATTGAGGTGAATGAGGCTCCCACAACCCATGCAAAAAATATTAGTAAACAGAAACAAAATCCAAAACACTCCAAACACTACATTCAGGGGTGCAAAGAAAACAGAGATCGTTTAAGCAAATCCTTAGTAAGAGCCAGGTCAAAAATTGGACACATATTCACGGCTCTACACATGCGGTTAATAGGTTCATGCATACCATAGTTAGACCGAGAATGGGTAACATGTAGTAAAGGCAATCTCCTTAAGCTGTACGGGGTATGCCCATAAGTAACCAAACTTGCGAGAGTACGAGAATCTATATTCGAGTTCAAAAGCTGGTGAATAAATACTAAGTCAGCAATTCTACGTCGTTCACCCAGCGAGTGCATATTAAGCAAACGGAGGCGATCCTCATAAGGAGGAAGCCTTAATGGATCATTCCACGGGAGGTCCCATAGTGCGAACCTAACAAAGTTCCGCTGCACCGACTCAATGCGTCTAGAGTGAACAGCATAGCAAGAAGACCAGACCTGAGATGCGTACTCGAGAATTGGTCTTACTAAAGAACAAAATAAGTGAATTAGGGTCTGTCGATCAGAAACCTCCCTAGACCACCGCTTAACAAAACCCAGGACGGAATTACTCCAAGATACGATATGATTTAGGTGAAGAGTGAAATCGAGTTTTCTGTCTAGCCTCACACCAAGGTCCGTAACGGACTCCACACGATGGATAGTAGTATCCGCAAATGTATAATCAAAGACGAGTTGATTGATGTTCCTAGAAAAAGACATAACTTCACATTTATCCAGGTTAAGCTGCAGTCCATTTGAGGCACACCAAACCCTGAAGGTATTCAAATCATCCTGAATGCAGGAAGAATCATAACTGTTTCTAACGCATGAGAAAATCTTCATATCGTCTGCGTAGATTAGAAGTTTGGAGTGCTTAATCAGAGGGACAATGTCGTCAATTTCAAGAATAAACAGCAACGGTCCCAGATGGCTACCCTGCGGCACACCAGATGAAGCCCTAACGACTCTAGATAAAGTATTACGGAAAGAGACTCGGTAAGTCATATTTTTTAAGTAAGAGCAGTAAAGGTGGAAAACCCAACCTTTCAAGCTTAAGCAAAATCACAGAGTGAGGGAACTTATCAAATGCCTTGCTAAAATCAGTGTAAACACAGTCGGTCTGGATACCTTGTTGGAAGGCAGAGATAATGTGGGATGTAAATTCAAGCAGGTTAGTTGTCGTCGATCTACCAGGCAGAAAGCCATGTTGATTAAATGAGATTAACCCCTTACATTGCGCAACAAGCTGTGAATATATAACAGACTCAAATAACTTGGGTATGCAGGAAAGCTTCGCGATTGGCCTATAATTTGTTATGAAGTTTTTATGCCCGTTTTTGTAAACAGGAACAGGAGCTCTTCCATAACGTAGGAAATCTGCCAGCCTGATTTGTTGAAGATGAGTTCCAATGGAGTGAGTAAGGCATCAGAACAGGATCTCAAGAATCCAGGTGGAACACCATCAGGTCCAGAAGAAAAGTCCAGTTTAAGCTCCTTGATACCATTCATGATAATATCACGAGATATAATGGGCAAGGCAATGGAGGTAGCAGGACGACTTTGGATATGACCAAACACTTCCAGAGAAGGCACAAAGTTGTCTGATGAAAAGGCGCCCTAAAAAAACAGTGCAAAGTTATCGGCTATATCGGGCGCGCTACAACTGGAGGATCCATTATACCACATTGTAGATGGATAATTATCAGTTTTCTTCTTCAGGTTTACAAATTTAAAAAAGGCACGGGGATCATTATGCAAGTTACTGCGAATATTATCAAGGTATTCACTGTATAAGGATGAAGATAACGCTAAAAAGCAGTCGTGACAATAAACGAATTCAGAATAAGCTAACGTGCTTCTACAGCGTAAGTAGGTTTTCCATAGCCAATTTTTTTTATTCTTAAGACTCCGCAGTTCCCTGGTATACCACGGGGGAGAATGACAGGATGATCTGGACCGCTTGAGTGGTACACATGAATTAAACAGATCATAAATCCTATCATAAAACAAGGAAACACAAGCGTCGACATCGCTATCACAAAAAAGGGATGTGAAATCGATTGAGAGGATCCTATTTGAAAGATCAGAGAAATCCGCCCTTTTAAAATCAAGAACGTACTGAACTACGTTGGGGTCAACAATATTAGAACCATCGTAGCAGAAAGAGATGGAAATGGGCGGGTGTAAACTGTCAATAGCGGATAAGTTACGAGAAGTTAATTCGACTATAGTGTTACTCGAATCAAAAGAAAAGATAAGATCTAATCGAGTAACCGAGAAACTGGTTCCTACAGACCCGCATTCCTCCTTGGTGCAGCCTACTCCAGTTGTTGATGCTACTGTTAGTCCGGTCGAGGCCGACATGGCGATGGGTTCTGGTGTTATAATCAACTCTGGTCAAGCAGCTCCTCCTCAATCAACCGAGAAACTGGTTCCTACAGACCCGCATTCCTCCTTGGTGCAGCCTACTCTAGTTGTTGATGCTACTGTTCAAGCTGGTGTTATGATAAACTCTCCGCCAGTATCATCTCAGTCCACATCCACCGCATCCATGGTTAACAAATTTGGCACCACCTGGACTATAACGGATTGGGACCAAAGACTACAAAGACTAGGAAGCAAATACACATCTTCATCAAGTGACCATACTCCATTCCTTCTTAAGGGTGCCCCTCACAACGCCAACGTTTCCTGGGTACATAGCTTTTTTACTCGGAATTTTGCATTTATCCCAGTTAGCTGCATGAAGTTACTCTCGGACACAGAGAAATTCAGCAACTTCAAGATCTCCATCCCGAAGAAGTACGTGTGGCTCATCACTTACCCCTCCAGCAAAATCTTCACTCTCGGGACGATCGAAATTTCCAAGTGGACTAGGAAGTATGTTAAGTTTAACCTTAAGCCCTCTGCATCTAAGTCTAAATTAAATATTAATAAACCATATCCGACTAACTATCCCAAAGGTAATTCCAAACGTCCTTCTCCCATACCTAAATTTAGCATTCAGCCAAATCGTAAGAACATTAGTACTAGTAATAACACAGTCTCTCATCACTCTTCCGCACCTCTCACCATTAGCCATAAACCTAGTAATCCTAACTCCAATTGGCAGCTCAAAATGGGAGTATTTCCAAACTTCAATCTAAGTTCCCCTCGGTTCCACTTACACCGAAGCCCTCGAACACGTCCATCCCAGCCGACAACTCCACCACCACTGTTTTGAGTTCTGTACATCCAGTACATCCGCCGGACCATGCACTCCCAACTTCCTCCGTGTGTCCACCTTACCACAAGCCATCATTTTCCGACCACCCCACCACCTCTGCTTCGATTTCCGCCTACCCCACCGCTCCACTGTATACACCAAACCCTGCACCAGCTACTTCCTCCGCATGCCCACCTAATTATAAGCCACCATCTTCCCTCACTATCGCTCCATCTCAAACTACTTCTACCTCCACTACTTCGCCCCTTCCGCTAACCAAAACTATTTCATCCCAACTTCACTCATTTATCGATCCGCTAATCCCACCTACAGTTAAATTGACTTTGCGCTCTGCGGATTCCAACGATGGACGATATCTCTTGTCGCGTTTACGGGACCACCGCATTTATGAAAACGTTCGTCTATTTCTAGCCTATCTGCACGACTAACCGAATTCCTTCTGCATCGACGGTAAAACCAGTACCAACGTCATGCTAAGTATACACCAGGAAGGCCTGCCCACAGACCCAACCATCTTACACCAACTTTTCACTAAGTTCCATGAATCCTTCAATATTCCTTCCCATAAGGTTACAGAAGATCTATCCACCTATGCTGCGTACGTCAGTTATCGCCGCATTTCCCATCTCCCCCTTCTGACCTCCCCCTTAATGCACCTGCGGTCTCCGATCAAGCACCTCTCCCCAGCAGCTTGTCAGTCTATTACCAGAACGTCAGAGGACTTCGAACTAAAACATCTAACATTTTTCTTAACTCCCACAAATTCCCGCACGATATCTTTGCCTTAACTGAAACCAATTTAACACCAGGAATTCTGGACAACGAACTGTTCCCTTCAAACTATACTATTTTCCGTGTCGACGGTTGTGTATGCACCAATGATCCACCAGGTCGCGGGGTTCTCATAGCTGCTCACAACCGTTATGACGCTACCCTGCTAAAGTCCTCCGACACTTAAATATCAGAATTTGTATGTATCAAATTAGCACTAAATAAGTGTCTTCTGTATATTCTTTGCTGTTACATTCGTCCCTCTCAACCTCTAGAAGCCTACGAGCCCCTAATTGAAGCAATCGATACCCTGCTTGAGAACGCTAACACCTCTGATGAAATTATTTTATTGGGTTAACGCCTCTTCGGCCAAAGAAACCTATTTTACTGATCAGCTCTCCGTTTCTGGTCTCTTTCAAGTAAGTGGTGTCAGGAACTTTCTGGACAGGATGCTTCGAAAAGTCAACGACCTTTCCTCCTTTGACTTCCATCTGAGTAAATCATCCCTTCACAAATCTTTATATCTTGACCCCGTCCATCCTGATCGCATTTCTTAGTTCGTTTTCCTTCCAGCCAGTTTGTTCCTTAATGAGAGCTCATATTGTAGCTTTTTCAATTTATTTATTATTCCATCATTTATCATCTAGTATAGCTTGTAGTATTAGTATTATTATTATGTTATAGCTTGTATTAAGCTTAATTAAATAAAATAACTGCCTTCCCATAGAGTTCTTTACATCACTCATTTGGTGTAAACCAGAGGAGGAGATGGCGTCAAGTAAATGGGAGTCTTTAGCAGTAAGACAATTTGAAGGAAGGTAGTCATCGTCATCAGCGTTGAATACCCATTGAACGCTGGGTAAGTTGAAGTCACCGAGAAGAATTATTTCGTCCTCTGGGTTTGTCATATTATTAATAAAATCTAGGCTAAGAATTAAAATCTCGTAGAGACTACGACCATCTGCATCAGCATGGTTTGTCAAGTTTGGAGGAATATAACAACATAACAGGTATATGTGCATCTTCCCCAAAGCTATCTTTAAGAGCTAAAAACCATATTGACTTAATTATTTTCGTGATGAATGTACCTAATTCTCCTGTCTCTATACCTCCTCGTGGTAGTCCCTGGAAACAAGCTATACGTTTACTTATGTTTGCTTGCATTCACAGTCACTTCATTGATTGTTGTTAATTGTAAATTAAACACCCTCAAAAGGGCTAACTTTATGCCCGAGAAATAGAATTGTAACAGCTCTGACCCGTGAATGCAGCCAATAACAATACCGTCTAGCTTGGCTAAAAGAGAAGGAGGGACTGTTCTGTTTTGCTCAAGATTGTGCTAAATGAAAGTAACATAATAGCATCTACTTATATATAACTTCATTGGCAATGCGAAACAGAGCAGGATGTGATAATTTCTTATCAAATTTATTTTATGTTCAAAATACCCATATTTATGTATTCAAATCACCCATTTATTTATTTAAGCTTAATACAAGCTATTACGTAAAAAAATACAAAAATAAAAAATAAAATACAAGCTATAACTTAATACTAATTCAACAGACTATAATAAATGAATAATAAGAATAAATACATAAAAGGTATAAGCTACAATATGAGCTATATATATTGATTAATAGCAGAGGGCGTAAGGAAGAAGAATTAAAGTAGGCGATCAGGATCAAGATGGGCGGGGTCAAGATATAGGGCTTTGTGGAGTGATGATTTACTCATATGGAAGTCAAAAGAGGAAAGGTCGTTGACTTTTCGTAACATCCTGGTAATTGGCTCGCTTTGACCGTAGTTTGTGCGATGGCGGTCGAGTCGGAAAAGGGGAGTGGACCTAAGGTTACGGGGATTGGTATAGATGGGTAAAGATTGCAGGATGGAGGGGCAGTCTATGGCACCAGTTAATAATTGGTAGATGAAGAGAATGTCGGAAACATCACGACGTTTGCTTAGCGGTTGTAAGTCGATCAGTTTCAGACGGTTTTCATAGGGAGGAAGGTTGAATCTGTCAACCCACGGAAGATCACGTAGAGCGAAGCGAATAAACCTGCGCTGGACAGATTCAATCCTATTAATGTGAGTTGTTTGTGTAGGGGACCATACCTGGCTGGCATATTCAAGGAGAGGTCTAACGAAGGAGACGTAGAGAGATTTGGAAACATAAGGATTGGAGAACTCTCTAGACCAGCGCTTCACAAACCCTAGCGCGGAGTTAGCTCTGTTAATTATGCTGTCAATGTGGGAACGGAAATTGAGTTCACTATCACAGATTATTCCTAAGTCACACAAAGAGGTAACGATAGGGACTGGTACGTCGGTTAACATATAGACTCTCGGGGTGGTGGTAAGACGCTTGCGGGAATAAGAGATGGACTGGCATTTGGAGACATTGAGCTCCAGAAAGTTTTTCATGCACCATGTGATGAATGAATCGAGGTCTTCTTGCAGGAGAAGAGAGTCGGTAGTGGAGGAGATATGTTTGATTATTTTCATGTCATCGGCATAGATGGACAACTCTGAGTGTTTGATGACACATTCAACATCATTTATTGTGAGGATAAAAATCAATGGACCAAGGTGGCTGCCCTGAGGGACGCCGGAACGAGCGACAATAGGGTTAGAAATGGATGAACTGAAAAGAATATTGTACTGACGGTTGTTGAGGTAGGATCGAATCCACGAAATGAATCTGGGGGGGAAGCCTAGGCGATCGAGTTTGAACAAGATAACGTTATGGGAGATCTTGTCGAAGGCTTTACTAAAATCGGTGGCTATAACATCAACATCTTTACCGTTTTCCAGGGCACATAGGGTTTTAGAGACGAAGTCAGTAAGGTTGGTGGTTGTAGATCTACCTTTGAGGAAGCCATGCTGGTAGAGTGAGAAGATAGACTTACAGTGGAAGAACATGGAATCATAGACCAATTTTTCGAATAGTTTAGGTATGGATGATAATTTAGCAATGGGTCTGTAGTTGGACACATCGTTCTTGCAACCTTTTTTGAAGATGGGAATAATATACGAATTTTTCCATAATTGAGGGAAAACCCCTTGAGTGACCGAGAGACGAAAAAGCAAAGTAAGGGGTTGGACTAGATGCATGGCACACTTTTTCAGAACGATGGCCGGAATGCCATCAGGACCTGGGTGAAAGTCGTCCTCAAGCCTATTAATACTGGCGGCGATTAGTTCAGGATCAGGGTCAAAAGATGAAAACGACGTTTGAGTGCATTTGTCCATGAATGCAAAATAGTTAAGGTCGGGTTGTAGAGAATTGTCGCTGAAAGATTTACTGAAGAAGTGTGCAAAGAGGTTAGCGATATCCTTAGGATCAGATGAAGAGGTATTCTCGAGCTTTAGGGTGGAAGGGTAACCATTGGATTTCTTCTTAGAATTAATAAAGCTACAAAAACGCTTGGGGTCGGATATGAGGCTAGTTTCCATCCGTTGGAGGTACTCATGGTAGAGGGTATCACAACGTTCAGAAAAAGAGGTATAAGCAGATAGATAGGAAGAATAGTCAGACTCAGTCTGGGTTAGAAGAAAAGTTTGCCAACGTTTATTTCTCCTGTTGCGAAGAGAGCGCAATTCTTTGTCGTACCATACGGGGGATGAGGAGTAGTTTTTACGAGGAAGAAGAGGGATAGATTGTGTAAGACAAGCGTGTATTTCCGAGTAGAACGCCTCTAAAGCAACGTCAACTGGGAGATGTTGAGGGATATCCCCAATATTAGAGTTGAGGAGCAAGTGATTTAATTTGTCAAAGTCGCCTTTACGAAAATTGAAGGATAAAGAAGACTCGGAGCCTGAAACGGCATGAGGGTGCTCGTAGGAGAAAACGAGGAACAAAGGAGGATGGTGACGGTCGAGGGAGGAGAGAAGATGGTTGCTTTCTGCGACAGCCGAGTTAACTGGGTCTGAAGAAAAGATTAAGTCTAATTGTCTGTCCAGGAAGTTCCTGACTCCGCTTACTTGAAAGAGACCTGAAACGGAGAGCTGATCGGTAAAGAAGGCTTCTTTGGCCGAAGACGCGTTAAGGGGGACAAAGTGAGAACAGTCCTCGGACAATGACCATTGGATACGGGGGAGGTTAAAGTCACCCAATAAAATATTTATGTATTCAAATCATAGTTGCAAGTTTTTAACTCAATCCTGTAAAATTAGAAAAAAAAGATATAATTTATTTCTCATTAAACATAATTTAAATTTTAAAAAGTGCCCCTTTTGGAATGAGTCAACAATTTACTACTTCCATGGTAAAAACTAACACATTCATACCTTTCAAACACATAAGGAAAATTCGGAAACTTTTTGAGCATGGTGCACTTCCTTTTGTTTTCTGTTCTAAGAGCGTGACATACGAGTTTTAGAGTAAATTAGAATTGTCACCTCCAGCGTGACATACAAGTTTTAGAGTAAATTAGTGTTTTTTAGTTAGCAAGTGTTTTAAAAAATTAGTGTTCAAAGATAAATTTTGCGTTATTTAATTTAAAGTGCGCGCCAAAAGTTAAAAAGAGCCTCTGCAGTAAAATTTTTCTTTGGCTACACCAATGTAGTTTCCATTTGGGTTAGTAAAAACCCATATAATTTTAAAATTTGCTTCAGAAAATTTTCGTATGGGCCCTTCCTTTCGTTCTTTATTCGTAGGCTTAACCCGGCTCGACTGCATTGTTACAATGCATATTTCAATCTTAGAACAGAAAACGAAAGGAAGTGCAATACCGTGTATAAACTGTGTACGTGTTTTCCGATTTTTTGTTCATGGCAAAGGTGTGGGAAGGGAACCCAAAAGTACGCCATAATGAAATGTCAATTTGACGTCGACTTTCTGAAGAGTGCTCATTAAAAGTGTTTATTGAATAATTTTCACTGTTCAGTTTAAAAGTGGTGTAATTTTACAAATGAAGACACTTAACATTTAAAAGACTGTTTTGGTTTAGTTTACTAAGAATCTGAGGTGCTTAATTTGAACATTTTTCGTAATGAAGTGTGCGATATTTTTTTGTAAAAATAATCGACGCATTAGGTGTGGAAAATCATTTTTCAGGGAAGTTGAATAATATAATAAGCAATTCTACAGCATTTTCTTTGAAATATTTGCAAAAGCTGTATAAATAAAAGCTAAATTACCCAAAAAAAATAACCATTTCTCTTGATGGCGCTCGTTTGTTTACATTTGAGATTCATCAGAGATTTGGTTCGCTTTATTGGTTTCAGCGACAGCTGACAGAAGTTTTTGCCTTGGGGCTCTAATAAAACTTTAAAAGTATATTTTTCTACCTTTTGGTATTTTAGGTTTCAAAAAGATAAAGACTTCAGCGAACTGTGGTTAAATTGCATCGGTGATTCTATCCATAATTACATACCATCCCATGGAAGTAATGTTTGCGACGACCACTTCGAATAAGTCAAAAATTTACTACTTCCATGGTGAAAACTAACCCATTCACACCTTTCAATAGAGATGGGCGATACTGTATCGATACACCGGAGTATCGATACTTTGCTTTCAATGCTTCGAGGTTTTGTAATCGGTGCTACCAGCCCCCGATACTACCGATCCTCGATACTTTTTTTCAATACTCGAAGTATTGACAGCACAGTATACACCTACGAGGAAGTAACTAAAGGAGATGCCCAATAGCTTAAAATCGCGTGGCAATTTTAAAGATGTGTGTTCATTGCGGAAAGGGGCTTTGGCGCCCTTTTTAAAATTATAATTTATAAATTAATTTTCCTCAAACAATTATACACGGAAATTGGATTATAATAAAAGAGTGCAAGTATGAATAGTCAATACATTTATTAATAATAACAATACTTGGAACAATAATGTTCTTTAATTTATTAACTTTGCAAAAATAAAACTGGTATTAAAACGATGCATATTTCCACACCACCTTAAGATATATTTACAGTAGTAACATGTATTTTCTTTCATTAAATATTTATAATTAAAATTGAGAATTCAATACATGTTGAAACCGTGAAAATACCTGTTGAGGTAATGCATCTAAGCGCGTTGCCGTTTATTTTAAATGGCCGGTTCCCCTTTAGGCCTACCACCATCTTTTAAAATTTTATCAATACTGTTAAAAATTATACATGAACTTACCACTTGTATATTTGTCATGTTTTCAGATATGGCATTTGACTGTTAAATTCCTCTGCCTGTTGAAAATAAGTCCTGGGCTAAGAAATGATCTGAGCAAACGACGCTCTTGTTGCTGATTTGGAATTCCATTTTCCCAATAGCTTGCAGCCGTATTCCCGGCAAGAAGATATTTTTTGGCAACCTAATGAATAGGAATAATATTTATGTAATTATATTCTGAAATAATTTAATGCTAGCAAAAGTGTCTCCGGCTAAATGGTATGCGCCCGACCATGCAAAATATATGAAGATAAGCTGTAATCACAAAATAATTAAAACTTTAATTCATATATATTATAATTTAAGTTTATTTTAAAAAGTTTAAATTTATTAACAAAAAAATTCAAATTTTTACAAAACCCTCTCTGTGTAACATTTTACCGCCAGTGCACATCGTACGAAACCAGCTGTAACCTCAAGCAAAATGTATATAAGAATTTTATAGTTTTGTAAAAAGTGGAAATTTCGCTACAAATCTCCTTAATTTAATTAACTTTTTATTAGGCAATTAGTTATCAAGGCAATATAGTTATCTTACTTGTGAAAAGATATTCCAGTAGGGCGCCGGTGGCTGTTATTCCCACAAGATTACACAATGCACTTAATTTCACTAAATGAATAAAATTACACAGTTTTCAAAACAAAGTTTAATTAAATAAATTAATTCACGTCTTTCACTATATCACTACTAAAGTTTGAAATTATATTATTACTTAATACAAGTATAATCGTAATTTTTCACTCGCGAAATCAAATTAGCTGTTGAAATGTCAATACCAAGTGACAGCTAAGACCTAGGGACTCAGCTAAAAAGAAAAAAAATTTGACACCTAAGACCTAGCCGCAGAACAAAAACTTGCCATGCTCACACACACGACATATACACGATAGGGCTTCTCCTTTAGTTACTTCCTCGTAGGTACACACCGTCTCATTATTTGGTATATGGGTCCAATCTCTAGTCAAAGATTACTACGATAAGTAACATCTTCAATTTCACGTGCTGGTGTAGTGCCGGTTGCTTTGACTGTTCGTTTTGCTCGCGTAATTCCAAGTAATGCATCTTGTGTGCCATCATTCGGGAACAATGTATTGTAAATGTTCGCACCGAGATTTGAGCAATCCAGTTCATTTGGAATGCGTTGACTGTTTGCCATTGTAAAATGAAATGCACAAATCCCGATAAAACACCACGTTGAAATTTGTTTATTATATTTTTTTAACTTCTGACAATCAAATTACAGTCGCATGCGACGAATCGCACTCGTGAACGAGGTTTAAAGCAATCGTTACCAGCATGTTGCTTAAGCAACTAATAATATTTTTGAACTCGTTCTTACAAGCTCAATTTCATTTGATTCCCATTTCACCCCAATGAAAATTAGACCCAAACATCAAAATTTAACTACCCGGCTGTTATTCTGCCACCAATTCCTATCTTCGTGCCAAATATCAACTCCCTATATGAAAGAGTTTCAGAAAAAACCCCAAACAATTAAAGACTTCCAATAAAATATATTTCATTATCTACCTATAGTTAAAGTAATTTTCAATTGTAGATACTAACGCTTTGATCAGTGAATCCAACGCTCGTTGAACCTTATTGTAATGTATGAGTGTGCGGATGCAACGTGAAGTTGCCGCAAGATGTTCAAGTGGCACGCGCTAGCTGGCAGCACGTCCTAGCTCGCCGGTATGGGGTGTGAGTCCTTGAATATCATCACACATCCATAAACAGAAGTTCGCGTGCCTGAAAACAGATAGAAAGGAGAGCAACAGGCTTGGTGACTCCTGTTACTCCCAGCCGCACTGAACCATCTTGAAAAGAAAACCAAACGCAAGAAAAATTAAACCCCCACTACGCGATGGTTCAGTCACTAACCCACTCCATCCCTGTACCTGGCTAGTGTACAGGCCCAACCTATAACGGAATGCTGAAAACAAAAAAATTTAAAAAAAATCAAAATGCAAACATGGAGGATGAAGGGTGTAGGGATAGGAAAACAAGACAAAGGAGAAGCTTCGGTGAGGGTTCCTGAAATAAAAGATTGAAATTTAGCTCATATATTCATTTTAACCAATATATATTTACAAATCTTTATGGAATACTTGCATAGTCTGATTTTAAATAGTTGTATTACTTAGCTAATCATGCGCTCTACTTTATCCTTGTCTAATTGAATTAACCAAAAAGAATATCTTTGATCTCACTTAAATATTAACATTTGCCTTAAGTTTTCTTCTTGTCTTATTCCTAATCACAATTACAATTTTAAGAAGATGATTAATCTTAATTAGATTAATATCAGATAACCTCTGGCTTGCGTTCACTTCTCTTTTTACACACACAAAAAAAATTTACTTTCTAAAAATTTACTTATTCACATACAGGTATCTCAAAATTTATCATTTACCTCCTTTCGGGAGGGCTAGGTGCACGACAAAAGCAAAAGGAAATTCACACTAATCAATTGAACATCGTATACTAAACCCATGAGTATCATCATACTTTATATTACCTCGCGGCGCGGTGATCTAACTCGATAACCGAGTGCGGCATGCGAACGATAACGAAACTATTTTCATTCCCGATTAAGCGAGTAACAAGAAACAAATTCATACAAGACCAAGCGATTCCCGAGAGTAACTCTCATATTGGGTCCTAATTCAGCCGGATTGGACGTAAGCCAATATCTTAAACTTAAAATTCAACTTTATTTATAGGGGAGTACAATGATCAGACCACTCCATAATAACCTATCACAACAACTAAGCCTTATGCTCGGATTATGATCAATGCATTTGATTAAAAACACTTATGCCCTCAAACCTTAACTAGTCAAACTAATTATCATCGCTATCTTGATATATTCAATCGAAAACATCTGTCGATGTATAGGTATACATGCTTAGTATGCTTCTTAACATATTCTATCGACACATGAAATTTTTCTCTTAAGGGTCCTAAGAAGGCTTTATTTCATTGAAATGTTAGCATTTCGTTTTCTCAAGTGAGGACAATTTATAAAGGCTTGCCTGAGAAGTTAGCTTAACTGATCTGAAGTTTATATATTAATACAATCTAAGAGTAATATTAGTGCGTAGTCAATAACGCATCATTAGGTAAATATATGTACGAAAGTTTATATAATTTATAAAAATTTTTAATATGGCCTAAACTTTTCCATTAATTATGTCCTTCCTATGGGTACACATTCTATTGCTATTTCTAAAATATTTAATTTAAATTCAATAATCGTTCCTGTTATAAGATAATATAATGATAATGCGGCCTACAAAAACAGCGTCATGAGGAGCACACTCTCTTCCTCTAGGACACCGTTCTGACAGGAGTCTCGGCTCGGGAGCCCAAACAAAATATTTACGCGTGTTCTCGATGAGTTGCACTGCTGGCGGCACTTGTGAGGATCTAATTTTTCGAAATTTAATTAGACACTATTCACTTGGCTCTTTTTTTTCTAAATGGGGCACTTACAAAAAGGCACTTTCCGATAATTTTTGGCCTCAAGGTGTCAAGCAAGAATAAAAAAATTTGGTTGAGTACCTGTTCTCAATATTCCAGTTGTTGATAATTAAAAATTTCTCTTTTCTTTCCTTCTGGGGGATACCTTGGCGTGTGCTGCCCTTTTTGGTGGGAACCTCGCAGCTGGGGCCAATTGCTTATATCCTTGGAGGAGCGCTACCTGCCCTAAGACGGACGAGCGGGATTATTGCATGACTAGTTCTTGCGATGGGGGGCTGAAAATTATGGTGCTTCCATGTACATGGGCTTCAAATTTCACTGTTTCGGCCCGCTTTCCTTTTTGCGGTTTTCTCCCTCTAAAAAAAGGGAGACATACATTTAAATTATAAATAAATAAAAACTTTTTAAGAATTACCCCGTTTCGTAATAAAATGTGGTCTGCACTCTGATCGTGCCATCAAAGGGGAATATTTCCTACTTTAACCTGTGTGCAACGTCTGCCGGAAGGGAAATCCACTCGGTTACTTTTAGATTTTAAGCTATATTGAAACTTAACAAATTTCATATGTCTCAAATAAATTTGAAACACGGAATTCACAGAAAATAGAAAAATTTTTACCTTTGAGTGTCTGTCCTGCTTGCCGTCAAGTGAATCATGTCTTCTCCATGCGGAAGTATGACGTTCATGGCAGAGCACGAGCAGCAACCTCAGAGTTTAAGAAGAAGACACGTTCGTTCACCTTGGACCAAAGTGGTGCATTGCGCTGCTACTCTCCTAGATGGCGTTGAATAATTTTAAATGTTAAAAATAAGTAACATTAAGTCTACATTACAACACAGGTCTCTCTCTCAAGGCCTGTAGCTCTAGCGATCCGATGAGAGAGGAGCTGAAGACAGTAAGACAGGATCTATCCGGACTCATCAGCGGCACAGGACCACTCCAGGATCTGACGCTGGTGTAGTGCATATACACTAAAAAGTTACCCTCATTCAAAATGACTAAAAATAAATCAAGTCATAAACATTCATAAAAATTCTGTTAACTCATTACTGCAAACACTTTCGCTAAATCGGACAAAAACCCCATCATAAAAACATCTGCTCAGATTACTTTAACTTTTAGTTGCAGCACGTGTAAACCGATACCTTTGTGCACGCGACTAAAAATTGAAAACAAAACATTTCCGATATGACCCATAAAAACAATTAACATACACGTTCGGGTTACTGACACTGAGCAGCAATTTCACAGGTATCAACAATTTTTGCAGTGACTTATTTTGCGATTGCATGACTTTTAATTTTACTTTCTTTATATGTCGTCATAAATTATATTTTTGATGACTCTAGTAAGTAAGTAGAATTTAGGTAACCTAGAGTTAATGAACTTAGATTTTGTATATATATATGAAATTTTTTGAATAAAGATTATTCTCTCTGAGACACGGAAAGGTACGTTTTCTTTCGCGGCCACCACCTAGTCTCATAAGAAGGCACTCCAAGATATTCTTGGACGCCCATATAAAAAATCCGGTAACTTTAGCTGGCCATCAGGCTTAGCTTCCGGTAACATTCAAATTCTTAAAGTTTTGCTGGAAACATTACATGGCGATCCTGCACACTGAACCTAAGAAGAATCTGCTCACTGGACGACATAAGGCTACGAAGGCAACAAGTTCAAATAAAGAAAAACGATGGGAAAAACTCAATCAAAAGAAAGTGAAAAACACACCTCAACAAACATCGTTGCTTCAGCGGACACCAACATATTTATAGACCACTTCATGGACATAAAATATCTAATAATATGCTTAATAATTGAAGAAAAAATTAATTAAGCTAATTCAGAAACAAGTAGCGAAAAAGGAAATTGTAATCTAGATGTAGAAATAAATTTTAACAAATAAAATATATAAATGAACAATGTATTTTCATATAAATAAAGAATAAATGTCAAAACTGAAGGAAATTTTTGAACAATTAAAAGAACAAGGTTCCACTTTGAAAAGTAATCCGAATAGAGAGTTTACTGCTTCTTATTTGTTGTCAAAATTGAAGGAACTGCATAATTTGAAATCGGAATTTGTGAAGCATTTTAATGATTTGAAACCTTCAGATAAAATACTATATGAACAATTAATTGTAACATTTAAAACCAAGTTCAAGGAACTAGAAGGGTTAATATTAGAAAAGACTCAAAGTATTAAGCATATATTAGACAGCTCAATATTGGAAAATAACGATTCTTTCATTGAAGAACATTCAAATAATACAACTTTAGCTAGTTCAAGTATAAAGAATAGAAACGCAATTCCGAATTCATCCAACATGTCGTTCGATATATCAAATGTCACTAAGCTGGTACCTATATTTGACGGAGATTGCCAACAATTGAATAACTTCATCAACTTAGCAGAATACCTGCATGATGAAATAAGTACAGCAGATGATAAGGCAAAACTAGTAAAATTCCTGATAAAAACAAAATTATCAGAAAAAACGAGGAATAGAATTATAAACGAAAAGGAGCCGACAGATTTCAAGTCTTTTAAAGACATTTTATTCAAAACTTTTAAACCGCACAGAAGTGCACTCAAAATTCAAAATGATCTTTCAAAGATACGTCAGGGAGATAAAACCCTGCAGAGCTACATTTCAGAAATCGATACTTTGATAGCAGATCTAAATAATATTCAGATAACAGAACAAGGTGAGAAGAATAAAGAAATTATCACTAAAATGAATGACAAAATCGCCTTAAATTCTTTCAAATCAGGACTACGAAACTCGATTAAATACACAGTATTTGCTAGTAGACCTACAACATACGCCGACGCTATTGATCTCGCACAGGAAATTGAATCTGAACAAAATAAATCGGAAGAGAACAGAATTCTTAGATTTCAAACTCAAGCTCGCAGATCTGGACCATCATATGCAAATATCAACTACAGAAGCAACAACTTTAATCACCGGTCATATAGAAACTACACCAACTACCCTCAGCAAAATCCACCTCAGAATAGATTCAGTAACCACAACAGAACACATTTCAATACTAACACTGGAACTAACAACTACAGACGAGACAATTTTCGAAATTGCAGAAACCCCTTTCAAAGACAATACAGTAACTACCATAGCAACAACCAGACAAATAACAGATACCAAAACAAACAGACACGACAAATTAATTTTTTAGAGACGGAAAACTCTCGGACCGTCCCCGGAGAACACCCATCGAGGGACGAGGAATATCAAGAACAAATAATAAATTAATTAGGATACACTTTATTGATAGCGGCAGGCTGACAAACTACATATCATTGAAAAGCAGGACAACCAATGCTTCATCATCCTCATGGTTCATAGACACCGGCGCGGATATTTCAATTGTCAAGATAAACTGCATAGACAATAATTTTATAAATAAGAGTGAAATTTGTAAAATAAAAGGTGTTACAAAAGGTGAAAGTGAAACCCTAGGTACAATAAAAGTGCAATTTGAAGTTGAAGGTGAAAAACTTGTACATAAAGTGCATATAGTGAATGAAAAATTTCCGATCGCGACAGATGGACTCCTAGGAAAAGATTTTTTCAACAAATACAAGTGCAAAATAGACTATGAAAATTTTATATTAACAATTTGTACTGAACTAAGCGATATTGACCTACCGATTTCAACTCAAATTCCGGAACAGGAATCAATAACTATACCTGCTAGATCTCAAATCATACAACCGATAAACATAGAAGTAAGTGAAGATAGTATAGTACTTAGTAATGAAATTAGAGAAGGTCTTCATGTTGCAAACACAATAATACCAGCAAAAGGCATTAAACACATAAAATTAATAAATGTAACCGAAAATGACATTAACATAAAAAATCCACAGTTAAAGATAGTTCCTTTGAACAATTTCCTATTTGTAAAAAAGTTAAGCAGACATAAAGTCAAGGAAGAAGAAAGGTTTGAACAACTGAAAAATGAATTAAACGTAAAGAATTTAGATGAGAACGCAAAGAACACCCTGTATCAGCTATGCAAGAGCTACACAGATATTTTCTACTTAACAAACGATAAATTAACAGTAAATAATTTTTACCAGCAGCACATATCAACACACGACAACTCTCCTGTGTACATTAAGAACTATCGACTTCCGCAAACTCAAACAGATGAGATAAATAGGCAAGTAGACCAACTACTAGAAGAGGACATCATTGAACATTCAACAAGCCCATACAATTCTCCGTTATTAGTAGTACCGAAAAAGGACAACAAAGGTGAAAAGAAATGGAGAATGGTTGTTGACTTCCGTCAACTTAACAAAAAAATTACGGATGACAAATTTCCTCTAACTAGATTAGATGATATTTTGGACAATCTAGGAAAAGCCAGATATTTCTCGACTTTGGATCTCACGAGTTCATTTCACCAAATTGAACTTGATGAAGAATCACGACCACTCACAGCCTTTTCAACAAATAAAGGACACTTTCAATTTAAACGACTACCTTTCGGCTTGAAAATATCAACTAACAGTTTTCAACGCATGCTATCAATAGCACTCGCAGGACTAGATGCAGAAACATTTCTTTATGTTGATGATATAATCACTTACGGATGCAACCTGCAACATCACAACAAAAACTTAGTAAAAACATTTGATCGCCTACGAGAATACAACTTGAAACTGAATCCACAAAAATGCAATTTTCTACAAACAGAAGTAGTTTACCTAGGTCATCTCATAACCAGTGAAGGTATAAAAACAGATCCTAAAAAATATGATAGCATAGTAAACTACTACTAAACTAACTATTCATCGCAAACTTCGCCGAAATTGCAAAGCCTCTCAATCAGCTTACAAAGAAAAACACTCCATTCATCTGGTCGGAGCAATGCGAAATGGCATTTCAAACATTAAAAGAAAAACTGATAAGTCCTCCAGTACTGCAATACCCAAACTTCGACAAACCATTCATCCTAACAACAGACGCATCCAATTCAGCACTAGGCGCAGTACTATCCCAGGGAGAAATTGGAAAAGACCTACCCATTTCATATGCTAGTAGATCTTTAAATAAGCACGAATTGAACAAACCCATCATAATCAAAGAATTGCTCGGAATTTACTGGGCAATAACTCACTTCAGACCGTACTTATATGGTCGTAAATTCATAGTGGTTACAGATCATCGCCCACTCGTAAGCTTATTCACTCATAAGGATCCCTCATCAAAAATGACAAGGATCAGGATGGAATTATCCGAATATGACTTTGACATTGTTTACAAAAAAGGTGCACTAAACACAAATGCAGACGCGCTCTCTAGAATTAAATTTAGCTCAGAATTACTGAAGGAAATGATACCAACAGAAATAAATAAAATAGAGAAGATAAATAATATGGAATCACGTGATAAAAATAAAAGCACGGAAGAATCGTCTGGCCAACTATTCATCCATCAATGTGCTTCTATTTCAGAAACAAATTTAATAAGGAAACTAAAATTTGTAAATTTGGAAAAGGATATCCTACGAAGAAAGTATGACAAGAAAAAGAATATATTCATAAAGAAGAAAGAAGTTGTAATCGAGTACAGCGATAAACCATGCCTTAATTTAGGTTTTATCTTGGAGAAGCTGTCACTCTCTATGATTAACAACAGAATACAAAAGCTAGCTTTATCGACGAATGATAACATATTCGAGAATGTGAACATAGATATATTTAAAGAAAAATTTAATAAAATACAAAGGAAATAGTTAAAAGAGAGAAATAAGTATCTAAAAATAATCATATATGAAATACCTGAAAATATCACCAACAAGGAAAGACAATTAGAAATAATTAGAGAATTTCATGACACGCCACACACTGGTGGGCACACAGGGATAAAAAGAACAATCAACAAAATAAAACAACGTTATTGCTGGAAAAATATGAACAAAGTGGTAAAATCGTACGTAAATAATTGTGAAGAATGTAAATTAAACAAAATAGTGAGACATACTAAAGAGCAATTAGTAATCACTGATACCCCCAGTACTAGTTTCGAAACTTTAGAAATCGATACCGTAGGACCTTTAAGACAGAGCAGATACTACAGATATATATTAACATGCCAATGCCAGTTAACGAAATACGTCGAAGCATTCCCAATTGAAAACAAGGAAGCAAAAACAATCGCAAGAATAATTCTGAAATATGGTACATTCTCAAAGATTAGAACAGACATGGGGACTGAATTTGTCAATTCCATATTCAGAGAAATCTGCAAAATTTTTCACATAGACCATGTAACATCAACCCCTTTTCATCATGAAACCATGGGTTCAATCGAACGAAACCACAGAGTTCTAAACGAATATTTGCTAGCTATATGCAAAAATGATCATTGGGACGAATGGCTACCTTATTTCACTTTTTCATACAACATAACACCACATTGCGAAACAAATTTAACACCATTTGAACTAGTGTACGGAAAAATCGCGACATTACCCCATATAAAAAAACGAGACATCGGACCAATATACAATTTGGATGACTATGCCAAAGAAGTCAAATATAGAATACAACAAACACAAGAACTTGCAAAATCTATCCTCGAACTAGCTAAAGAAAAAAGAAAATCAAGATATGACAAAATTGTAAAACCATTAAATATTAAAGTAGGAGATAAAGTTAAGATAAGAGTAGGAAATAAGAGAAAATCAGAACCACCATATAAGGGACCATACACAGTTGTAGAAACTAATAATGTGAATAGTAAAATTAACATTAATGGAGAAATTAAAGAAATACATAACAATAGGTTAGATAAGTATTAAGATAAAACACAAACTGCTAAAAATACTAAAATTGTAAAAACAACTCTGTAAATAGATTGCAAACGCAAAGCAAGTCAAAAAAAAATTTTTTCTCAAAAAGCAAAATTTTTTCTCATAAGGGGAGGGATGTAGTGCATATACACTAAAAAGTTACCCTCATTCAAAATGACTAAAAATAAATCAAGTCATAAACATTCATAAAAATTTGGTTAACTCATTACTGCAAACACTTTCGCTAAATCGGACAAAAACCCCATCATAAAAACATCTGCTCAGATTACTTTAACTTTTACTTGCAGCACGTGTAAACCGATACCTTTGTGCACGCGACTAAAAATTTACAACAAAACATTTCCGATATGACCCATAAAAACAATTAACATACACGTTCGGGTTACTGACACTGAGCAGCAATTTCACAGGTATCAACAATTTTTTGCAGTGACTTATTTTGCGATTGCATGACTTTTAATTTTACTTTCTTTATATGTCGTCATAAATTATATTTTTGATGACTCTAGTAAGTAAGTAGAATTTAGGTAACCTAGAGTTAATGAACTTAGATTTTGTATATATATATGAAATTTTTTGAATAAAGATAATTCTCTCTGAGACACGAAAAGGTACGTTTTCTTTCGCGGCAACCACCTAGTCTCATAAGAAGGCACTCCAAGATATTCTTGGACGCCCATATAAAAAATCCGGTAACTTTAGCTGGCCATCAGGCTTAGCTTCCGGTAACATTCAAATTCTTAAAGTTTTGCTGGAAACATTACACTGGCACGCTGCCGTGTCAGTTACCGGTACCACTTCATCCCCTAATGAGAGGAAGAAGGATAGCCGGTCACTCCCACCTCAAACAGAGAGTCAAATCTTTCCCCTCCAAGCTCTAATAAGAAGCTGGAGAGTTCAGATCTTCCTCACTGCTCACTGCTCACCACGACCCTGAGAGTAAGTCCCATGCTCTACCGACTGAGCTAGCCGGGCATTCCTGTCTAGGACACGGACGGACGGACTAAAAAAAAAAAATTTTCGGACGGATTAAGAATGGACTAATGAAATTGAACTGTCTACTGTTGGATGACTTTCACTGCCTGATGTCTTTGGCGTGAAAGGTTCCAATGGACTTGCCTTGCATATCTTCCAGCTGGTATAAACTTTGCCCAACACGCTTGAAGATTCTGGCTTTGTTGAACTTATTTGCTAACTTCGCACTGATGCCTTTCCGCATGTCGCTCTGAATAAAGACCCTACAGTACACTTCCTGACCGGGAGTATATGTGACGTCACGACAGCGAGTATTGTAGGCCTTCTCATGCTTTTCGTGTGCGTGCTGGAGATGGTCTGACAACCGAAAACAAATCAACTGGAGACGGTCTGCTCCAGGTAACACAGATATATCACCAGTTTTCAGCTGGTCTAGCTGTCTCAGCACTGGATAGGCTGAGCCATGCTGTACCATGTTGTGGCCAAAGAGAGCATAGTACGAGTCCATGCCAATAGACTGGTTTACCGAAGTGCGTAACGCGCTTCTTATGGCAAGGAGGTGTAAGTCCCATGCACTATTATCATCTTGCAGGAATGCAAGGATGGCTGACAGGATGGACCTATTCACTCGTTCCGACGCGTTAGGGTGTGGCGAGTATTTGGCGGTCTTTACATGCTTAATACCATATTCAGTTAGCAGCTTCTGGAATTTATTGAAGACGAACTGTCTGCCATTGTCCGAGAAGATCGTCTCGGGGACTCCGAAGACAGACAGGCCATCTCTCTCCAAGAAAGCATTGACTAGATCTGTTCGCTCAGCACGCATAGGCTTGATCAAAACAAACTTAGTAAAGCCGTCGAGAACAGCAAAAATTACCGTGTTGCCACGTTTAGTACGAGGATAAGGTCCGAGGAAGTCTATATAGAGAAATAAGAAGGGACGTTGTGCTTTCAGAGGCTTGCCCATAGGCGGTCGCAAAATGGTATTAGCGGATTTAGTTTCTTTACATACCTGACAACTCAATACATATGTATGTGCGTACATGTGTTACCATATAGGGCCAGTAGTATTTCTCGCGGAGTCTAGTGTAATGTTTCCAGCAAAACTTTAAGAATTTGAATGTTACCGGAAGCTAAGCCTGATGGCCAGCTAAAGTTACCGGATTTTTTATATGGGCGTCCAAGAATATCTTGGAGTGCCTTCTTATGAGACTAGGTGGTTGCCGCGAAAGAAAACGTACCTTTCCGTGTCTCAGAGAGAATAATCTTTATTCAAAAAATTTCATATATATATACAAAATCTAAGTTCATTAACTCTAGGTTACCTAAATTCTACTTACTTACTAGAGTCATCAAAAATATAATTTATGACGACATATAAAGAAAGTAAAATTAAAAGTCATGCAATCGCAAAATAAGTCACTGCAAAAATTGTTGATACCTGTGAAATTGCTGCTCAGTGTCAGTAACCCGAACGTGTATGTTAATTGTTTTTATGGGTCATATCGGAAATGTTTTGTTTTCAATTTTTAGTCGCGTGCACAAAGGTATCGGTTTACACGTGCTGCAAGTAAAAGTTAAAGTAATCTGAGCAGATGTTTTTATGATGGGGTTTTTGTCCGATTTAGCGAAAGTGTTTGCAGTAATGAGTTAACCAAATTTTTATGAATGTTTATGACTTGATTTATTTTTAGTCATTTTGAATGAGGGTAACTTTTTAGTGTATATGCACTACATCCCTCCCCTTATGAGAAAAAATTTTGCTTTTTGAGAAAAATTTTTTTTTTGACTTGCTTTGCGTTTGCAATCTATTTACAGAGTTGTTTTTACAATTTTAATATTTTTAGCAGTTTGTGTTTTATCTTAATACTTATCTAACCTATTGTTATGTATTTCTTTAATTTCTCCATTAATGTTAATTTTACTATTCACATTATTAGTTTCTACAACTGTGTATGGTCCCTTATATGGTGGTTCTGATTTTCTCTTATTTCCTACTCTTATCTTAACTTTATCTCCTACTTTAATATTTAATGGTTTTACAATTTTGTCATATCTTGATTTTCTTTTTTCTTTAGCTAGTTCGAGGATAAATTTTGCAAGTTCTTGTGTTTGTTGTATTCTATATTTGACTTCTTTGGCATAGTCATCCAAATTGTATATCGGTCCGATGTCTCGTTTTTTTTATATGGGGTAATGTCGCGATTTTTCCGTACACTAGTTCAAATGGTGTTAAATTTGTTTCGCAATGTGGTGTTATGTTGTATGAAAAAGTGAAATAAGGTAGCCATTCGTCCCAATGATCATTTTTGCATATAGCTAGCAAATATTCGTTTAGAACTCTGTGGTTTCGTTCGATTGAACCCATGGTTTCATGATGAAAAGGGGTTGATGTTACATGGTCTATGTGAAAAATTTTGCAGATTTCTCTGAATATGGAATTGACAAATTCAGTCCCCATGTCTGTTCTAATCTTTGAGAATGTACCATATTTCAGAATTATTCTTGCGATTGTTTTTGCTTCCTTGTTTTCAATTGGGAATGCTTCGACGTATTTCGTTAACTGGCATTGGCATGTTAATATATATCTGTAGTATCTGCTCTGTCTTAAAGGTCCTACGGTATCGATTTCTAAAGTTTCGAGACTAGTACTGGGGGTATCAGTGATTACTAATTGCTCTTTAGTATGTCTTACTATTTTGTTTAATTTACATTCTTCACAATTATTTACGTACGATTTTACCATTTTGTTCATATTTTTCCAGCAATAACGTTGTTTTATTTTGTTGATTGTTTTTTTTATCCCTGTGTGCCCGCCAGTGTGTGGCGTGTCATGAAATTCTCTAATTATTTCTAATTGTCTTTCCTTGTTGGTGATATTTTCAGGTGGTTCATATATGATTATTTTTAGATACTTATTTCTCTCTTTTAACAATTTCCTTTGTATTTTATTAAATTTTTCTTTAAATATATCTATGTTCACATTCTCGAATATGTTATCATTCGTCGATAAAGCTAGCTTTTGTATTCTGTTGTTAATCATAGAGAGTGACAGCTTCTCCAAGATAAAACCTAAATTAAGGCATGGTTTATCGCTGTACTCGATTACAACTTCTTTTTTCTTTATGAATATATTCTTTTTCTTGTCATACTTTCTTCGTAGGATATCCTTTTCCAAATTTACAAATTTTAGTTTCTTTATTAAATTTGTTTCTGAAATAGAAGCACATTGATGGATGAATAGTTGGCCAGACGATTCTTCCGTGCTTTTATTTTTATCACGTGATTCCATATTATTTATCTTCTCTATTTTATTTATTTTTTTTGGTATCATTTCCTTCAGTAATTCTGAGCTCAATTTAATTCTAGAGAGCGCGTCTGCATTTGTGTTTAGTGCACCTTTTTTGTAAACAATGTCAAAGTCATATTCGGACAATTCCATCCTGATCCTTGTCATTTTTGATGAGGGATCCTTATGAGTGAATAAGCTTACGAGTGGGCGATGATCTGTAACCACTATGAATTTACGACCATATAAGTACGGTCTGAAGTGAGTTATTGCCCAGTAAATTCCGTACAATTCTTTGATTATGATGGGTTTGTTCAATTCGTGCTTATTTAAAGATCTACTAGCATATGAAATGGGTAGGTCTTTTCCAATTTCTCCCTGGGATAGTACTGCGCCTAGTGCTGAATTGGGTGCGTCTGTTGTTAGGATGAATGGTTTGTCGAAGTTTGGGTATTGCAGTACTGGAGGACTTATCAGTTTTTCTTTTAATGTTTGAAATGCCATTTCACATTGCTCCGACCAGATGAATGGAGTGTTTTTCTTTGTAAGCTAATTGAGAGGCTTTGCAATTTCGGCGAAGTTTGCGATGAATCTTCTGTAGTAATTACAGAATGCTGTGAATCTTCGTGCTTCATCGGCGTTCGTTGGTTTTGGGTAGTTTACTATGCTATCATATTTTTTAGGATCTGTTTTTATACCTTCGCTGGTTATGAGATGACCTAGGTAAACTACTTCTGTTTGTAGAAAATTGCATTTTTGTGGATTCAGTTTCAAGTTGTATTCTCGTAGGCGATCAAATGTTTTTACTAAGTTTTTGTTGTGATGTTGCAGGTTGCATCCGTAAGTGATTATATCATCAACATAAAGAAATGTTTCTGCATCTAGTCCTGCGAGTGCTATTGATAGCATGCGTTGAAAACTGTTAGTCGATATTTTCAAGCCGAAAGGTAGTCGTTTAAATTGAAAGTGTCCTTTATTTGTTGAAAAGGCTGTGAGTGGTCGTGATTCTTCATCAAGTTCAATTTGGTGAAATGAACTCGTGAGATCCAAAGTCGAGAAATATCTGGCTTTTCCTAGATTGTCCAAAATATCATCTAATCTAGTTAGAGGAAATTTGTCATCCGTAATTTTTTTGTTAAGTTGACGGAAGTCAACAACCATTCTCCATTTCTTTTCACCTTTGTTGTCCTTTTTCGGTACTACTAATAACGGAGAATTGTATGGGCTTGTTGAATGTTCAATGATGTCCTCTTCTAGTAGTTGGTCTACTTGCCTGTTTATCTCATCTGTTTGAGTTTGCGGAAGTCGATAGTTCTTAATGTACACAGGAGAGTTGTCGTGTGTTGATATGTGCTGCTGGTAAAAATTATTTACTGTTAATTTATCGTTTGTTAAGTAGAAAATATCTGTGTAGCTCTTGCATAGCTGATACAGGGTGTTCTTTGCGTTCTCATCTAAATTCTTTACGTTTAATTCATTTTTCAGTTGTTCAAACCTTTCTTCTTCCTTGACTTTATGTCTGCTTAACTTTTTTACAAATAGGAAATTGTTCAAAGGAACTATCTTTAACTGTGGATTTTTTACGTTAATGTCATTTTCGGTTACATTTATTAATTTTATGTGTTTAATGCCTTTTGCTGGTATTATTGTGTTTGCAACATGAAGACCTTCTCTAATTTCATTACTAAGTACTATACTATCTTCACTTACTTCTATGTTTATCGGTTGTATGATTTGAGATCTAGCAGGTATAGTTATTGATTCCTGTTCCGGAATTTGAGTTGAAATCGGTAGGTCAATATCGCTTAGTTCAGTACAAATTGTTAATATAAAATTTTCATAGTCTATTTTGCACTTGTATTTGATGAAAAAATCTTTTCCTAGGAGTCCATCTGTCGCGATCGGAAATTTTTCATTCACTATATGCACTTTATGTACAAGTTTTTCACCTTCAACTTCAAATTGCACTTTTATTGTACCTAGGGTTTCACTTTCACCTTTTGTAACACCTTTTATTTTACAAATTTCACTCTTATTTATAAAATTATTGTCTATGCAGTTTATCTTGACAATTGAAATATCCGCGCCGGTGTCTATGAACCATGAGGATGATGAAGCATTGGTTGTCCTGCTTTTCAATGATATGTAGTTTGTCAGCCTGCCGCTATCAATAAAGTGTATCCTAATTAATTTATTATTTGTTCTTGATATTCCTCGTCCCTCGATGGGTGTTCTCCGGGGACGGTCCGAGAGTTTTCCGTCTCTAAAAAATTAATTTGTCGTGTCTGTTTGTTTTGGTATCTGTTATTTGTCTGGTTGTTGCTATGGTAGTTACTGTATTGTCTTTGAAAGGGGTTTCTGCAATTTCGAAAATTGTCTCGTCTGTAGTTGTTAGTTCCAGTGTTAGTATTGAAATGTGTTCTGTTGTGGTTACTGAATCTATTCTGAGGTGGATTTTGCTGAGGGTGGTTGGTGTAGTTTCTATATGACCGGTGATTAAAGTTGTTGCTTCTGTAGTTGATATTTGCATATGATGGTCCAGATCTGCGAGCTTGAGTTTGAAATCTAAGAATTCTGTTCTCTTCCGATTTATTTTGTTCAGATTCAATTTCCTGTGCGAGATCAATAGCGTCGGCGTATGTTGTAGGTCTACTAGCAAATACTGTGTATTTAATCGAGTTTCGTAGTCCTGATTTGAAAGAATTTAAGGCGATTTTGTCATTCATTTTAGTGATAATTTCTTTATTCTTCTCACCTTGTTCTGTTATCTGAATATTATTTAGATCTGCTATCAAAGTATCGATTTCTGAAATGTAGCTCTGCAGGGTTTTATCTCCCTGACGTATCTTTGAAAGATCATTTTGAATTTTGAGTGCACTTCTGTGCGGTTTAAAAGTTTTGAATAAAATGTCTTTAAAAGACTTGAAATCTGTCGGCTCCTTTTCGTTTATAATTCTATTCCTCGTTTTTTCTGATAATTTTGTTTTTATCAGGAATTTTACTAGTTTTGCCTTATCATCTTCTGTACTTATTTCATCATGCAGGTATTCTGCTAAGTTGATGAAGTTATTCAATTGTTGGCAATCTCCGTCAAATATAGGTACCAGCTTAGTGACATTCGATATATCGAACGACATGTTGGATGAATTCGGAATTGCGTTTCTATTCTTTATACTTGGACTAGCTAAAGTTGTATTATTTGAATGTTCTTCAATGAAAGAATCGTTATTTTCCAATATTGAGCTGTCTAATATATGCTTAATACTTTGAGTCTTTTCTAATATTAACCCTTCTAGTTCCTTGAACTTGGTTTTAAATGTTACAATTAATTGTTCATATAGTATTTTATCTGAAGGTTTCAAATCATTAAAATGCTTCACAAATTCCGATTTCAAATTATGCAGTTCCTTCAATTTTGACAACAAATAAGAAGCAGTAAACTCTCTATTCGGATTACTTTTCAAAGTGGAACCTTGTTCTTTTAATTGTTCAAAAATTTCCTTCAGTTTTGACATTTATTCTTTATTTATATGAAAATACATTGTTCATTTATATATTTTATTTATTAAAATTTATTTCTACATCTAGATTACAATTTCCTTTTTCGCTACTTGTTTCTGAATTAGCTTAATTAATTTTTTCTTCAATTATTAAGCATATTATTAGATATTTTATGTCCATGAAGTGGTCTATAAATATGTTGGTGTCCGCTGAAGCAACGATGTTTGTTGAGGTGTGTTTTTCACTTTCTTTTGATTGAGTTTTTCCCATCGTTTTTCTTTATTTGAACTTGTTGCCTTCGTAGCCTTATGTCGTCCAGTGAGCAGATTCTTCTTAGGTTCAGGGTGCAGGATCGCCATGTAATGTTTCCAGCAAAACTTTAAGAATTTGAATGTTACCGGAAGCTAAGCCTGATGGCCAGCTAAAGTTACCGGATTTTTTTATATGGGCGTCCAAGAATTTCTTGGAGTGCCTTCTTATGAGACTAGGTGGTTGCCGCGAAAGAAAACGTACCTTTCCGTGTCTCAGAGAGAATAATCTTTATTCAAAAAATTTCATATATATATACAAAATCTAAGTTCATTAACTCTAGGTTACCTAAATTCTACTTACTTACTAGAGTCATCAAAAATATAATTTATGACGACATATAAAGAAAGTAAAATTAAAAGTCATGCAATCGCAAAATAAGTCACTGCAAAAATTGTTGATACCTGTGAAATTGCTGCTCAGTGTCAGTAACCCGAACGTGTATGTTAATTGTTTTTATGGGTCATATCGGAAATGTTTTGTTTTCAATTTTTAGTCGCGTGCACAAAGGTATCGGATTACACGTGCTGCAAGTAAAAGTTAAAGTACTCTGAGCAGATGTTTTTATGATGGGGTTTTTGTCCGATTTAGCGAAAGTGTTTGCAGTAATGAGTTAACAGAATTTTTATGAATGTTTATGACTTGATTTATTTTTAGTCATTTTGAATGAGGGTAACTTTTTAGTGTATATGCACTACACTAGCTAATGTTTTGTGAAAGCCTCCATGCGCTGACTGAGGTGACTCATGAGCCTCACGGATCAAGTCTTCCACCAGACCGGATGGAACCCAAAGCCTAAGGCTAAATCTTTCCGCGTCGTCACCGCTTCGGGGTTGGGTCCTCTTCTAAACGTACCCGTCCGAGACACAGAGATCAGGGAGTTGTGTTGGGTTAGCAAGCACAGCCGATTTCAACTCTTCCATGGAGAAGTATGGCGAGTTTAAGTCTACGTCGACTGCACTTACTTTCAACTCCTCTGCCGTTTCATTGTGTGCTCGGGACAAAGTGTCAGGGACCACATTCTCCGAACGCTTGCGATGCTCGATCTGGAAGTCAAAAGCCTGCAGCTTTAAACTCCATCGATCCAATCATCCGGAGAGATCCGAGTGACTCATCAGCCACTTCAGACTAGCATGATCAGTAATGATGGTAAATAAATGTCCTTTTACATAAGCTCGGAATTTTTTGACACTCAACACTGTAATTGCACTTTGCTGGATTGAACTTTTGTACGCTATGGGCCTTTCAGCACCTGAGTCATCGACTTGGAACAGTACGCTGCCAACACCAGATGTACTAGCATCACATTAAATGTAGAATTTTTTCGTGAAATCCGGTGTTGTCAAGATCGGTGCATTACACATTGCTTGTTTTAGATTTTGAAAAGCCTGTTGCGCTTCTTCTGTCTATGAGAAACTTTTGCTCTTCTTTAAGCAGCCCGTAATTGGAGCTGTCAGGGCCGCATAACTGGGGATAAACCTCGCGTCATTCCGACGAATCTACGGATTTGTTTAGCAGAATTTGTTTGGGGAAATCCGCCACCGCAGCTACTTTCTCGGGGTCAGTTTTCAGAGTTCCATCTCCAATCATAAAACCCAAGTAGCGGACTTGCTTGACGGAAAATCGACTTTTCTTTACATTTAGTGTTGGTTTAGCGCTGCGCAGGCAATCAGTCGCTTCTCTCAAGACTTTCAGGTGGGGATCAAAAGTTGGAGATACAACAAGTGAGTCGTCCAAGTAAACAAAGACGTGTTCGCGCAACCGACCAGGAATAATCTTGTCCATTAATCAACACATACGTTGCGGTGCATTACACAACCCAAAAGGTATGACAGTAAATTGATAAAGCGGCGGAGGTAAGGGGTAGGCGTCCTTCCTTGTTACTAGATTCACCTTGCCAGAATAGAAACAGAGCTGGACCTTCCCAGGTTTACGTACAAGTACAACTGGGGAATTCCAGGGACTGTTGGACTCTTCAATTACCCCTAACTACACCATGCGGTCGAGTTCGTTGTACATCAGCTTTCAGATTGCTGGAGAAATGGGATAGTGCTTCTGTTTTATTGGCAAAGCCTCGCCGGAATCAAATGACATGCTTTTCTAGGTGGGTATTTCCTAAACCTAGAGCTGTAAACGAAGGGAATTGAGCAATGACTGTGTCTACTTTTGTTCTGTCTGAGTTATTCAGGGAGTGAAAGTTCGTCTCGACGAAGAAGGCTGTACATCGAGAGAGGAGATGATGTTTGGTGCGAGTTGAAAGGCTCGCCAGAAATCGACGCCTAAATATAATTGTTGGCTTAGGCCAGGCACGACAAATAGGGTTAGGACTTCAGTCTGTCCTCGATAGGTGATTGCAGTTCTTACTGTGCCGGGGACGGACTGGCTAGTACCGTCGGCGGTACGAACTGAGGCTATCAAAGCGGAGAGTTTCAAGCCTGAGCGCTGGACAAACTCTAAAGCTCCTTGTCCCAAGCAACTCACACTGGCACCGCTGTCGAGCAAGCCCAAGATTGATTCATTGCCTATTTCAACTTTTACATATGGGGTCCCCTGTGTCGACCACTCGCCCTGGCGTTTTCCGCGTTACATCTGGAGCACTTAGGCGACACTACTCCAGGCTGTCCGCAGGTGTAGCAGAAAAGTCTCCTGGTCTCACTGGGACAGGAATGGAAGGAGTTACCCGCTACACCACAGTTCCAACAAGTCATACGCCTTGCCGCATCTAGGGAGCGCCTCACTTCCTCCACTCCAGTCACAGGGAAACCAGAGAAATCGTCTGCCTCCTGGGCCGGATTACAATCAATTTCATGGACATCTGATCTCGTAGATCGCCTATATAGGTCGCGTCGTTGTAGCCAGCGTTCAACCATACGGCATAAGTTTTGCAAATGGTCCATTGACCTAACAGTGACCGTGGAAAATTGTTGCCCTATACGGTGATGTAAATTATCTCTGACAATCTGTACCAGGTCGGCTTCAGCTGGTGGCCTCATCATATGTGCTCGTATCGACCAGGCCTTGCGAAGGTAACTGTCGCAGCTCTCTGAACTCTGACGGAGCTCTATTAGAGTCAGTTCTCACTTGACACGCGAGAGCTGGACGCTAATCGCTTGATTCGAAACAAAAAATCATCTATTGAGAAAGCCGGGCTACGACCACTGAAATGAATCCCCCAGGACGCCATGACAGACGGGCGTCTAGCTTGGTAGCCTGCCACTCTAGGTGTAGACCTCTGTCTAGCTTGGGGTGGTTGAGGAGAAGCATACTCATAAGCCTGGGATTGCCATTGAGGGTTTTCGTGAACTAATTGACCCATAGAAGCTGATCGTTCAAACGGAACTAGATCGTTCTCATAATGGCTAGGGTTTACTAAAGGGGCTTGGCCTGCATATTCAGGACCTGCAGGACTACTGGCCGAACCTGACCTCTCCAATATGGATTGGGCCAAGTTTGTTTTCAGCAGACCTAACATTTCCCTCTTGAGATCCGCCATGTGTGCGGCCAACTGCTCAACAGTAACTATTGCCATTGTTGGGTTATTATGCTCTCTAGCAGGACGAGGGGAAAGACGAAGTTGATTTACTTCTTCAGACTTTCGAGCTTGCTCTGTATTATATGGCCCTACCGAAGGGCGGGCAGTAATCTCAAGCCGGCGGAGTTCCTCTAACGGCTGAGCACGCTCGGGTGGAAGAAAAGACCAGGCTCCATCCAGTGACAGGCTTGATCAGAAGGTCTGCTGAGCAGGACTCACAGACTGCTCGGAAAGAATTTCTTGGTTGGCCGACTGTCTACTGGGGTGGAAGTCCGGAGGAGGTTTGGACATGTCTGGCTGCAGCACAGCTGTAGCCCCTAGGACAGAGTCTAAGGACTTTCTCGGGAATGCATAGATTCGGTCAAGAGCCTGTTTTGCCTTACTTCTCGTTCTGGGTGGTGTAGAAGGGGCTTGCGCCTGTTTAGGCCTGGCTCCTCGGTCCTCGGGTTCAGCCACGGCTTCACGACGGGTGACCGAAACATTGTAAAAAAAAATTTCTTCTCAAGAAAGTTAGTTAGCTAAAATCCGCCAGCTAGATGCTTATACCGAAGGAATAATAATAAAAAAAATATATTCTTGCGAGACTGAGGGTCGCTGCCAAATGTGCGGGAGTACCAACTCCTAAAGTTGTAGCACAAAATCAATTTTGAAGCAGCAAATAAAAGAAATCAGAGAAAGAAATAAAAGGACAAAAAAAATCAGAGCTATGATAAATCAATAAGAAATATGTATAAGAACAAAATTCAGAAACAATCTTACTGCAAAAAAAAACATAAGCAAAACTGCATAAAACTTAATCAAGCCAAAATCAGAATTCACAAAAAAGAAATGAATTTTTTAAAAAAAATCAAAATTAAAAAAAAAACGAAAATATTTTTGAAAGAAAACCAAAAGAAAATCAACCAAAATAATTTCAGGTACCCCAGAAGCTTCTTCTCCATCTTGCTTAAGGATGGGGAAGGATAGGAAAAGGTAGCAGGAAGGAGATAGACAAACACAAAAAGAGAGAAAAAAAATAAATAAAAGGAACTTTAGAAATGCAGAAAATATAGGAGGTTTTAATAATGAAAAAAAGCTAAAAGTATTCACCAAAAAGAAAAATTTTGAAAGAAGAAGAAAAAAATCAAAAATTTTTGGAATATGAGAACCTAGATGAGATTCCCAAAACCCACAACGTCTGTCCTGCCTGTGGAGCTGGAGTCAACCCTGAGCTTAGACGAACTCAACGAGCACTTTCACGGTCCATTCATTCGGGAACAATGTATTGTAAATGTTCGCACCGAGATTTGAGCAATCCAGTTCATTTGGAATGCGTTGACTGTTTGCCATTGTAAAATTAAATGCACAAATCCCGATAAAACACCACGTTGAAATTTGTTTATTATATTTTTTTAACTTCTGACAATCAAATTACAGTCGCATGCGACGAATCGCACTCGTGAACGAGGTTTAAAGCAATCGTTACCAGCATGTTGCTTAAGCAACTAATAATATTTTTGAACTCGTTCTTACAAGCACAATTTCATTTGATTCCCATTTCACCCCAATGAAAATTAGACCCAAACATCAAAATTTAACTACCCGGCTGTTATTCTGCCACCAATTCCTATCTTCGTGCCAAATATCAACTCCCTATATGAAAGAGTTTCAGAAAAAACCCCAAACAATTAAAGACTTCCAATAAAATATATTTCATTATCTACCTATAGTTAAAGTAATTTTCAATTGTAGATACTAACGCTTTAATCAGTGAATCCAACGCTCGTTGAACCTTATTGTAATGTATGCGTGTGCGGATGCAACGTGAAGTTGCCGCAAGATGTTCAAATGGCACGCGCTAGCTGGCAGCACGTCCTAGCTCGCCGGTATGGGGTGTGAGTCCTTGAATATCATCACACATCCATAAACAGAAGTTCGCGTGCCTGAAAACAGATAGAAAGGAGAGCAACAGGCTTGGTGACTCCTGTTATTCCCAGCCGCACTGAACCATCTTGAAAAGAAAACCAAACGCAAGAAAAATTAAACCCCCACTACGCGATGGTTCAGTCACTAACCCACTCCATCCCTGTACCTGGCTAGGGTACAGGCCCAACCTATAACGGAATGCTGAAAACAAAAAAATTTAAAAAAATGCAAACATGGAGGATGAAGGGTGTAGGGATAGGAAAACAAGACAAAGGAGAAGCTTCGGTGAGGGTTCCTGAAATAAAAGATTGAAATTTAGCTCATATATTCATTTTAACCAATATATATTTACAAATCTTTATGGAATACTTGCATAGTCTGATTTTAAATAGTTGTATTACTTAGCTAATCATGCGCTCTACTTTATCCTTGTCTAATTGAATTAACCAAAAAGAATATCTTTGATTTCACTTAAATATTAACATTTGCCTTAAGTTTTCTTCTTGTCTTATTCCTAATCACAATTACAATTTTAAGAAGATGATTAATCTTAATTAGATTAATATCAGATAACCTCTGGCTTGCGTTCACTTCTCTTTTTACACACACAAAAAAAATCGACTTTCTAAAAAGTTACCTATTCACATACAGGTATCTCAAAATTTATCATTTACCTCCTTTCGGGAGGGCTAGGTGCACGACAAAAGCAAAAGGAAATTCACACTAATCAATTGAACATCGTATACTAAATCCATGAGTATCATCATACTTTTTATTACCTCGCGGCGCGGTGATGTAACTCGATAACCGAGTGCGGCATGCGAACGATAACGAAACTATTTTCATTCCCGATTAAGCGGGTAACAAGAAACAAATTCATACAAGACCAAGCGATTCCCGAGAGTAACTCTCATATTGGGTCCTAATTCAGCCGGATTGGACGTAAGAAAATAACTTAAACTTAAAATTCAACTATATTTATAGGAGAGTACAATGATCAGACCACTCCATAATAACCTATCACAACAACTAAGCCTTATGCTCGGATTATGATCAATGCATTTGATTAAAAACACTTATGCCCTCAAACCTTAACTAGTCAAACTAATTATCATCGCTATCTTGATATATTCAATCGAAAAGTTATCTGTCGATGTATAGGTATACATGCTTAGTATGCTTCTTAACATATTCTATCGACACATGAAATTTTTCTCTTAAGGGTCCTAAGAAGGCTTTATTTCATTGAAATGTTAGCATTTCGTTTTCTCAAGTGAGGACAATTTATAAAGGCTTGCCTGAGAAGTTAGCTTAACTGATCTGAAGTTTATATATTAATACAATCTAAGAGTAATATTAGTGCGTAGTCAATAACGCATCATTAGGTAAATATATGTACGAAAGTTTATATAATTTATAAAAATTTTAAATATGGCCTAAACTTTTCCATTAATTATGTCTTTCCTTTCTGACTAAAACGCTATTTCTAAAATATTTAATTCAAATTCAATAATCGTGCCTGTTATAATATAATATAATGATAATGCGGCCTACAAATATAACAGCGGCTTGCAATTTAGCGTCATGAGGAGTACACTCTCTACCTCTTGGACACCGTTCTGACAGAAGTCTCGGCTCGGGAGCGCAAACAAAATATTTACGCGTGTTCTCGACGAGTTGCACTGCTGGCGGCACTTATGAGGATCTAATTTTTCGAAATGTAATTAGACACTATTCACTTGGCTCTCTTTTATTTCCAAATGGGGCACTTATATAGTTCCTACTTTAACCAGTGTGCAATGTGTGCTGGAACTGAGGGAAATCCACTCGGTTACTTTTAGATTTTAGCTATATAACTTAACAAATTTCAGATATCTCAAATAAATTTGAAACACGGAATTCACAGAAAATAGAAAAAATTTTACCTTTGAGTGTCTGTCCTGCTTGCCGTCAAGTGAATCATGTCTTCTCCATGCGGAAGTATGACGTTCATGGCATAGCAGGAGTAGTAACCTCAGAGTTTAAGAAGAAGACACGTTCGTTCTTTTTCTATGGGTACGTTCACCTCGGACCAAAGTGGTGCATTGCGCTACCACTCTCCTAGATGTTGTTGAATAATTTTAAATGTCAAAAATAAGGGACATAAAGTCTCACATCATATTATTATCTTTTAGAAGTTCAATTGAAGTTCTGCTTTTATACTGCTGTTGACGAAGAGCCAAAGGAATGTAGCTTTTCTTTATTAGAAACGCCGATCGCGTTAAGAAATATTTTAATATTTCTTACTTTGCTCGAGTTGAACGGTTTAGTTCGGAATTTTTATTAAATTTTTGAAAAATGTGCTCGGGTGTGTGTGTTTAGTTTGTACATTGTGTACATGTGATTATTAAGGATGCTTTAAATTTTCTTCTACAAGTCGATCTCTGAATCAGGTTCGACAATTTTCGGTTGAGTAGCTGGAAGGTCAGCTGCGTCACCTAACTCTGCCTTTTTTTGTAACTCACACCTTTCTTGTGACAATTGTAAAATCGTTAAGAAACGATTGTCAGCAAGTGCGTTCAATAAAGTTTGAATCGCGTCTGGATGACATTCTTTCAAAGGAGGAGCAACTGAGCTATTTGGAGGAATGATTGGCAAATCTGTCGGCAGTAATTTCTGCCACTCTGCGCGCAATTTGATTTGCAAATCATTCGATCATTCGCTATTAGGGCCGAATTAAAATTCCGACTGATCAGTTAACTGCAACTGAGTTTTCAAGCAAAGTCAACGCCAAAATCAAATTTGAAAATAAATTTTAGCTTCAGCTTCTGTCATTTTCAGAGATATTTGCATGTATATTTCAAATGAAGTTAGCCGCAGTCGAGTTTTGTGACTACAACTTTGCACTTTGAGCAAAGTCTAAGTTCAGTCGGAGTCGACTGATAAGTCGTTAAATTGTAACAATCATGTCGCATGAATTTCCCATTTGAGCAAAGTTGCAGTCGACTGATTTGTTGGAATTGTAATTCGGGCCTCAAGTTAATGGCATTATCCCTGGCATATTTCGGTGCTCTGCTGGTTGTCATAAAGTATGTTTATGTGATACTTCGATGCTCTTCGTTTTGGGCGGTGACAAGTACTGTATATAAACACTCACGTCACGAAATATTTGCGCTAACTTTCCCAATTGGTACCCCTTCATTTGGGAAAAGCAAATCAACTTTTAAATATAACATTTTCATATTCGGCATATTCTCTATAAAAGGTAAAAAAAGTAATGTATCTACACATATTCAAAAGTCCGGGGAGATTTTAGTTTCCGTGGCACACCGATTTGACGATTGTTGCGGTATAAGTCGAAAAATTTGTGTACCCATGCTGCCATCATACGGTAGCATGAGGTCAAGAATTGGATTGAGGGTTGTGAACACCACTAAGTTGTTGGTCATAACCTAGTCGCACTCTCAACCAATAGGGATTGGGAAGGTTATGGGAAATACCAGGGTGAGCGTAAGTATAGCCATACAGGCTCTATCTGATGACCGAAGAAGTGAGGGGCCCGCCTTGCTAGCCGTGCTGAGCTCGCCGGATCGGGGTGAGATCTTGCCTCACTTTCCTCAGTACTCTCACCCGATATTTAATGCGGGCACTCTTTATTGTCCTAATGATGGACCGAAGACAAAAACAAAAGAAATACCAAAAAAACGATGTCATGATGCTGACGAGAAGCAACCTCAGCCTCCAGATAACACGGGGCTCATAGGGCTGGCCCTTCCCATCCAATGACTATGTCCAGTCCCGGTCACGACAGAGTCCCAAGAGCAAGCCTCG